>CM027125.1:14778122-15222899 GCA_015476505.1 Urochloa ruziziensis | reverse complement strand
GGCTGACCGTCCGCCCGAGCCCACGGCTACTATTTCAAAAGTCAAACGTGTCAAAGTGACCGTTACGGGGTTGGCGGACCGTCCGCCCAACGGGGCGGACCTCCGCCTCTTAGTTAGAAAAAGATCACCACACGACTAAGGACTACGTTTCACAAAGGCATACCGTCCGCCTTAGAAATGTCCTAGACCCTCCAGAAAACGTCTCTGCGTGAACGTCCGCGAAAGGGTCCGCCTCATGCAAAAATAGCCTGCGACCGTCCGCCTGTACCCTCGACCGTCACCTAAGAAAGACGGCATGGCCCCTTTATCCACACTTAGCCATTTTCCTTCAACCAGATGAGGCAGACCGTCCGCATCCCAAGGACTGACCGTCCGCCGACTAAAATCTAGGTTGAATTCCCTTCAACTTTTGAAAACGAGTTAGCTCTCATGCATGCACTTATACTATTTGAGCAAGTTGCACTAGAATCATAACAAGCAACCACAATTGACCCTCTTAATAGTACGACTATCTAGCCTATCAATCCGTCAAATTTTCGTCTAAAACACCTTAGAACCGGTAAAAGAAAACAACCCTATCTTTTACCTTTTCCTTTAGCATCCTCTTGCTTCAATATACGGCGATATATCGTAATCAATCATTGAAGCTCATCCATTCATCCGGACTAACCTAATCTCATCATCTCAATAGAATTGTTAGTCCATGATGATTGTCATTAATTACCAAAACACATTTAGGGGCCTAGATGCACTTTCAGCATGCGCCAAACTCCGCCCGTTTCTCCCAAATTCGACCACGGCCTTTCCATATATATTCTGGCCGAGCTATACAAAAATCTCCCAAAATAACATTCCATGATTTTTCCTATTTCCCTTTTCGAGCTCTTTTAAAAATCCTTTTTCGTTTTTCTTTTCTTGTATTTAATGAATGCTTGCTTGTGTGTACCGTAGACCACGGAGTGAACGAGGAGCAGCCCCGCGAGGAGTTCGGAGGACCGTACCACGAGCCGGAGTACGCAGGCGAGTACCGCGAGCCGGAGCCGAGGACCCGTACCGCGAGCAGGCACTTCCGGACGACTTCGAAGACGGCAAGTTCAATCCCGTCCTTTGATGCATATTTATCCTATGTTTTACAAACACAACTTATTGGCCTATTTATAAAATGCATTGTTTTATTGCAAGACCCGGTTGGATAGCCACTCCTTGATTGCTATGAATATACCTTGATCACCTAAGCTATCATTAAAAATGACTTGCTCTGTTTGGATGATAGCCGCTGCTAGAAACGCTTAGGACATGTTACCCTATCACTATCATATTGCAAATACTCATGTGGTTTAAAATAAAGAATGGTGTGAGTGTTTTAAAAGAAAAGGGTGACTTCTGGTGAAAATGTTAATAATGGTGAAACCGATGGGATGGATGGTGTGTTCTGTGTGAAACACCAAGCTGGTGAGCTCATGCCTGTGTGCTGAGCGAGATGTGGAGATATCCATCTTGTCATTATTTAAGGACCGAGTTGATTGTCATCTAGCCTGGCCCAGTTTAGTGCTACCGCCCTACCGTTGTATGTGGCAACGGCTTAGCATAAATCCCACTAGTTGGTCGGTTAGCCAATGGGTGAGCTGAGAGCAATGGGAGAACAAGGAGCAGGAGTACGATCTATGTGAGTTACGTCCCGGTCATGCCTCGTTGAGAGGACATGGACCCTTGTTGCTTCCATATTGGCTAGTCCGGCTTAGCTAAGGTGTGGTAATGGCTTTGACAGGTCCGCGGCGACATTTCGGTGTTCGTGTTGCGGAAACCGTTGGGGTGGGTTAAGTGTACAACCTCTGCAGAGTTAAAATCTATTCGAATAGTCGTATCCATGGTATTGGATGAGTCACGGCTTGGGCCTGAAACTAGTGTTGGGAAATGGTGGGATCTTTTGGCGTGAGTGCTTTGAAAGTGTCCGGCAGGTGTGCCGTGAGCTACGGAGGACGGGGAGTCCGGTAGCATAAAATGTGGATCCTTTGTGGAGGATCAACCCACTTGTTATTAAAAATTTCTTTTACGAAAACCTGTTTAAATAGACCCTTGCATAAATCTAGCTTTTACGCAAATTAAACCTTAGCCGTATCCTTGATTTATCCTGTGCATAATCTTTATATCCCCCTCCATGGACGTGGTTGGATTTGTTGAGTACGTTTGTACTCACCCCCTATTTTGTTGCAACAGAGGAGGATCCGGACTTTGTCCCTGAGGAGTTCGAGTAGAGGTCGTGTCCGCACCCGACGTTGCCTGTGGTGTGGTCCCTTCCAAGATGCTTCCGCTGTTCCTCGCCGAGATAGGACTAGATCCAGTCATAGTCTATCTCTGGTTATGTATTGTTGTACTTTTGGTTTCTATTATCGTTTGTATCGAGTACCGTGCCCCTTTGAGGTCGCACGATGACTGAACCATCTGTGGAATAAATGTGTATCAGCCTCCTGGGACTGATATTTGTATCACATTTAGTCTCTACTTAAGTGGGGACGCTTTAGGTGGTATCAGAGCCGTCGTTGGCTGTAGGACGCGACCAATAGGACCGAAACCTTTAGAAGCCTTTCTTAGCTAAGCCTTCCCTGCACAGACACTGACCTTGAGTCCTTGTCCTGTTCCAGATGGCTGACGACGGATGGAACGAAGGAATCTGCTTTGCAGAGCCGGGCCTTCCTAAGTTGATGCTACTCAGCCTGGAGCGCGTCGGAGTTTCAGACGTACCGGAGTACATGTACCGGGAGTATGACTCTAGAGGCACCCTTCGGTGTGACGTAAGGGTCTTTGTGGGAAAGAGCACCCTCTACCCCGACGTGGATCCTTGGACCATCATCACCACGGGCTTTTGCTTCTCGGACACTTACCGAAAGGCCGCCCGTAAAGTCCTGCGACGTCTGCGCGTCGTCTACTGGCGTCATCTTCGAGAGAGCCCTATGGGATTTTCCCACCTACCGGAGGAAGAGGACGCTCATGGATCGATCAGATGAGAAGACTCGGAAGGGAAGAAGAAGACCTCGAAGACACCGTCACCCACCTATCCACCTATCTTGCCGGTTTAGATCATCTCTACATCGAGCAAGCAGCGCAATTGAAGCACCAGATTCGCAGGGCAGAAAAGGCGGAACATGAGATAGAGGAACAGCGAAAGGAGACCGCCAAAGCTGAAAGGCAAGCGGAAAGTTACCTAGCCACTCTCCAGGACATCTGGCAGAAGGAAGCCCAAGAGAAGGAAAGTCTTGAAGCGTACCGAAGAGAGAAAGGATTGCTAGAGGATGAGCCCGAAGAAACCCATTGGGATAGGGGTACGCAGACTGAGGACTGGCTATTAGGGCAACTCCTACCCCCAAAGAAGCGCCGATGCTGGAGCGAGGAAGATTCTCCTTGAGAGTAGAATAGTTTAGCTGAGCTAGAGTTTCCCTCTGAATAATGGATGTACCCAACCTAGTTGTCGAGTCAGAATCTTGTACCTTCATGTTGTACTCTAGCTTCTATGAGAAACAAGATGTTCACCTTATCCTTATTTTCAGATGGCCGAGGAAGGATGGACCCATGGTGTTTGCCAGGAAGAGCCGGGTTTTCCCCGCCTTTTGATCAACTCCCTGGAGCGTCTTGGTATCACTGAACGCCCAAGGTACTACAGCAGGGAGTACGAGCATCTTGGCACTCTCCGCTGTAGGGTGATCCTTTCTGTTGCCAGAAGCACCCGCTACCCTGATATTGAGCCATGGAGGGTGACCGCTACGGGATTTCGACATCAGGATACCTACCCTCTGGCTATCAGGAAGGCCCTCCGTTACTTGTGTCAGATCTTTGAAGAACACCTCATCTCCACACCGATGAGACTCTTTCCCCCGGCTGTCAGAACTCCAGTCTGGCAGGCCCGCATGAGAAACCTGGAACGCCGCCGCCATCAAGATGACATGTTGTACCATGTGGTCGCCTATCTCGTATCCTTGGATAAGCTTTTCAATGAACAAGCTGGGTTCCTAAGGGAACAAATTGGCCGAGCCGAGCAAGCTGAACTCGCAGTGAGAATGTACCAAGTCCGGGTGGCTCAAGCCGAAGCAAGGACCGCGGCAGCCATAAGCAGTGAAGCTGTCGCGCATGAGAGTCTCAGACAGGCTCAAGACCGGAGTATGCAAGATTGGGCCAGAAGCGGGACGCCCGTCCCGGTAGTCGGAGAAGCCCGGATCTTAATTGGGACCCCCATTGCAAGATGGGGAGGACCTAGTGGAGCCACGCCAAGCACACCCGGAGGTGCCGGGGAACCAGCAGCACCCGCCGAAGAAGTAGCCCCTGCACAGCCCCAGGAGAATGGAATCCCAGAAGACGAAGAACTGCTCATTCCCCTGGGAGAACACTCCGCCCCGGAAGAAGGCTCGCCCCGCGAGTAATGTGCACCCAGACACCCCCAGGGTTGAAGCCGTCCTGGCCCGAAGTTTAGTGTTGTACCCCAGTTGCGTAGTTGTACCCCAGTTGTGTCGTTGTAACCCCGGTCGTGTAGTCCGTGTTTTGGCCTGTCCAAGTGTTGTACTCCCTTTCCCTTTCAAAGGAATAAAATCGTTTGTGCTTGATGTTTGCTAGACTCTGTGCTTGTGGGCAGAAGGAGGATTCTGCCTTTCTGTTTTTGTGAACTAAATAACTTAAACATCACTAAAACTCCAAATCCTAGTCTCTCATTTGTCCTCTAAATCTACAGATGGTCAACACGCGTGGACCCAGGGCTTCCCGGAGCCGAGTCCCGGCTGCTAGCAACAACGTGCAGAGTGCACCCCATGAAGAGCACCAGGATGAAGTGAACCAAGAAAGGAGGGAGGAAAGTCAGGCCAGGTCAGAGCAAGTGCCACTGCCGCGTGCCGCCGACTGGCTGCAGGTGGTGAACAATCAGAACCTGATAATGGAAGCTATGGTCAAGGCCATCGCCAATCAGAGGCCCCGTGGGCAGGGTATGAATGAGAAACTGTCAGAGTTCCTCAGAACGAAGCCACCTACTTTTGGCGGGTCCACCAACCCACTTGATGCAGATGATTGGCTAAGAGTGATTCAGAGGAAGTTGGAACCACTTCACTGTGAGGATCGTGACAAGGTACTCCTGGCCACCCATCAACTTGTTGGGAATGCTCTCGCATGGTGGGAAAACTACTGTGCAGCCACCCCAGATGCCACTGTCATCACCTGGAGGGATTTTGTGGATGAGTTCCGTCGCTACCATATCCCCGCAGCCACCATGAAGCGCAAGGCAGACGAGTTCCGGGCAGTGCAGCAGGGCAACAAGACTGTGGAAGAGTACACCTACCGGTTCATGGAGTTAGCCCGCTATGCACCAGTAGAGGTGGATAGAGATGAGAAGAAGCAGGAAATGTTCATGAAAGGCCTGGACCCAGAGCTCAGGACTCTGCTGACCCCCCAGATTTATCCTGACTTCAACACACTAATGAACAGGGCTATTCTCACGGAAAAGGCCAAGGCGGACGAAAAGAAAGATCTCAAGCGCAAGTTCCTAGAGAACAAGGCTCGCCAGCAGGATCGCTTCCAGAGGACCAAGAGCTATAACCCTCCACCATCCAGATCCCAGACGCCGATGCAGTACCGCACTGAGTCCCGAGCCTCAGGCTCACAGGTCACCAATCCCACCTTCAGAAGCCAGAGTGCCAAAGCTCCACAGAATAGTGCCAGTCAGGCCAGCAACAACAACAGGGCTTGTTTCAACTGCCGTGAGACCGGACATTATGTGGCCAACTGCCCCTATGCCAGCAACAAGCTAGCAGCCCCAATGTACTCCAACTCGGTGAATGGACCGAAGCCAGCTCTGTCAGGTGCCAACCGTGTGCCCATCCGCAGCAACAACCCCGGCAACAACACCAACAACCAGCAGATGAGGCAGCCCCAGCAGTCCTATGGACGAGCCCGCGTCAACCACATCAACGCGCAGGAGGCTCAAGGAGCTCAGGGCGTAGTACTTGGTGAGTTCTTAGTCAGCTCAGTGCTTGCCACCGTTTTATTTGATTCTGGAGCATCACATTCTTTCATATCATCAAGTTTTGTGGATAAACACAATATGCCTACAGTACTACTAAAGTTACCCCTGTTAACCCGAACGCCTGGAGCCGACATCAAGTGTCAGCTAGGTTGTTCTAGGGTAAGGATCATTTTAAGTGGGGTAGAGTTTCTAGCTGATTTGGTAGTACTCAAGTCCAAGGGGATAGATGTAATACTTGGAATGGACTGGCTGACCCAGCATGACGGCCTTATAGGATGTGCCGCTAGGACCATACAACTAACCAGCCCTGAAGGAGTCCAAGTAATTTGCCACACCCGAGAAACAAGATCAGACCCGATGGTTTATACCTTGGAGGCCAAAACCATAGCAGAAGTTCCAGTGGTGTGCGAATACCCAGATGTGTTCCCAGAAGAACTCCTCGGAATGCCGCCAGATAGGGACATAGAATTCATTATTGACCTTGTCCCAGGGACATCTCCTATAGCCAAGAGACCATACCGAATGGCCGCAGCAGAACTAGCAGAGTTGAAAGAACAGTTGAGAGACCTTCAAGAGAAAGGATTCATCAGACCTAGCTCATCCCCGTGGGGATCACCCGTTCTTTTTGTGAAGAAGAAGGACGGAAGTATGAGGATGTGTGTGGATTATAGGTCCTTAAATGAAGTAACCATCAAGAATAAGTATCCACTGCCCAGAATAGATGACCTGTTTGATCAGCTGAAAGGAGCCAAGTATTTCTCCAAGATTGATTTAAGATCAGGATATTATCAGCTTAAGATCAGAGAAAGTGACACCCCCAAGACAGCATTTGTAACAAGATACGAGCAGTACGAGTTTACAGTGATGTCTTTTGGACTGACTAATGCCCCGGCATACTTCATGAACCTCATGAACAAAGTGTTTATGGAAGAATTGGATAAGTTTGTTGTCGTTTTCATTGATGACATACTTATCTATTCCAAGAGTGCCCAAGAGCACGAGCATCACCTGAGAGTGATTTTAGAAAAGCTGAGAGTACACAAGCTGTATGCCAAGTTTAGCAAATGTGAATTTTGGCTTGAGAAGGTAGCCTTTCTTGGCCACATACTAACAGCCGAAGGAGTGGCCGTTGATCCTGAGAAGGTAGAAGCAGTGTCAAACTGGCAACAACCCACTAATGTGAGCGAGATAAGAAGTTTCTTGGGATTGGCCGGATATTATCGAAGGTTTATAGAAGGATTTTCCAAGATAGCAAGACCCATGACCGAGCTGCTCAAGAAAGAAAAGAAGTTCATCTGGACAGAGTCGTGTGAAAGAAGCTTTCAAGAACTAAAGAAGAGACTGACCTCAGCCCCGATACTGACCTTGCCAGATATTCGGCGGGACTTTGTCATATACTGTGACGCTTTCCGAAATGGGTTAGGATGTGTACTTATGCAGGATGGGAAGGTAGTAGCATATGCCTCCCGCCAGCTTAAGCCCCATGAGCAGAATTACCCCACCCATGACTTGGAATTAGCAGCAGTGGTTCATGCCCTGAAAATTTGGAGACACTACTTAATTGGAAATAAGTGTGAGATCTACACGGATCACAAGAGTTTAAAGTATATATTCACTCAGCCAGATCTGAATTTAAGACAGAGAAGATGGTTGGAGCTTATAAAGGATTACAATTTGGAAATTCATTACCACCCCGGCAAGGCCAATGTTGTGGCAGATGCCCTAAGCAGAAAGACCTATGCACCCAAGAATGCTCATTTACAAGAAGAAATGGCTCGGCTTAATGTGCACATTGTGTCTCCTAAGTCTTGCCCGCAGCTGACAGTCCAGCCCACCCTAGAAGAAGACATCAGGAAGGCCCAAGGATCAGACCCAGACTTGGTAAAAATTCGTAACCACACGGGAGAAAATAAAGCCCCAGATTTTAGAGTGGATGCAAAAGGAACCCTATGGTATAAGGATAGAATTTGTGTGCCCAAGCAAGGGAATTTCCGGCAGACCATCATGGATGAAGCCCACAACTCACCTTACTCTATTCACCCCGGAGCCACCAAAATGTATATGGATTTGAAACAGAAATACTGGTGGAATGGGATGAAAGCCGAGATCGCCCAGTTCGTCGCCCAATGCGATATTTGCCAGCGAGTCAAAGCCGAACACCAGAAACCAGCAGGATTATTGCAACCGTTGCCTATTCCGGTTTGGAAATGGGACGAGATTGGTATGGATTTTGTGGTTAGTTTGCCCAAGACCCAAAAGGGAAATGACTCTATATGGGTGATAGTAGACCGACTCACCAAAGTGGCCCATTATTTACCCGTACGAACCAACTACGGAGGCAAAAAGTTAGCAAAGCTCTACGTAGAAAACATAGTAAAGCTACACGGAGTACCGAGCAGAATTGTCTCAGACAGAGGAACTCAGTTCACCTCCAAATTCTGGAAGAGTTTGCATAAAGCCATAGGAACTAAGTTAGATTTTAGCTCAGCTTATCACCCACAGACAGACGGCCAGACGGAAAGAGTAAATCAGATTATGGAAGACATGTTACGGGCTTGTGCCCTGACCTATGGGAAAGACTGGGAACGGAGTTTGCCCTATGCAGAGTTTTCTTACAACAACAGTTATCAAGCCAGCTTAGGCATGTCGCCGTTTGAAGCTCTATATGGAAGGAAGTGCAGAACCCCCTTGATGTGGTCAGAAGTAGGGGAGCGTATCTTGGTCGGACCAGACTTTATAAAAGAAGCAGAAGATAAGGTAGCCGAAATCAGGGAGAAGCTAAAGGCTGCTCAGTCCCGTCAGAAGAGTTACTCAGACAAGCACAGGAGGGAGATAAGCTTCGAAGTGGGAGATTATGTTTATCTCAAGGTTTCCCCGATTAGAGGGACCCGCAGGTTCCAAATCCAGGGAAAGTTAGCCCCTCGATATATTGGACCGTACCAGGTGCTTGAAAGGGTTGGAGCTGTAGCATACCGTATTCAACTCCCCAATGAGCTATCAGACATCCATCCAGTGTTTCATGTTTCCCAGCTCAGAAGATGTTTGAGGGTGCCCGAGGAAGAACACATACCAGTGGAAACATTAGATTTGCAGAAGGACCTCAGATACCAGGAAGTACCCGTCAAAATCTTGGATACCGTCACCAAGCACACAAGAAATTCTACAGTACGGATGTGCCGAGTTCAGTGGAGCAGGCATGGCGAGAAAGAGGCCACATGGGAACGCGAAGATGCGTTGAAGAAAGAATTCCCCCATCTCTTTAAGGATCCAGCCGAATCTCGAGGACGAGATTCATTTTAAGTGGGGTAGGTTTGTAACATCCGGAAAATTTACCAAAACAAATCGCTCGTCAAAAAATTTATTTCAAATCTTTTCCGTTCAGAGCTCGGAAGCTTTTCCTATCAAATCCGCCGTCCCGGCACAATCCCGTGAAGCCCGGCCGCATCTTTTTGATTTCCGTGCACGTGTGCTCGATCGATCCCGCGATCAGCGCCGTAAAAATCTCTCCCTTTTTCCTTCTCCCTTTTTCCTTTTCCTTTTCTCTTTTATTTTCTCTTTTCTTTTTCCTCTCTTTTCTTTTCTTTCTTTTCTTTTCTTTTCCTTCCTCTTCTTCTTCCTTCTCTCTCTCCCTCCTTCTTCCTGCTGCCGCCCGACGCGCCACCTCTCCCTGCTCGCCAGTGCGCCGTGCCCCACCGTCCCTGCAGCCACAGCGCCAAAGCCCCACCGTCCCTGCAGCCACAGCGCCAAAGCCCCACCGCCCCTGCTCATCGCCAGTGCGCCGCGCCCCCACCTCCCTTGCTGCGCCGCCGCGCCGCACGGCACAGCGCCGGCACTGCCGCGCCGGCCAGGCCGCCGTCCCCACGCTGCCGTGCCGCCCACCGCCTCGGCCCCGCCACAGCGCCGCCCTGTCACGCGCCGCACGCGTACGGCCGCAAGGCGACGCCGCCGTGCCGTCCCGTCGCGGCCACACCACCGCCATGAACTCCGCCGGCCCCCCCATGGCCGCCCGGCCAAGCTCCCCTGCGCGCCCCCTATAAAAAGGGGGGAGCTCGTCCCCGGCTCCGCCCACACCTCCCTGACCATCTCCCAAGCCTAGTAGCGCCGCCACCGCCGCCAATCACGCCGCCGCCGCTGCCAATCACGCCGCCGACCGCCGCCCCCCTTCCTGCCCGCCGCCGCCGCCGTGATTCGCCCCACAAGCCACCCCAGTCCTAAGTGAGGGCGGGAATGGGATCCCCTCACCCTCCTCTTCCTTTTCCCCATGATCTCGGCCGCCGCCGCGCCCCGGAGCGCCGCTGCCGCCGCCGGCCAGGCCGCCGGCCAGGCGCCCGAGCCCCCTCTGTTTCGGGCTGTGAAACAAAGAAGAAGATGGCCATTTCGCCCATAACCCCCTCCACTTTCCCAAAATCTCAAATAAAACCTTCCACCTTTAGGCACTTTCCAGAAAACCCCCTGCCGCCCTTGGGTTTTTACAAAGGGACCCTTAACTCTTTATTTTTAATTACAAAAGAGTCCCTGTCCATTCTAAATCCATCCTATCTTTTCACAATATTACAAATGGGTCCTTTCACAGTTATGAATATTCACAAATAAGCCCTTCCTAGTTATAAATATTTTTATTCAAAGTCCTTATACCTTTTAATCCTTGCAAATGCGCCCTTAATCCCTAAACCGACCCTAACCTTTTCTTTGACGCGTCATTTCATGCGCCAAACTCCGCCCGTTTCTCCCAAAATTTGACCACGGCCTTTCCATATATATTCCGGCCGAGCTATACAAAAATCTCCCAAAAATAACCTTTCCATGATTTAATTCCTATTTCCCTTTTCCGAGCTCTTTTAAAAATCCTTTTTCGTTTTTCTTTTCTTGTATTTAATGAATGCTTGCTTGTGTGTACCGTAGACCACGGAGTGAACGAGGAGCAGCCCCGCGAGGAGTTCGGAGGACCGTACCACGAGCCGGAGTACGCAGGCGAGTACCGCGAGCCGGAGCCCGAGGACCCGTACCGCGAGCAGGCACTTCCGGACGACTTCGAAGTCGGCAAGTTCAATCCCGTCCTTTGATGCATATTTATCCTATGTTTTACAAACACAACCTATTGGCCTATTTAATGTATTGTTTTATTGCAAGACCCGGTTGGATAGCCACTCCTTGATTGCTATGAATATTCCTTGATCACCTAAGCTATCATTAAAAATGACTTGCTCTGTTTGGATGATAGCGCTGCTAGAAATGCTTAGGACATGTTACCCTTATCACTATCATATTGCAAATACTCATGTGTTTTAAAATAAAGAATGGTGTGAGTGTTTAAAAGAAAAGGGTGACTTCTGGTGAAAATGTAATAATGGTGAAACCGATGGGATGGATGGTGTGTTCTGTGTGAAACACCAAGCTGGTGAGCTCGTGCCTGTGTGGCTGAGCGAGATGTGGAGATATCCATCTTGTCATTATTTTAAGGACCGAGTTGATTGTCATCTAGTCTGGCCCAGTTTAGTGCTACCGCCCTACCGTTGTATGTGGCAACGGCTTAGCATAAATCCCACTAGTTGGTCGGTTAGCCAATGGGTGAGCTGAGAGCAATGGGAGAACAAGGAGCAGGAGTACGATCTATGTGAGTTACGTCCCGGTCATGCCTCGTTGAGAGGACATGGACCCCTTGGTTGCTTCCATATTGGCTAGTCCGGCTTAGCTAAGGTGTGGTAATGGCTTTGACAGGTCCGCGCCGACATTTCGGTGTTCGTGTTGCGGAAACCGTTGGGGTGGGTTAAGTGTACAACCTCTGCAGAGTTAAAATCTATTCGAATAGCCGTATCCACGGTATTGGATGAGTCATGGCTTGGGCCTGAAACTAGTGTTGGGAAATGGTGGGATCTTTTGGCGTGAGTGCTTTGGAAAGTGTCCGGCAGGTGTGCCGTGAGCTACGGCGGACGGGGAGTCCGGTAGCATAAAATGTGGATCCTTTGTGGAGGATCAACCCACTTGTTATTAAAAATTTCTTTTACGAAAACCTGTTTAAAATAGACCCTTGCATAAAATCTAGCTTTTACACAAATTAAACCTTAGCCGTATCCTTGATTTATCCTGTGCATAATCTTTATATCCCCCTCCGTGGACGTGGTTGGATTTGTTGGGTACGTTTGTACTCACCCCCTATTTTGTTGCAACAGAGGAGGATCCGGACTTTGTCCCTGAGGAGTTCGAGTAGAGGTCGTGTCCGCACCCGACGTTGCCTGTGGTGTGGTCCCTTCCAAGATGCTTCCGCTGTTCCTCGCCGAGATAGGACTAGATCCAGTCATAGTCTATCTCTGGTTATGTATTGTTGTACTTTTGGTTTCTATTATCGTTTGTATCGAGTACCGTGCCCCTTTGAGGTCGCACGATGACTGAACCATCTGTGGAATAAATGTGTATCAGCCTCCTGGGACTGATATTTGTATCACATTTAGTCTCTACTTAAGTGGGGACGCTTCAGTTTGCCTCCCCTACTCACGCCAAACACTTCTGAAGCCACCTTCCGAACAGATGTTGCCATCTTTAGCCACATGTCGTTTGCATCTTCTCCTTCTTCCCAAGGCCCCTCGCCTAGCATCCTCTCCTTAAACATGTGCACCGCTTCCCCTCTAAGTTTCCACCACTTCGTTCTTGCAGTCTTGGCACGGTTGTCCCGGTGGACACGTACCCGAAATCGAAAGTCCGCCACCACAAGCTTGTGTTGAGGGACAACACACTCCCCAGGTATCATCTTACAATCTAAGCAATCACGTCTATCCTCCCTCCTTGCAAGGATAAAGTCGATCTGGCTCGAGTGTTGTCCACTATGAAAGGTCACTAGATGTGATTCCCTCTTTCTAAAGAGGGTATTCGCTAGCAACAAGTCGTATGCTGACGCAAAGTTCAAAACCTCCTCCCCCTCTTGATTCCTACTGCCATAACCGAACCCCCCGTACACTCGCTCGAACCCTACATTACTTGCACCCACATGGCCGTTGAGGTCTCCTCCTATGAAGAGTTTCTCGCTGATAGGCACGGTACTAACCATGCTATCCAGATCTTCCCAAAACTGCCTCTTGGTGCTCTCACTAAGACCTACCTGAGGGGCATAGGCACTGATCACATTCAGAGTAGAATTTCCGACTACCAACCGAACTAGGATAATCTGGTCGCCTTGCCTCCTAACCTCTACAACTCCATCCTTAAGGCTCCTATCGATCAAGATGCCTACACCGTTCGTACCCGATGTTATCCCCGTGTACCAAAGCTTGAAACCAGTACCCTCTACCTCCT
Organism: Urochloa ruziziensis; assembly: GCA_015476505.1. Taxonomy (NCBI): domain Eukaryota; kingdom Viridiplantae; phylum Streptophyta; class Magnoliopsida; order Poales; family Poaceae; genus Urochloa; species Urochloa ruziziensis. The sequence continues at coordinate 15,209,614 of CM027125.1, read as the reverse complement.
TCGCCTTCTGGCCCTTCCATTTAGTCTCTTGAACGCACAAAATATTTACACGCCTCCTAATTGCTACATCGACTATCCCTCGTAACTTACCCGTTAAGGACCCTACGTTCCAGCTACCTAGACGAATCCTAGTTGGCTCGGCTAGCTTCCTTACCCTTCGCAGCCGTCGAGCGAAGTGCGAAGACCCTTGCTCATTTTTCACTACACCCGGGCGCCGATGTAGCGCGCCACTAAGGGAATGACGACCCGATCCTTGCTCACTTGACACCGTGCCCAGATCACGACACGGCGCGTCACCAAGGGGGTGCCGACCGGCCCTTGCCCACTTATCACTACACCCGGGTTCCGATGTAGCGCGTCGCTAAGAGGGTTACGCCCCAACGAGTTTCTTATGGGTTTCATATCCATCAGAGCGGCTGTTGTAGGTGCTGGTTCGCCAAACCTAACACACCCCCTCCTTTATCCGGGCTTGGGACCGGCTATGTTGAGACGACTCAAGAAAGTCTTCCAGTCAACATAGGTGGAGTTAAAGAAATACTCTGATAACTAAGTTTAATACATTTTTAGTTTTGTGTCGCAAGTCAACATTTTCTAACTTTAATAAGCTTATTGATAAATACATCATCTCTAGCGTTTAGAGAACAGAGATTGACCCAAAACTTATCCAATGAAGCTCATATTCCAAAACTAACAACCCTAATTACTGACAGCATATGAAACACAACTGTATACAACGCACCGTAAAACTTGCATATTACTTTCGATTCACGGATGTAAAGCATCGTCCATACAAACTGAACATGGCATTATTGGATTAACCCTATCGAGCACATGCCGAAGTGCGAGAAAGAGCAATTCTGAAGTTACACCACCACGCATGCACTAGTGCACCCACATAGAGAGACGATGCAACTGTCGATTTTTTTTTTTCACTTACAAAGCACTTCTTGTAGCTGTAGCACCATGTATCACGAGACACATGGCTCCCACACAGGAAGAGACTGCAACTTTGGATTTCTCACTGACAAAGCAGTCCTTGTAGCAAAATGTATCGTGACATAAAAACACATGGCGGCATACGAAATAGAATTGTGCAAGACAACTTAAATATCCTACATGCTAAGTTCGGTAAGTCCCCCCCAATACGCAATTCAATCGGCGCCAAGAACAAAAGTGGGACATCTACAGCTGTATAGTATGCAACATAAGGAGCTTAATAGCCTCCCATCCTACAATTGCTGACTTCAATTCGTCTTGGTCTTTGCTGTCCTTCCTTTGGAGCGCCTCCTTGGAATGGAGTTCTTCATTCCCAGAAAGAAAAGCAGGGCACCAATAAACGCCAAGTTCTGAAAGGGGATATACATAACTTGTTACAACAGGAATTTGATTTTTTTTTGGTAAGTTATTAGGCACCATGGTAGCAGGCTAACAGACCTGTGAGAACTTGAAAAACAGCTGGACAAATTGCGCCGACTCCATTTCGTGGTTATAGAAGTCGTACACAATAGGGGTTATAAATGCCAAGTACATAAGCTGCAAAGATGAGCAACGTCAAATTTTTGCATCATAATAAATGAGCGAAGAATTCTAAAACAGCTACAGAACTACACAAGTGAAAGAATACATACACAATCATTTTATGATAAGAATAAAAACAAATCTACCCTGGTTACTACACCATACATAAGTTTGATGACTGATATAAATCTAAGGGTTTTTAATGGACTTAAGATTAAAGAATTATGTAATACAGATTGCACTAGAGTGGATCACTAGTCGCACCCCTTCAAAAATTCATAACATACGGATCTCAGGATCTGCCAAGTGGATCAACTCTAGAGTCTAGACTCTAGTGACAGTGTCACGGATCTATGAAGTATATAACAAAAATTCTTTTGAGCTTCCATTTCTAGATGATAAGACCAGGATCTTGCAAAAGCTATCGTCCGATGCTACAAACTTAAAATGCTAGACATAAATGATGTTAAAATCAGAAATCACCAAATGTAACTACATCTATAAGCCTTTTATCATAATACAATAGGCATGGTGTGCCAGCGGAAGAACAACACTTAGTCACTCACTCACCAGTAGGAAAGCTCCAAATGAGCTGCTGAAGATGAACAAAAGGCCACCAAAGCCTTTAAGAAACATGGTAGCAGCAATGACAGTTTTTATCTGCAAACAAAGAAAGCAAGCATCAAACTAGGTTGAATAGGTTCTGAAAAAGAGTAGAACCCCTAGAATTAAATAAACCAGCATTCCTACATCAATATGCGGCACCCCAAATCCAGTGTTCTTGGAGACTTGCTTGATAAAAAGATTGAATTTTGGCTTCAAGGCCTTTGCTGCTGGTCCACCATCATTTCCGAATTCAATGAACCTGCATGCATGATGGGGGGAAAAATTATTTCCCAGTGCAGTAACATAAGAAATTGCACAGCAAAAGAATCAAAAGAATTGTGTAACAACCAAAAGATAGAAAATTCCAAAGCATCTTAGGGACTGGAGAACACAAAGTGCACATGACTTTGGTGCTCAAGAGCATCATGAAGAACCAACAGTTGTGATGGTCCAAATAAAAACTGCCAATACACCTTAATGATATATTATATATAGATGCCAAGGCTAACAATTCAAGGCAGTCAGATAAAGGTCCTACTGCCGTTTTACTTCAACGATGATATGTTTTTTTTTGTGAGGGCAAACAAATGGAGACATAATCAATCTACTAGTGAAAAAGGAAATTTGCATGCACTTCAAAAAACCTGCATCCAGTTTATAGTTAGTAAAAGCAAATATCTGATTGGGCAACAAGAAGCGACACCAGTAGAGTGACGAGTTAGCACCTACAGAGACACATCACCTAACTTTTTCACGCTGCATAATTTACAGAACCATGCAACTGAAGCAAGGGATTTTTTTTTTATTGGACATCGTATAGTCTCAAACAGTAGAGATATGGCCACAACCAACTTAACTAAAACTTACTTACAATTTGAGCCACAGAATCATCTCCAAATAACTATTTGGAAACTGAACCCATTTTCAAATACTCAGCCCATCTCTATGCCTGACATAACTTTTAGTACCCATACAAGGTGCAGGGGCAGCTCACACTACACAAGATGTAGGAAACGGAAATCCATTCACAGTGCATGCACTAATAGTAGTACAAACTCAAAATACTAGCAGAATGAGGCGAAAATGGGATGACAGCTCAGGCATGGCTAGCCAATACAACGCCGCTCATGGATAGCGCCACCCAGAGCCTAGCCAATTGCCAAGCGATTCAGCTCAAAACTCAGCGTGAACGACACAAGGATAAACAGGATGTGCTTAACACAGAAGGCACACATACACTAATTTGTAAGTACTCCGTATCAGATATGGTGGTATGCAGCTGCAGTGAACTGCCGATACCCGCGAAGTCTACATCACCTACAAGTCACGCAGCGCCCTTGAAATGGACACATCATTTGGTTTGATCCAATCCAATCCAACTCCAATCGTCTCCCTTCCTCTGCGCACCGGCCAAAGTGGTCCCCCCACCTTTCGGATCTACCGCGGCAAGATCCAGAAATGCGCCGCACGGGCCGGATCTCACCTCACCGCACAAAGAGGAAACATTCCGATTCGACACACCGGAACCCCAGCCCTCAGGACCAGATCGGAACGGAGAAGCCGGCGGCACAAGGGGCGGGCTCGATTCGCAAACGGGCGGAAGGATGCTAAGACGAGGCAGGATCTGAGGGGGTGAGTGAGGAAAGGGGGACGTACTCTTGGTAGGCGGAGAGGAGGAAGAGGGATGCGAAGAGCACCCGGCCGACGAACGAGATGAAGCCCATGGTCGTGCGCGCTTCTCCTTCTCCGCCCCGAGGAGGAACTCGCGCTCTCGGCGGTGCCGACGAGGACCGGGATACCCGAGGAGGGGGAGGCGAGGAGGGCCGGGGGAGGTGGGGAGACCGCAGGGCGGGGGATGATGGGCTGGTGTTTTGTCCGGATGGTTTTGTTGGCTGGCTGGTCGAGTCAGTCTTCCATGTGCTCGGTCAGAGGCCGGAGCGTTCGGGTTGGGGGAGAGCGACCAGCGGCAGCCTGCCACGCCGAAGCCTCGGTGGGTGCTCGTGGCCGGGAATTCCAACGCGTGTTGGAGCATGATTTTTGTGATGTGTTGAATACATCCAACTCTTTCCTTAACGACTCAAGATTCAGAAAGTCGAAGCACTGATTTAAGAAGATTTTTAACATTTCGACAAAGTGGGACTGACGCCCAAATACCACCGAGATAAATTTTGTTAATTTTTTTTACAGTGACAACCAAGGTTAAAAATTGTTCCAAACAGGTCCGGTTTGACCGACGTCGGGTAGGGACTTTTAAACGTGCTAGGCACGTGCGGCACGACTTGTCTTTTACTCGACCCAAGCACGGCTCATGGAATGCCAACATGCCTTTGTGCCGTGCCGGCCTAAGCATGACCCTCAGCATACATGTGTTTGTTTTTTATTAATACTCATTTTCTTGCATATAATTATATATTTCTAAGATAGAAAATTATTTTAAAAGTAATGGAAATAAATCTTAATGGTGAAGACATTGTAGATGGATGTGAGAATTCTCGATAGTTATATAGATGCAACATTATTCATTTTATAAATGTCCATTGCCACAGTTCTACACAAGATCTCAAGACCAGAAGAGCACTAACCAAAATAGTGATGTCCGTATAGATGCAATAGGAAATGATGGAATAAAGGACATCTACTATGGCGTCGTAGAGGAGATATGGGAACTTGATTATGGACCTATAAAAGTTGCCGTGTTCCGCTGCCAATGGGTGAGCCGCGTCGGCATAACGATAGACAGATATGGGATGACAACGGTGGACCTAAAAAAGATTATATATAAGGAGGAACCATTTGTCCTAGCCAAAGATGTGACCCAAGTGTTCTACGTGAAAGACATGGCAAGCAAGCCCAAGAAGAAAAAAAGCAAACCCAAGAAGAGAAAACAAAAGAAGCAGATGGAAGAGTAGCAGACAGAAAAGGAGCAGACGGTAAAAAAACCAGAAGATAATGAGCCTAAACGTCACATAGTTCTTCTAGGAAAAAGAAAAAATAGTTGGAGTTGAAGACATTACGGACAAATCAGAAGATTATGATCAGTTAGATGACCGTCCTCCATTCTCAGTTGATGTTGACCCTAGCATCCTGTTATCCAAAGAAGACGCTCCGTACTTAAGGCGCGATCACAACCAGGGGACATTCGTTAGACGGAAGATTAATTTTGTTTCAGCGGAAGATGATGAAGATGAAGATTAATGACCTGAATTATTTATTTTCTATTAAGTGATGAAATGTAATGTGTGTCGTTTTGTAACTATGGACTTACATTTATGTCGATGAAGTTAATGTAATGTGTGAAATTTGACGTAATTATCTCAATGTAATTTAATTTTCTTTTTTTCTTTTCTTTATCAAAAGTGTTGATTATTGAAATTTGACGTTAATTAAATAACTAGTTTTCGATTTGAATAAACAGTTATATTAGATTTGGAAGTTATTATTTGTAAATATTTTTGCATGTAAAAAATAATAACCTCTTCGTATTTTACAGATTTACTATAGGTATGTGGTATATTTAATAAGATATTTTACAAATTACTATAAGTTTGTGTATTTTCAAATTTGAGGGTATGTGGTATATTTAATGAGATATTTTACAAATTACTATAAGTGTGTGTATTTTCAAATTTGAAATTAAACATGTAATCATCAATGTGATACTCCATAATAAGTAATTTGAAAGTATATGTTATGCCTTTACGATTTTTAATAACTGTTAAACAGAAATACAAGTAATATACACGATAGAAAAGAAAAATAAGAGAAAAAGTGAAACATTTACACGGGAGGCATGTTATTACCGGTTTGTAACACGGCCCGGTACTAACCTGCCTCACGTTTTCGTTTCCCGCTGTCGGTGTTCTACCGTCGATTCTACCGAGGGGTATCCCGAGGTAGTAGAGTTTCAGGTGGGTTTCACCGAGATCAGGAATGCAAAGGCTAAGAGACTCAGGATTTTAGACAGGTTCGGGCCGCTTAGATGGCGTAATACCCTACGTCCTGTATGGTGGTTTGTATTGATGAGATCGTATCTTTGGAGGGGGTCCCTACCCAGCCTTATATACACAGCGAGCAGGGTTACAAGGTCGGTTTCGAGTAGAATCCTAACCTATTACAACTCGTAGAGTGCTTTACAAGCCAATCCGAGTAGTTTACAAGCCATACGACTAGTTTCCATAACGAGAAGAGTTCTTGCAGTACTCTACTCGCAGTCTTCACGCTTGGTACGACTCCTTCTGGAGATTATTCATGCGTCCCTGTGGGACCATGGTCGTATCTCCAACAAGCCCCAAGCGCTTCATCGTCGAGTATCGTCAACCGAGTGCTTGCCAAGCCAATCGAATGTTTTTTCGAGTTCTCCGAGTGCTTGATCAGTCTTGGACAAACCTTGGTTGTCACGAGGCCATGAGGTGCTTAAGCCCCATTCATTTTGATCAAATCAGTAGTCTTCAAAATATTATATGGCGTGCGATAAAAATCGCACTCCATATGGAGTAGCCCCCAAGCCTTAAGTTGAATCGAAGAATCAGGTTGAGGGTCCACAGAATCTTGAATCTTCATCTTGCTCTTGAAATGTGCAATTTTGGAAAAATTGCAACTCCCCCTGAACAAGTGAACTTGTGCGTGCGAAAAACACTCGAAAATGGCTCAACTCTCCACAAACTGTGTGCTCTCAGCACAGGGGCGGTTAATCCGCCCAGGGGGGGCGGTTAAACCGCCCCTGGCAGATGACCAAAGTGAAAAGAGCCAAAATTTCACAAACCAACTCGCAACGATGCCGTTCCAACTTGAAAACCTTCCACATGTGCCCAGCAAGATTTTCCAGTGATCAAACTCTCAGAAACTTCACAAATTTTTGGAAAACCACATTTGTGCAAAACTTTCAATCTCTCACACAAATCCGGCAGAATCTAGAGCAAACGCTTTCTTCTAAATTCAGTAACAACTCCCCCTTGCCAAATGCTCCAGAAATTCTCCCCCTTGTTGACAATGCACACATCAAGGCAAAATGTACAAAATGCAACTACAAGCTTCTCAAATATACAATGAGCAATACAAAATGTTACAAGTTAGAGAAGAGGCAAACAAGATAGTTCATCATGTCACACGGGCATTGCCATCAAGAAGGTGAAGACATATTTCCAATTGACAAAACCATGAGCAAATTGTGGAATTTTATCAAAAATGTCACCACATGAGCAAAGTCCTAACCATGGATTGTTTAAGAAAAAATGAACTTCATCTCACCAAAATCATGAAAGGACAAGCATTCTTGACAAAAGATCATCATAAACGCCCAAGTTCTACCTCATGTCATGTCAAAGCACGGAGCCATGTGTTCACTTCTCATGGGAGACTTCTCCGGCAAACAACATGCAACCGCTTAGCACCCATGTGTGCAAGTGTGTGCAATGGTGAAAGCATAGAGACATGAGCAAAAATTTCAGCAAATATATCTTTTTCTCATCCTTTCTTGTGGGGGATATAGTACCCGGGTACCTCACGAGCAAGCTTGGCAGCCCATCAAAAGGGGGCGGCCCAGCCCACCGTTCTGGACCTGAAGACGTGCGGGACAAGTCGGCGCACGGAGGAAGGATCTGGAAGGAGAAGTTAAAGTTGGAATAGGAATTATTGTAAAGAAGGAAATGATTCTTAGAGATAGGATCGGCTACAAACCGACTTGTAACCCTACCCCCCGATATATAAGGCGGGCAGGGACCCCCTCCAAAACAACTCACATGAAGTCTCAGGACGAAATCTCTCAACACGCAATACAACACCCCAAAACAGGACGTAGGGTATTACGTCGAGTTGACGGCCCGAACCTGTATAAACCCCCGTGTCTGTCCATCCTAACCATCTTGCTTCCGATCTTTGCGATCTTCCCTGCATTACAAATCACTTCCGTGGGTTACCCCGTGGAAGACTGCCGGAGATAATATCACCGACAGTGGCGCCAGGTAGGGGATATCGCCAAGATCAATCTGGTAAGCTTGATGGATCGTGTCAAGATCTTGGACAGCTGCAATCTCCCGGACGTCGACGGATTCGAGATCCAGCTCGGGGACGTCACCACCGCCGCCTTGGATACCCAAGCGGCAGGAGCTACGGTCGCCATGGAGGTCTCCTCTCTGGCGCCGACTTCGGCCGTCACGGCCCAATCCGGTCCGATCGCATCTGATCGTGCCGGTTCTACCCCGCTGAGTCCATCGCAAAACGCGAGGCCCAACCAGTCGGGAACAGATCTACAATCACTCGGTTCCGATCCGGCTCCTGAGAGTCGCGTCGCCGAGTCATCGCAGAGCGTAAACGCTCAACCGACGCGCGTCCAGAGCCCTAAGGTCATCACTGTCCAGACCCCTGGCTTTCGCGCGCTTGCTCAGAAGCAGAAGATGAAGGACATCGTCCAGGCGGATGATTACATCTCTGGGACCGACTCCTATGAGTTAGATCCACAGGGACCCTCAATCCTGGACGATCTGCCGGAAGGATACACAGTGTCCGACGCCTCTACAGAGCCGGAGCTGCTAGGATCACTCGGAGAACTAACTCCGAGTAGTTTGGAGCGTTATACGCCCACATCCGACTTCTCCGAGTCCGAGGAAGACTACCTCGCGCAAGAAGGAGTCGGGTCATACTGCTATATGGTGGCGCCAGCAACGCCAACCAACCCTGTCTCAGAAGACGAGGTCACTCCGGCCGAGGAGACGACTGAAGCCAGGGACCAGCGTCGAGGACGCAACGCCAGTCGGGCGACTCGTAGAGCCGCACGACCGCACGGAGCCACCGCGTCAGGATCTGGCACTGCTCGACTCCAGGAACCACACTCTGAAGATCATCGTCGCCAACGGGATCGGCACGACAGGAGGAGCACCCGGAACTTGATGCGCGACGGCATGTTCGAGTTCAACGGATACGACGTCTACGAGACGCCAGTCCAGAACCTCGTCACCATCAATGAGGAGATCAGTCGGCTACCACCCAGCACTCCAGTCCTGGAAAAGGTAAGGGCTCTCGTGCAGGCCGCCTCCGTCCAGGTTCACCAGATGCAGGGCAGAGCGACCACGGACGCTCCTGAGCCCGGTCCGTCTCGACACCGGGCCAGCGGCGGATCGGATCGTGATGAAGACCTTCGCACCACGATCAACAGAGATCGAGACGCGAGGAACGTCATCCGCAACAGCACCGAAGAGCGCCATCGTGAGGAAATCCGACGGCGCGAAGAGTACGATCGGGATCATGGAAATCCCCGTCGTAACTCCAACAGGAGCGGCTACTCGACGGAGTCAGACTACTCTGACCCTTCCGGTAGTCCAAGGCGCGGCAACAACGGCGGTCGCACTCCGCCACGAGGACGAGCGCTTCCACCACCCAGGCGACCGACTCCGCCAAGGGAGCGAACTCCACCGCGCAGCAGGACCTACCGACGGGACCGAACTCCACCCAGGACTCGGAACTATCGGAGGACCCATTCCCCGCCCAGGGACCGGGATCGCAGGAGGGATAGCACTCCCCTAAGAACAACAGACAGATCGGGTCCGAGCGGTTCCCTCCCTAGAGGTCGGATCGGCGGATTCCAGTCGTTCACCGAGCGCTTGAGAAGCGTGACATGGCCCAGAGGCTTCAAGCTGTCGGACATCGACAAGTACGACGGGAAATCTGATCCATCTTAATGGCTTCAGATCTACTACACCGCCGTACAAGCGGCCGGCGGCGACGAGGACGTGATGGCGAATTACCTTCCCATCATGCTCACCAAGGACTGCCGCAACTGGCTGGCAGGACTCCCGCAGGACACCATCGACAACTGGGAGCAGCTTACCGATCTCTTTGTCGGTAACTATCTTGGTACCTGGGAAAGGCCCGGGAGCAAGCGGCTCCTCGGTCAGATCAGGCAGCGCAAGAACGAGACCCTGCACGACTTCGTGCGCAGGTTCTCAGAGAAGCGCAACTCCATCACGGACGTGACGGATCAGGAGGTTATGTCAGCCTTCCAGCACGGCATCTCCGATGGGAGACTGATTCACAAGTGGACTCGGAAGCCACCCGCGACTGTGAATGACATGTTCCGGATCGCTAGCACGTGGACGGACGCAGAGATCGCGGAAAAGGAACAACCCAGTGAGATCAGGAGCCGCTGGGAAGAAGAGAACAAGACAACCCGCAAGCGCGACCGCCGCGAGGACGAAGACCGACACGACGACCATCGGTGCACCGACAGCCACCCTCGTAAGAAGAAGAGCGAGGGAGATATGGTCGCCGCCCTGGACCGGTCCAGAGGCCGGGTAACTCCAGAGGATTTCCAGCGCATGCTCGATGAGCAATGTCCTTACCACAAGCACAAGCATTCGGCACGAGAGTGCTACGGGCTCAAGCGAGCCTTCTCTGGGGGCAACAGAGGCCCTCCATACAGAAAGAGGAACGATGGTTCCCCGCGAGACGACAGGCGGAACGACGAGCCCGGCGACGACTTCCAGGAAGCCGACCGAGTGGTTCGCATGATCTATGGCGGACCAGAGTTCGAATCGAAGCGCCAGCAGAAGCTCACCCATCGCCAGGTCATGCACGTGAGGGAACCACCGGTACCTGAGTACCTTAAGTGGTCGGAAGTTCCGATCACCTTCACCCGGGAGGACCACCCAAACTTCATACCGAAGCCTGGGTCCCACGCCTTGGTAGTAGCCCCGACGTTCCGCAACATTTGGCTCACCAAGGTACTAGTCGACGGTGGCAGTGGCCTGAACATCCTCTTTGCTAACACATTGAAGGAGCTCGGCCTGACTACTCTCGACCTAAGTCCCCCCCAATCCGCATTCTACGGTTTGATACCGGGAGAGGGGGCGGAACCACTCGGGCACATCACATTGTCCGTTACCTTCGGAGACCGGAACAACTACCGGACCAAGCATATGCAGTTCACGGTGGCGAACTTTGAAACTGCATACCACGCCATCCTTGGGAGGCCGGCGCTCGCCAAGTTCATGGTGATTCCTCACTACGTCTACTTGCAGGTCAAGATGCCAGGACCTAAAGGCGTAATTACCGTCTTGGGGGACATCCGAGTCGCTTACACATGCGAACAGGAAACCCTCAACGCGGCAGCTGCCCTGGACATGTCCAAGCGCATGGAGCAAGTACTGGCTGCATCACAAGAGGTGGACAAGGACTCCCTAGAGATCCCCACCAAGAAGCCAGCAAGAGAAGCCATCGCGCCAAGCAAGGAGACGGAGCTGAAGAGGATCTCTCTGGACCTGGATGACCCGAAGAAGACGGCCATCATCGGGGCAGAATTAGACCCCAAATAGGAAGAAGTGCTCGTCAAATTCCTAAGGGAAAACGCCGACATATTCGCATGGAAACCATCCGATATGCCAGGTGTCCCAAGGGAACTTGCCGAGCACTCCTTGAAGGTCAATCCGACTGCCAAACCGATCAAGCAGAGGCTTCGTCGATTCGCGCAGGACCGCAAGGAGGCGATTAGGGCAGAGATTACAAAGCTGTTAGCGGCTGGTTTTATTCAGGAGGTGTTCCACCCCGACTGGTTAGCTAATCCAGTTCTTGTAAGAAAAAAGAATAATAATGATTGGAGAATGTGCGTCGATTATACAGATCTCAACAAAGCTTGCCCTAAAGACCCCTTCGTTCCCCCCCCCCCCGCATAGATCAAGTTGTTGACTCCACGGCAGGCTCCGCCCTGCTCTGTTTTCTCGATTGCTACTCAGGCTATCACCAGATAGGCCTGAAGCTGGAAGATCAGATAAAGACCGCGTTCATCACGCCGTTCGGTGCCTTTTGTTACAACACAATGGCCTTCGATCTGAAGAATGCAGGCGCAACTTACCAGAGGACCATCCAAACGTGTCTGGATCGATTGATTCCAGATGACATCGTGATCATGAACCATGAGGACGTGATGGAGAACCTGACAAAGGTCTTCGAACGCCTACATCAATGAATCCATGGGACATCGAGCACTTACAGCGTTTCTACGCCTGATTCAGTTATGTATTCATCTTTTTTGTTTAGATTTGTTTTTTCCGAGTGATTTTGGAGGGTAATCATCCCCAGTCACGACTCGGCAGATTTATAATGAGTTATCAATAAAGTTGATTTCATCTTTCATCTATTTCTACTACTCGAATTTCCTCTTTCGCGTCACGCACATAAAGTATGAGTGGAACAAACCTTAAATCGAGAGGGAAAGTACTCGTCAAGTCAAAGCTCTAAACGTATGACAAAGACTCTGCGGCATGAGACTGAGACCAACGAGGCTAATCTACTCCGTAACAGGTCAACCACTCAGAAATTAAGGCCAGCGCAGAAAGAAAGGGAGTAGTAGTCCCATAAAAACTTATATACAATAGCCAAAGCTTAAATATTGTTCAAAAGTACTACTTCTACCAAATACTACAAATATTCTATGTAAATTAAACTGCAGGATCACCAACACCAGACGGGGCCGCTTCGTCAGAGTCATCAACAACATCCTTAGACAGGACATTGGCGATAGGCTCGACTTCAAGGAGCAGTCTGCCCACGTCATCCTCGGAGGTGCCAGCAGCGTACCCGCGGCTGAGTGGCTCCAGGTCCGATGCCGGGAACAAAGACTTGAGCACCGCCAGGACATGACCACAGCTGGCCTGGCTGATGGAGCAAAGCTGTCGCCGGAAGAAGCGTGGAAGCGCCCGAACGCGGTCGAGGATAGAAGCCGAAGATGATGACGCCTCCGGCTCGATCTCCTCCGCCACCACTCGGATAGCGTCCTCCAGCGCGATCCTCTCGGTGCGCAGTGCCTCCACCTCGCCTTGCAGCCGAGCCACCTTGGCAGTAAGCTCTGAAAATTGGGACATAATCCGGTACCGGTAATCTACAGAAAGTTAGATCTGGATAAAATATCCACGTCTGACAGGAAAACAAACAGGGAATAACATACCTCTGAGCTCGTGCACGGCCTGGGCTTCGTTGAGTCTAGCCTGCTCCACCTCTCCGCGAAGATCGCGAGTGGTGCGCTGGGCTTCCTCCAACTCAGCCTGGTGTTGGGTCGCAGCAGCTTCGAGTTCAGCCACTCAGGCCGCCAAGGAGTCGGCCTTAGCGACTGCAGAAGAAAGTTCTTGAATCACTGAGGATTTCGCCTCGGCATCAGCAGCTAAGTCCTGCAAAGACAAGTCAGATGACAAAACAAATAGGCGTACCATTTGGTACTCGACCTCAACAAGGAAAGTGGCTCAGGAAATACCTTGGCTATCTGGCCCATACGAAGATGGAGCGACATGAACTCCGCCAGAGGAGTCATGGGAGCACCACCACCCGGAGCGCCGACCACCGCAGAAGCGATTTCGACCTCCACAGCCTGGGGTTCCTCCACTGCAGCAGTCTGTTCAACCACAGGAGCAGGCTGGGGGCTGCCCTGAGGCAGTGGAGTCGGCGACGCTGGTGCAGGACTCGGCGGAGGCGGGGTTGGTGCTCGCAGCGACTCTGGTGGCGGACCCACAGGCTGATCGCTGAGAAGATCAGCCGAGTGGGTCGACACCTCTGGCATTTGGATTGGCGGGATTTCTGTCTCAACGATCGACTGCGGCGCAGGACCCGCAAAGGGGATCTCAGACGGCGTGCTACAGGATAAAGGACAAATGGATTAGTCACAGAAAAACATAAAGGACAATCAAAGGATGACAATGATACTTACAGAGTAGATACGCGCATTCTCGGGCGCTTTCCTCTCCGAGTGGGGGAAGGAAGGTCCCTCGGACTTGCAGCACTCAGAGGTACTACTGCAAGGGGAGACTGCACTCGGCACCGCCAGCTTCGTCTTCTTCCGAGTCAGATGACTCAGAAAGGAGGAGTTGGCGGCGGCTCGGCGCGTCCCCAATCACAATCCCCGTTGAAATTTTTCGCTTCTTCGGGACAGGGGCAGCCTTCCCACCACTCGAAGACAGCACGTCTGGAGAAGGAGAGAACGACAGAGTGATATCAGAGTCATGCAGGTCACTCTCACTTCCTCCGACTGCTTCTTCAGCACCACCGGCTCTGCGCCGAGCCGGCTGATCCACTCCCTTCGGCATCTCAGGCAAAGGAGGGAGGGATACAAAGGCAGCTCGACCCTGCAAAAATTGGGTTCAGTTCTTTACTGAGATTACACCCAATGGGTGGAATTGAAACACAAAATAGCAACAGACTGGTTAAATACCTCAGGGCGTGGATTCGATAAGTTGAATGCCGGAGGACAATCAGTAGTCCTCAGGGAAGTCCCTATCACGAAGAATTTGCCAAGCCGAGCTGCGGCTTGGACTTTGTCGACACACTCGGGGGCTTCACGCGTGTTGTCCCCCTCGGCGTAGTACTCATACGCCGGATGAGCCCACTGTTTGAGGGGCTGGATCCGGCGCAGCACGAAGTTGGCTGCCACTCCGACGGCAGACAACCCTCTGTCCTTCAACTGGGCTATGAGACTCAGCAGTTCCCGAACCTCGTCCATCTCACTCTCCTTGGGAAGAGCAGTCCAGGACTGGGAGGGAACAGGACATGAATCGATTTCAGGGGAGATGGCAGGCGAGTGGTTTCCTACGTAAAACCACTCGGACTGCCACCCCTTGTTGGAGGTAAGGAAAGGGATGTCAAAATACTCCCGGGTTCGACCCTCGCGGAGTTGGAATCCGGCGCCTCCGACTACTCGTGGGCACTCGGTTCCGGGATAAGGTTTCAACAGAAAAAGATGAAGAAAAAGATTGAAGTGAGGCTCTATCCCAAGATAGGCCTCACAGAGGTTGATGAAGATGGCGATGTGAAGAATGGAGTTGGGATTCAGTGCGCAAAGACTGATCCCATAAAAATGCAGCAGCCCGCGGAGGAAAGAATGCGCGGGCATGCCAAAGCCGCGCAGAACGAAGGACTCGAACACCACCAAGTCAGAGGAATTTGGGGTGGGGAAAAGACTCACCGGAGGCTGCGCGCCACTCGGCGGTTTGCTGGTCAGGGAGGATGCCGTCGACGACATGCTGCTCGAGGCACCTGGTGATGGTGATGGACTCCCTCCACTCGGCGGCGAGATCAACGGCGACTTCAACGGCGACCTCTCCTTCCGCTTCGGGGCTTCCTTCCTCTTTGGCGCCATGGCAACGAGCGGGGGCTGAGGATTGAGGATGAAAGCTGCGGGAGTGGATCTACGGTTTGCTCTCGCGCGCGGAGGAGAACTTGAGCGCTGGGGAGGCAAATGGCGAGTAAAGGAAGAAGATTGCGGCGGGGATGGCTTATAATGGAATGAACCGTTCCTCCCGCGCGCGGCGCGATGCGTGTCTCGGGAACTCAACCGACGCAGGCACGTCCCGTCGCTTTGAATTCAAAGGTGCGGTAAGGAGTCACGATATCTCGCGATATTTTGCCTTCAGTAAAGCAACCGTTAGGTTCCTTAGGAAACAACGGACTTTACGGCATTAGTGGGCCTAAATGGGCTGAAATGTAGCACGACCTTTCGGTTCTGTTACGCTAACAAATTTGTGGGTTCCTGAGCTAGTGTTCAGGGGCAGAAACCACTCGGTCGTGAGGCTAAAATTAGTCGACGGCCAGACTTGTTTTTGCAATTAATATTGCATCCTTGCAATTGATTTTTACGTAAGGCATGCGATACTATCGCTATATTCGCCCAGAAGTCTGGGTCAAGTGCTGACAAGTATAAATCTTGTGAGAAGGTGGCTTACCATATGGTCAAGCTGGGTCGTGGGACACGACTCGGGAGTCACGCCAAGTTCAAAGAACTTGAGAACAGAATCCTTAGAAAGGGGAAACAAAAAAGCCCCAGAAGGAGAAAATTATTTGAAATCCATGCCCAGAGGCATGGGGGCTGAAAAATTCAGTCAGGATCCACGGCTTTCAGAGTCTTGACACGATCGTGTCGAGTCGTATCAAGACTCGGGGGCTACACCCAATGGGTGCACCTAGAGGTGCACACCATTGATGGATTAAGTTCAAAAAGAGATTCACAATATTTTATTTTTGACCCTCGACCAGAATATTCTATTCTGCTCAAGGCTCGGGGGCTACACCCAATGGGTGCACCTGGAGGTGCACACCATTGAAGATCAAGATATAGATGGATAAAAGTTGAAGACCTTTGGCCAATTTCATACTGAAATTGCCCAAAGCCCGGGGGCTAAGTGTATTCACTTCGCTGTCGCGTCGTGAAAAAGAGCACTCCTTCCCCTCACTATGGCCATAATTGAAGAATTGTTTTCAGGAGCGTCTGATCATGCACTCAGATCTTCCTCGAAACCACTCAGATCTTCCTCGTAACCACTCGGATCTTCTTCGAAATCACTCGGATGAGATCTTAAACAACTTGGGAGCACTCGGATCATGCAAGAAAAGACGGATCAATTACAGCCAACAATCGGTCAAGAAGTGCTCGGGGGCTACTGTGGGGGATATAGTACCCTGGTACCTCACGAGCAAGCTTGGCAGCCCATCAAAAGGGGGCGGCCCAGCCCACCGTTCTGGACCTGAAGACGTGCGGGACAAGTCGGCGCACGGAGGAAGGATCTGGAAGGAGAAGTTATAGTTGGAATAGGAATTATTGTAAAGAAGGAAAGGATTCTTAGAGATAGGATCGGCTACAAACCGACTTGTAACCCTGCCCCCCGATATATAAGGCGGGCAGGGACCCCCTCCAAAACAACTCACATGAAGTCTCAGGACGAAATCTCTCAACACGCAATACAACACCCCAAAACAGGACGTAGGGTATTACGTCGAGTTGACGGCCCGAACCTGTATAAACCCCCGTGTCTGTCCATCCTAACCATCTTGCTTCCGATCTTTGCGATCTTCCCTGCATTACAAATCACTTCCGTGGGTTACCCCGTGGAAGACTGCCGGAGATAATATCACCGACATTTCTTCTTTCATGCATAGACATCTCATTTTTCAAATTTTTCAAGTTGAGCATGGTACATGAAATGTCTTTGCGACAGAAAGAAGCTTATGCTCCTCCACAAGATAAAGCAAGGGCTAAACATTTACAATGACAAAGGTCTTTGACCCAATTGAAAAGAATATCACACCCTAGCATGATCTTAAGCAAGATATAGCCATCTCGGCTCAAACAAGACATGCAAAGGCATTTACTCATGGGTGAAGGAATTAAGTTCAGTTTGTCATTTTAATTCAAAAAGAAGCGATCTCAATAGAATATATATCAAAACCATCAAGAGCATAGCCATCCATACAAGTAATCCCTAGCCAGCCTGCCTAAACTCTAAAATGTAGCAAGTTGTACCAATCACTGCATATAGGAGAAGCTCATCCTAAGATATGATACAAAAGATGAAATCAAGATACAAAAGCAAGAAAAATGTACATCAAGATACAAAGATGGTACAATAGTATACATATGCTACAAGAGAAGCCTCCAAAACTCAGCTCAGAAAACCGCACACACACCAAGTTCTCCTCGCAAGCGGGTGAAGGTAACTTGGTCAAGTGGCTTAGTGAAAATGTCTGCAAGCTGGTTTTGGGTAGAAACATGGGCAAGCTCAATCTCAAAACACAAGCGCGATCAAAGCACAAATACAAAGCTCCCCCTGGAATGTGCAACCGAAATGCAAATCCAAGGTTCAGGTTCAATTATTTTTCCCCTTGGAATGTGCAACTGAAATGCAAATCCAAGGTTCAGGTGCAAACTTCAAACTCCCATGATATGCACAATCAAAATGCAAATGCAACAAACTCACAATCTCATGCAATCCAAAAAGCTATAAGCAAAGTCATCTCCTTGTCAAACCAACTTGAGCAAATTTCTCCCCATTAAATAAAGCTGAGCTCCCCCTCAATCAAAGACACCTAGAAAAACTAGAAAAGGTGTACAAAAGCAAATGGAAAGCTCCATCATAAAAAGGAAGAAAAATCTCAAATGAGCAAAATGCAACAAAAGATACCAACTAAAAGGATACCAGATAAACAAATGTACAATATGCTACACAAAACATAAAAATCATGATACAGGCACAAAGCAAGCTAAATATACACAGATGAACACAAGAGTATACAAGGGATATACTCACAATACATAGTGTACACGGGCCACATCGGGGCCATCCAAAAAGGTGTGGAGAACCATCAAACCTTGATCATGCAAAAGACCAAGAGTCACCAAGCTCATGTTCTCCATACCTCACACCTGCACAATCAAAAGAGAGAACGAGAACGAGCGAATGACTCGACACTGGGGTTAGCATAGAAAGAGTCAAACCAGTGTCGGGCCATCTGCTCAAAAGAGGGGTTAGCAAAATCAACGTCACTACGTGGTACCCTCTCGTCTCTCACCATCGGACCTCTAGCACCACGCAGGAGAAAACGTGGCCTAGACTCTCTCCTCGCCTCGAAGCTACGGTCGAACCTCCCTGAACCAGACTGACCACGAACCGGAGGCCGCCTAGCAAACTCA
Source organism: Urochloa ruziziensis (assembly GCA_015476505.1). Classification (NCBI taxonomy): domain Eukaryota; kingdom Viridiplantae; phylum Streptophyta; class Magnoliopsida; order Poales; family Poaceae; genus Urochloa; species Urochloa ruziziensis. The sequence continues at coordinate 15,191,055 of CM027125.1, read as the reverse complement.
CGACTAGCTGGAACACCACGACTACCAAATGAAGGAGCTGTACGCACAAAGCCCTCTCTCCTAGGCAAGGGTGAACGAGACACAGGCACACTACGGGAAGAGTGGTACCTGTCCCTGTTCCCCATCTCCTTCTCTCGTCTCACCTCCCTCTTCCTCCTCCAGCAAAACTCCTCTAGGTGACCATCCCTTCCACAATGATCACAATGGAAGCGGACTGGCTTTGGCTTTGGGGTTTCTCTCGGTTGTGGCTTCTCTCTCGGCTGGTAAACCCCACTCTTCACAAAGGTCACTCTCTTTTGGAAGTTGCTTGTCTTTGGGGGAAACTTGGGAGGATCTGGAGTGGTGTCAAGCTTGTTCAACAGGTGGTTGGGTTTAGGTGTGAAGCTGTTCTTTGGTGGAGTTTTCTCTGGTGGTGTTGGGGTACTTGTGGTGGAACTAGTTTGCTCTCTCTCTTTCTCACCACTACACTCACCAACTTTCTCAGAACCCAGACCACGACCATCAGCTCTCTTGAACCCAGCAATCAACATCTTAAGCTGTGGCTCGCGACCCGACAACCAACCCAAACATTGACGCAACTCATCATTTTCATCTTGCAAACGATCAACAGATTGCGCCAGCTCAACATTCCTCAAAGCAACAACATCGCAAGCCGAACAAGAGTTTGCAATAGGAGATTTCAATTGAGCTTCAAGCGAACTGATCATGGTACGAGATTCAAGCAACTGAGCATGTAAAACAGGACAAGAAGTACAAGCACCTAGCAAAGAAGGTCTAGACTTCAACTCAGCAATCTCAACCCTAGCATCTTCTAGATCATCTAGGCATGTCATGTGTTTGTCCTTAAGAGCTACCAAATCAGCAAGATGCACATCACAGAAAGAGCATTCAATCTCATCAGAAACAATAGGAGCATCTTTCAACACACCTATCTCAGCTCTAGCACTTGCCAACTCAGTTTCAAGCTCAGCCACTTTCTTGCTAGACTCGCTAAGCACAGACTCGAAATCCATCGCCTTCTTTCCAGTCTCAGAAAGTAAGGCCTCAAGCTCAGCTATTCTTTCCTTTGACTCTCCTAGCAAAGACCTAAACTCTCTCTTCTCCTTGTTGGTCTTCCTAAGCACATCATCGCGATTATCGACCAACTGCTCTAATCTAGCAATCTCCTTACGCAAAGAGGTGGGATCAGTCAATACCTCATCCTCGGAGTCGGAGTCATAGTCGGAGATGTTCTTGTTGTTAGAGCCGTGAGCCATGGTGCAGAAGTTCATAGCGACCCCAGAAAGCCCCTTGAAGTTGCGGTTCTTGTGCTTCTTCTCCTTGCGGTGGCCGCGGTCTTCTTCCTCGCTGCTTGAGCTTGACGAGGTGTTGGTGTTCTCCTCCTTGTTCTTGTGCTTGGAGTGGTGCTTGTCCTTGGAGCGGTGCTTGTGCTCATCTCGCGGGCGGTGCTTGTGTTTCTTGATTTCCTCGGGGCACTCGGCGATGAAGTGGCCCATCTTCCCGCATCCCGCATCTTCCCCCAGGGCCGGTTTAACCGCCCCCCCTGGGCAGGCCCAAAAACGGCGTCGAGGAGCTTCGATCCGGAGGACACGCCGCGTGACTGCAAGGCTTGCGTCGGAGGGAAGCTAGCTTGCAGTGGAAGGTGTCCCAGCCGGAAAATATGTGAAAACCAAATGTCATATTTGCCCCTGAGGGGTATGTATCACTTAGGGGTAGTTTAGTCTTTAGAGCACCACCACTTTGACTACTAATAGGCCCCCAGGGCATGGTGGCTGCCATCTCTCTAGTTATCTCTTTAGTTCTCTTTGGTTTTCTCCTTTGAACTAGTTTCCCCTTCATCCCTTCCACCTAGAACTATTTCGAATCTTTCCTAGTTTGTATAGGTGAATTCATGGTTATGTGATTGAGTTTGTGCTGCTCATCTTTGTGCCATGATTTGAATCCACGAGCTCCCTTTTCTTTTTCTATTTTTGGAGGTATTTTCGGAGCTATTTTTGAGGGATTTTCGTTCTTCTCTTCCTAGGGCGTTTTCTCTCGGATTTCTTTGGGGGATTCACGTATGAGTGCCTTGTGCCTCTTTTGCTGGTGATCTCTTGCCCCCAAACGCCGGGAATCGCTTTGGATTTGCAGTTTTCGGGATGAACTCGGGGTGGAAGTGTTCTTCACGAGATCTGTGATTCCGGGAGTTCTAGAGTGTTTGAGGCCGAGATTTTTGGGGAATATACTCCACTGAAGGTGTACATCATCTCCCCAAAGTTTCGTCTCAAGAGCTCAAGCCGTTTGGGAGATCGACTCACGAGTTGACTTTTTCCCGAGAGCTCCCAGATTGACCGCCCCCAGGAGGTTAAACCGCCCCCCCTAGGCGGTTAAACCGCCCCTAGGGAGGTTAAACCGCCCCTGGCTGGGTAGAGAAGGTTTTGCCTCGTTTCGGTTCGTTTTGTGTTCGTTTCGATCGATTCGAGTTCCGTTGCGTGTTTCTTGCTCCTAGGGTCAGTAGCTTGACAGTGGCTGCGTGATCTTGGCAAGATCGCTTTCGGAGGCGTTGGAGTTGATTTGGGAGAATAGCCGGATTGGTTGGAAAGAATTTTTATCGGCTCCCATTCACTCCCCCCTCTCTAGTTGCCGATTCGGTCCTTCATCACTCCATTCGCACACCAACGTGGTTCCGTCCTACTGCTCCATCGAGAAGGCAGAATTAGTGTGTTTTATCCGTTTGAATCATATATGATTTGAATGGCGCGCATGGCAATGTAATAAAGAAACTATTTTGATTTGGAATGATTGACAATGATCCTTGTTTTATATTAATTTTGAAATAAATATGTTAATACTTAAAGATAAAGAAATAGCTTTGTTTTGAAAGCGCCATGCATTGTGATGTTGTGATCTGGTTTTGCTTACTGTAGAACTTTTCCATAAAAAATCGAGATTGTATTGCAACTCAACACTTTTTTAAGTTGGTGACAAAAAAGTTCAGTTACATGCACCGTTTTAGACCATTTATCGAATAATTTGTCTAGCCCAATAAAATATTCTATCATACCGTGATCTCAATCTCCTGTCTCTAATACAGAAAATACGTGGATAATATAATCTATCTAGATGACCACGTGAGTAACTTGTCTGCTGATTCGCATAATACTTTTGGTTCAAAAGTGTGTGCAGACAGGCAGTTCTATACATGAAATAATGGTGGCCGGAGCTGCACCGAACACGGAGATGATCCGGCGGCGGTATCTGGCAGTCAATCGCCTTCAGGATCCGCTCCACAGGATATTACTGCTGCACAGAATCCCGCCCGGCGAATCAGGAAGCGACACGGCAAATCCGGTCGGGCGGCATGTTCCGTTGGTTCCCCTCAGGTTTCCGCCGCGTGAATCCGTTGCTCCCACGTCATCCTCTGCTGGCGCACGCCCGGCAAACAGCGAGCGGGGGAGCGAATCAAGAGCTGCCACCGATGCAACTGTTTTGACGAAACTGGACGCCTCTGCAGCGCGTCGCTCGGTGCGCAGGGATCGTTTGTGCCGGATCAATACGATGCCCAGGGGACTCAAGAAGTTGCGAACACGTGGGATTCTAGAACTGACACTTCATTATTTGCTTATAGTAAGGGAGGCATCACAAAAATTATAATGCGTGAAGAAAGTAAACTGTTAGACGTTATGTGTACACAGGATCTGATGTGAGTATAGTGCTACAGAATTAAACCTGCAGCAATATCCTGCGACATCCATAATAAATCCTAATACAAGTTCCAAATAAGAAAATCTTAATAATAATAATCCTAACAAACAGAATATGTGGAAGACAATTTGGAGATATTTTTGTTGAATCACCTGCACCAATACTCAAGAAACAAAAAAAAAAAAGAATCTTGCATTAACCTTATACCTATCCTTTTAAGTACCGGAATATGCCGGAATTGTACTAACTTCTTCCTCCCTATATATATACACATATATCCCGCGTTCTTTTTATTTACTTTCCTTCCACGAAATTGATCAATCTTATTCCCTCTCTGGTGAAAAAATGGCGAGATCAGCATATATCATCCCTCTACAAGATGCCCTTACTTGCGTTCATGAAGCTGTTGTCGACGTCTTTGCAGTGGTTGCGTCCGTCGGACCGGCGACCCCCACCTTTTGTGAACCCTTCGCCACGAGGGAGATTTGCATGCAGGACTCCAGGATCGTTTCCGTTATATATTTTAACCAACATTGCTCTTACATGTCTCAAATATCTCATTATTAACTTTGCCGCAGTCGCATTGCCTTCCTCCGTATTGTGGAACGTCGTGACCCAGGGATTGCTAGAAAATTTCTTCAAGCCGAGCTCCGCGCAACAACTTCATCCTGGTGAACAGAGTTCGTGTAAACTGTCACCGAGGTTTGTAATACCAATAATCAATACAAATTCGTTTTTAGCTGAGGGAGATATATATTTATTCCATAATTTCTCATAATTAATAGTTATTAAACTATCACAGTGTGTTTGGAGGAGTCTGAGGATACTATGATCACCTTGATAGAAGCCGGCACAGTGCCGTGGTTTAATTCCCTTGAGGGTTTGTACATTGACTGTTTTTGTACTTTATGATAACGCGTGCACCATAATTTGATAGAAAATTGTTGTTTGTTTTTTGTGTATCAACCATCATATATACACAGATATTAGGAATGGACTTCGCATGAACGTCGAGGCACACGATAACATTAAGAGTGCAATGGTCTCCAGAGTTGATGACACTACGGGAGAAAGGACTTTCGGTCCCTCTCCCTTAGTACCGGCTGGGCCTGGCGGTTATGCGGTTGTGATTCCGAAATGGGAAAGGATGGAGGCACGGCTAATTGAAAAAAGGGATCGTACCGCAGACCTTGTGTTGGCCAAAACGAGCAAGATATTACTTCTATGCTCATGGAGGCACACTAGACCCGGATACTGGGTTGTTTGTGACTAGCGATGCACTACGAGAGGCTACCCAAAGACTCCAAGAGGCAACGAGGCGTGTGAAAGATGGAACTTTCCGGCCAAACAGAGAGAAAGACGAGCTGACTTACGCTCTTGGAAATCCAGAACACACTGGACGGACCCGAGGCATGGGCGTAGTTCCATGGAAACATGGCTTTGCTGAAGATCTTGAATCGTACCGAAGCAGATGCACAAGCAAGGCAGCGGCGGCAGAGAATTTCCGTGCTCTCACTACTACACAAACCACTTTCACAAACGGGCTATCACAACCGGTTTTTAGAAAACCGGTTGTGATGCCCCCTATCACAAAGAAAAATAATTGCCAAGTATTCTTGGTCTTACGTTGTTAGGATCGGTGGCAAAACCATACGGCTCTCACTATAATAACTAGTCGTATTGTACACGTCTTAACTTACGTAACGCATGTTAGTGTACCTGCAGAAAACACAGTGTATAAATCGAACCTTTCATGCCAGCACTCATGAAAGCGTCCCCATACATTACCGTTCTCTATAGTAACGGTATCCATACATCCCGTGCCGTATGGACAACACATAGAGGCAACTTTACACCCAATATAATCCACAACAGTGCATGGTTATATTGGCTGCAGCTCAAGGAGGCCACCGCTTGAGCACGGCGTTCGGATTTCACCATACCGACCGAGGTGTCAAGGTGTCCCCATTGACCGGAGATCCTCACCCTCTGTCGATGCATAAATAAAAGTTGGTTGTGCAACAAAGTAAGTTTTAACAGAAAGTAATGTGCTGGAAGTTAGCTGCAAAGTTAGATAGCCACCTGATTCACATACCCATAAATCCCTAGGGCTTACGTTCTAAAAATTAATTCCTTAACGTGACCAACGCATTTTCGCAAACCAGATTAACTTTTATTTCCGAAAACACATTTTTAAGACAAGTTAAATCATCCGCCAAGTATTTTCGGCTCTGATACCAGCTGTGGCAGAACCACCTCAAATTATGTCAGCTCAAGTGCATTGTCCCTTAGCTAATGCAAGCAGTACAGCACACTCGCACTTCAACTGACATAACCGTGTAGTTGCTGTCGGGTAACTCCCGATTACACCACTGATCACATTGTCGAAACCAATACGAGGCAAGTCTCACTCCACGATGAGCACAGATGATTAACGAGTCACAAATTTTACAACACAGTACACGTGGATTTAATTACAAAACAGGACGTGATAAAAAGTTATTACAACACAAAGTTTTTAAAACACAGCGGAAGTTTTAACATCTCGAGTCTACGACGATAACAAAACATAATAATGCACAGGTAGCCCAGCCGGCATTATCACTCCCTCGGCTCCACACCCTGCGAAGCCGGAACAAACTGCAACTGAAAACCCTCAGGGACACCAAACGGGAAGGCTTCAGCGACCTGCTCTGCTATGCTAGACTCAGACTCTGAAAAAGGGTTAACACAAGCAGGTTGAGTAATTTAATACTCAGCAAGACTTACCCGACTTTAGATTCACTAAGACCCCTAGTATGCAAGGCCTTTGGCTGGGTTTTTGTTTTGCCAAAAAGAGTAACTAAATAGATCCTTACTTTCAGATTTTAGCATCCATGTTTTAGTTGATCTATTTGATCTAAGTTAGCATTTATAAAACTTTTACAAAGAGAGCAAGAACTTGATTAACATTCATACAGCATATGACCATCAACAGTATTCAAGTTCTTATCTAGCGATGCTGCCCAGTGATCAAGAGCTCAATACCGTGAGTACGGCGAATCGATTCGGTTTTATCCCTTGCAAGGTTAACCTACCCACACGGCACAAACGAGCCTCGTCGAGCCGCTCATGCCACCCGTTCCTTCAGCCAACACTAAGTACTTGACCTACCCTGCGACCCTCAAGTACCAGTCCCCACCGATACCAACGACGGGTCAGCCATGAGTTACTCTAACCGGTACATGAATAGGAAGTCAGGCGTAGTTCAACATACCAGTGCGAGCTAAAGTACATAAGTTACCAGTTTCAACTACCTCTTACTCCCAGCTTGTGAGGTAGTACAGTTCAATCTTGATCCCAGAGCCAACAACGAACGGGCCTTAAATGACACAGGCGGAGCTACACCATTCCATTCCTTTCCCTACCAAAACTCTCCGCCCGGTCTAACCTTTTTCTAGTTTAACTGACATGTTGAACAAAAACTTGCTGAAAGTAACCAACTTATCTTCTCGCGAGTAACAGACAATTACTCGACTTCTACCGTTTAACCAGCCTAGCAATTCTATCGACCTACACATACTAGCAAAAACTCTGGGTTTCCTAAGGATCATGCAACTAGGTTTTCAGTCAACTCCTATGAAAACTTAAATGCATAAGGTAAAGACTTTGTAAAGTAAATAATTTAAATTTGCAGCTGCGTTAAAAAGGTTGGATGCTCCAGTGCTTGCCTTCGCTGGCCTTGGGCCCTTCCGAGTCTTGGCTCGGGTCTTACTCTGCTTCAACAACAACAACCTCGGGCTCTGGCTCGGCTTCAGACTCAGGCACCAGATTATAAATCCCGTCAGCTAGCACGTTCTCTACATGAAGATGCACATGTGTGAGCTTAGAACAACAGTTGGAAAAGATACAATAACTCAAATGCAGCAACTCGATTATACAGCTTAAGTACAAACACAGATATGTACATGATATCACATGAAATGTTGCTAAAGCCATTTTTAGTATTTTATAGAGTAAGTGCATATCTCTTTAAGCAAGATTAACTTATCACTAAGAAAGGAAGAGAACAACAGATGCAAACTTAACTGAGATCACCAAAATTATTTAGGAAACATTTTATTAGCATAAAGATATATATAAAACCATTTATTACACAAGGAAAAAGGTTATTCAGCAACAAATTAACTAAACATGCTTACACAGGTTATCTACCCGCACAAAAACTTCTCTGGGAAAATTTTAACTTAAGATTAACACTGAGAATTTTCCAACATTTTATTCTAACAGAAACTAATTATTTTGAAAAAGACAAAAAGACTAGAAATCTACCAAAACAACAAACAGCAACAAGATTATGCACAAAAAAGTAAAACTGCACAGAAACACTAACTAAACACTGACACAGATTTACCATGATTTATTGAGCTCAAAAACAGTTTTACAAGCATTGTTAACAGCACCCACAAGCTAATTATGGAGAAAAAGCTTAACTTAAACTACACAGACAGCATGCATCCCAAAAATTTACTGTGCTCACAAAAACACATTTTAAAGCTACTGTGATTTTCTCAAAATTTTTGGACATGCAGAACTATTTATTTTGACATAAAGCTAATAAACTAAACAAAACATCTACACAGAAAACAACAACTTAACAACATGATTTTATATTTTTCTACTGTAACCAAAGATGCAACAAGCTCAACAAAATTGGTTTCACAATTTTCCCACTTTCCTATGATTTACTATGCATTAAACAAGAAATACATGCATGCTGAAATTAAAAACAAAAGAAAACCCGAAAACACTTTTGCGTTTAGGCCCCTGGATCTAAAAGATCTATTACCAACCAGTCCTTTCTTCACAGATCAGCCCCTAGATTTTCCAGAAAACCCCCTCGATCTTTTCCACCTTAACACTTAAACCCAACAATCTTTCACATAACCCCCTAGAATTATCCGTCCTTCTAATTGAACACCCTCGGCCCTTCTTCTTCACGGACAGCAGGATGCCGCCGCCGTGGGCTCGCCGGGGATCGCCGGAGAAGAGGCCGGAGTCGCGCCGGAGTTGCTTCTTCCCCTCAGGACCCCATGCCGCACTTCCTGGCCAAGAAAAATCTCAGGATTAGAGTGCGCACACATGTTCCCCACGAGCGAAGCGGCCGGCCAAACAAAAGCTCGCCGGAGAGAACTCACCGCTGCCCGAAAAATGGGGAAAAGGGTGCGGGCGGTATCAGGGGTTCAAGAGGACTCCAATTGAGGTGTTCCGGGAGTTAGAAAAGGACGGGAAGATGGAGTTCCACGTGAGGGTGAAGCGGCGGCAAAGGTGATCTGTTTCCGGTGATTGCCGGCGATAGAGAGGGCGGCGGAGCTGGCGGAGTGGTCAAGGGCGACGAGAGCGAGGTGGAGGAGTTACTGGGGCGGTGAATTGGATAAGTATGAAGTGAAAGCGGTGAATTTCCACCGGAGACGGTCACTGCCGGTTTACTGCCAATCTCGGTCGGGTGTCGCTCGGAGACGGCTCCAGGTGGGAGTGCATGGGTTGGCGACCAAGCTGGCGAGGTGGAGAGGCGACACGAGTCTAAACGAGCTGGAGGAGTGGTGCGTGGCGCGGGTGGCCACCGACGGCCGGCTCGACCGAGCCCCTCACTGTCTGAAGTCTGAATCGACTTGGTCGATTCAGACGCTACAGTGGCGGCCGAATCCCTCCCAAAAACTTGAATCAAACTCGTGATTTCGTGTATAAACTTTCCAAAACTCCTATACAGAAGTTGTAGAGGGTACTAAGGGGAACAACTTTTGTTAAAGTCATATGGTTCAAAAAGATTTGGTTTGAGAGATAAACTTGATCAAACTTCAGCCAAAATCTCGAACTCAGAAAATTTCTAAGTCCCAGAACCGAATTGGATTTAGCTGACTTTGAGCAAGAAAAAGAAATAGCTAGAGTTTGAGATCCTGGAGTTGTTCATGGATTTTGAAGAGTTCAAACTACCAGCTTTCAAACCATGAACTTGTTTTGGTTTGGGTAGATTGAAAAATAAAAGATATGGAGCCCTAAAGTTAGCTAATGGCTGCTGTCAGGAATTGGACTTAGCCAATTTCAGAAGTGCTGAAATCAGCAGTTTGACCAATATTTGACCAAGAATTTGAGCAAGTAGAAGATGTTTTTGCTCAAAACCAAAACTTCTAGTTGAAAGTAGATAGTTCACTAAGGAATTTTCAAATTGGCCAAAAGCCACTTGTTTAAACATTTCTAATTTTAAACAAGCCCCCAAAAGGGTTAAAAGGAAAAGGTTTGATTTAACCAAATTTGAATTCAAAGGAGTTTTAAAACGAATTTTGACTTTTGGAAGTCCATTGAAACTTGATACTCAATTCATAAACATGATGAGCACCACAAACTTTGTACAAAAGGTAGATGTGCAAGAGAAAAATTCCAAAAGTGACACGGGGTGTCACAGTATGTTTGTTCATGAAACCCTTGTCAAACCCGAACATATGCAAGTGTTCTTGAACCTCTTCTTTATCTCTAATTCTCTATATGCCATGGAACGACAACTAGTACATGGACAGGGCGCAGTCTGTCCTGGATAGGTGCCTTCAAATGTGTCATCTATGAAATTTTGATATCCAAGTTGCCAAGCAGGATATTTTTGAGGCAGGAGCATCCAACTATTATCCTCATGTGCCATATTGGAAATTAAACCACAACTACATATATAATCATGCATGCATGGGACAAAAGGAATCATTGTTCATATTAAAATCAACAATAATGAACCAAAACAACACAATTCCAAGGGGATGCTTTCATAGAGATGATGCCTAGAGGATGCAAGCAGGTGGATTAATTCTTCCTCTAGGTCAGCGTCATCGATAGATCCAGGCGATCGCGCGAGCACTAGGGGTTCCTGGAGATCGGATCGTATTGACACCAAGCGGAGGAGTACGTTGCGATATGGGATCGATCCTGATACGAAAAACTTGCCCTTCTTTATGCGACACAGCCCTAGTCGAGTCCGACTTGGTCTTTTTTCTATGGTATGTGTTGGGCCAGTTAAATCCATATTTCATTTTAACCAAACCTGGCCCACAGACTAATCCTGGCCTGGTGGAGTGCATGTTAATGCAACATTTCATGTGAGCGTTGCATTTTCTTAGCCTCATTGGCAACATCATCAATTTTCGTTGCTATATCTATCTCTAAGTTGCAATGGTTGACGTTAGCGTTGCAGTACCCAAGGCTCCTTAGCAGCGACACAAATCTGCGTTGCTATATGCAATTTTTCACTTGCAACATGCCACCTTTTGTTGCTATATCCAACTTCATATTGCAACCAACCTCATCACAAATAGCAACGTTCTATAAGTGTAGCAATATATCCCACTATTGCATCCATCGAAGAAACTCGTTGCAAGAACAACGCTGAACTCGCAACAAAACTATATTTGTCGAAATATATGCCACTTATTACAACCACCAGAATCTATTTCGCAACACTGCACATCTGGTGGCAATAGTCACCACTTTCGCAACCAATATCAACTTTGGTCGCAAGAAGCCTACATATAGCAACAAAAACCGAGCGTTGCATAACAAATAGCGTGTCGTTAGTGCCAAAATGCTGTAGTGTTGATTGTATTACCATACAAAGAATGCGATCAAAAGGAAAGGAAGGCAGCGGGTATACAAAAATGGTGAGAAAGAATAGGGGGGGCGGGGGCGGGATGGCGCTGCGGCACAAAAGAACGGGGGGGGGGGGGGGGGGGGGGGGGGCGGGATGGCGCTGCGGCACAAAAGAACGGGGGGGGGGGGGGTGATGACCAAACGCGTCTACCCCCCTGGTCGTCCGGGGCCACCATTTGGCTCTGAATTGTGGGTCCTCTGTGAGGTTTAGGAGGGTAATTTTTTGGATGAGAAACCATTTCAGTTGTGACACTCTTTATAGTATAGATTTATTATTGTTTCATTCTAACATTTATATGTAATTTTTTAAAATTATTTTTTTAAAATGTTACAGAAATGGCCCATGAAAGAAGATCTCATCGAAGAAGCTCGGGTCTGGGCAATTCAAGAATCTATCTGCGGATTCCAGCTCGATGAAGTCATCGATAAAAACGGAGAATTCTATGGTGATCCCTACGAAAGCATTGCAGCAGCTGATATCGAGGCTGTCATACAAGTGTAATTTGTAATATCTAGAATAAAACATGTATTTTGTTGGATCTTTCAAGTATTAGTAGTAAACTCTATAGATGTATGTATGTATACATATATATAAATAATATTAATGCGATATCGTCGTAATATAAATACGTGCAATGCAGTAGTACAGGTACATATAGTCGCATTCGGTATAAATACGCATGCAAACACGCATAAAACCAAAAAGAATAGAAAAGAAAACAAATAAACGAAAAAAGAGGTTAGCACGGTACTAGACCGCCCGCCAGGCCCCGTGCAGGGTGTGGCGGGTTTGTACCGGTACTCCGGCGCACATTAGTACCGGCTAGCTGCGACCAGTACTAACGTGCGCCACGTTAGTACCAGACCTTTAGTACCGGTCACAGCGACCGGTACTAAGCGGTCCTGTGACCGGTACTAAAGGCCAATTTTCCCGTAGTGTGAACTTAGGAGATTAGATGGAGGAAGACTGGTGATCCCCCCATCTCCACGTTTCGTGGCTGATTTGTATGAGCACATGATGAATGGCCACCAACAGAATCAAACCGCGAATGCAGCGCCGGGTGAAGATGATGCATAAGTTGGAGATTAAAATAGTGGATCAACACGTGGTGAATGTCCATCTGGAAGGTTGATAGTTTAGCCCCAAAAATTATTATGTAATTTTCTTGGATATTTTATTTTTCAATTCAATAAACAACAACTACTTGTAACGCTGTCTCACCTTATGGGAGCTATGTCATAGTTATTATTAGTGTGGTCGTGGGCTCTTTCACAAAAAAAAAACAACTTGCCATGATTGGGAGTCTCATAAATACATTGTTCAAAAAATATACCCTTGCGATATTTTCTCTTATATAAAATATTGTTTAACAATTCTTTCTAAGCAAGGACTTTTATAAGGTTGAGCATATCCTACAGATATACATTATATTGTTCAAGTTAGTATCTTGTATGTGTTAATTTCAGAAAATAGTGTGCACGTGCGTGTTGTTGGGTTTGTATTTGCAGTGGACGTAGCATATATCCCACTTATGGGACCACAAGTAGATATTTAAGCAGGATACCCTATGAAACATAATGCAGTAGTTACTCGATATGTACCTAATACTTCGAGCATGAATTAGTGGGGCAGAAAAACTGAATGATTAACTGTGACTAATCCAAACAAAAGGAACACGAATTTTATAGATATCATCGAAACGATTCTAAAAAAATTACAATAACTTCAAACGACAAATTTGTAATAAACAAATATTTGAAAGATAATAGCTCCACGATACATGATTTATTGAGCCAGGCTACTATGGGTGCTATATGTCAAGGTCACCGTGATCAGCACGGCACACTGGGCACGTCTTCGTGCTCACCCTGAACCACTTCCTGATGCATTCACTATGGAGAATGTGTTGACATGGCAGCACCTGAACATCTTCGCCTCCATCCATATCATCTTCGCCTCCATCCATATCACTTCGACAACAGGATCCGGGCCTGGCACCCCGCCATCGACGACAGCAGCATCCAGACCTGGCGCCCACTGGCGGAGCGTGACAAGAAATTAAGCAGGGGCAATTTAAGAAATTCATCACAACTATGCTTGTTACATGGGGTGTTAGACTACTAGCACATGACCAAGCAACGTTCTTTTTCCCAGTAGGGGGGGGGGGGGGGGGGGGGCTGCCCAGTTTCCCCTGCACGTAGCTCCGCCAGTGCTGGCGCCGCGTCCTCGGCGAAGGACATGAAACTTATCTTGATGCGGATGGATGCCGAAATAGAGAACGAATTATCGTCAGACCAGGTAAGAGCGATGTCCTCGATCTGTTCCTGGAGATCTAGAGGAACGACATCGTCCAAAGGGACTGCCGTAAGAGAGTCATAGAGTTGGCAGCTATTGAGATAACTAACCAAAGCAGATTTCACTAAGCTAATGCAACGGCCTGTAGGGCGTAAGGCGGCAAATCCAAGTTCACCTGACAGGGGAATAGGCACAATGCATTTGCGACTCCTAGGAGGGAGACAGGACACTGCTACCCCATCAACTCCGATGCGAAAGAGTGACTCCGTGACATTGACATCAAGGATAAAAAAGTTGACTGGAAAAAAACCTCGTTTTTCAACATGGATATCTAAGCCAATGGAGTCGGAGGTGATTTCAACATAAGCACCTGATTAAATGAAATAGATATATTCAATTATTAGATCATAAAGAAGGAGATGGACGCATTATTAGGATATTTCACCGTAATAACCCGTACTTGGGGCAGTCATTCCGGCACGGCTGGACTAAAACAGCAGAACCGCGGAGCAAAAACGGGCGTCAGGGGGACGGCGGCAGCGCGAGAGAGGAGAGTGAAGGAGGAAGGAGCGAAGCAGGTACGTGCTCCGGATTTTATCAAGCGAAAGACCGACCCCACGTAAAAGGGGCGAGAAAAACGGGGAGGATTAGCGCATCCGTGGTGTAGCAGTTCAACACAATGGGCAGCGATAAGGAAGTATGGGATACTACTCGGAACGTACAGACGACAAAAAGAGGGAGAGATTGCCACGGCTCCGCTGTAGAATTGCACACATGGGGCCTAGCTCGTTTGGGCCTAACCCTAATAGACGTGCCATCATTATACGAGCCCATCTGTTATGGTAGGGTGCTGTATGCAGAAAACTTATGATAAAAAACAGGTTACAAAGTAGCAAAACATGTGATTTGGGTCGCCCTGTGATTACACATCTATGTGATGGTTGACAACAACAAACATAGAAACCAAAACAAACGAGAAAGATGCAATTACAAATCTGGCGACTTCATGACTTCAGAGCCAAATAGGAGATTTTGATGAAGAAAACAACCACAACATACCAATATTGCATGCTGTCAGGAAAATCCCGCGCGTGAGGGAACGAGTCCCCGAGCGCCGCTTGTCTTGGCTGGCCCGGACGTGGCCCACACGGCGCCACGCGGCAGCAGGCAGGCTGGCAAAACGATTCGGAGCTGGTAGGAACTGGGTCGTAGGTACAAGAGATTCAATTGGTCTGAGACGAAAATAAGACAGCCTACGTGTGATCAATATAAGTAACGAAAACAATTTGAATGAACAAGAGGGTATAGCCGAACAATATGTCACACAAATACATTGAATCTATTAAATATATTTGTACAATGTAAAATAAACGAAAGAATACCATGTACGTGCCATATAGGACCTCAGCTATAGTGTTAGAACCTCCTTGTATACAATATTCTTCGTGAAAGTGCCATCTGCAGTTGGAGACATTTTTTTCTTCTTAGCTAAAAGTTTTCTCTCCATCTGGTGACGCTTTTTCTCTATCTGGTCCATCGTATATTTGTTCTCAGCAATCATCTTAGCAATTTTTTCCTCGATCTTTCTAGCTTCCTCCTCCAACGCTTCAGCATCAGGCGGTAGGGCGAGGATCTTTATGTCCGTTCTAGCTGTAGCTCTAGACATCGCAACATACAGTTGACCGTGAGAAAATACAGGGGCGGGCAGGTACACACCTACATTAGGAATAGTTTGACCCTGTGACTTGTTGACCGTCATGGCAAAGCTCAGCCTAATAGGAAATTGCTTCCTCTTGAACAGGAAGGGGAACATCTCATCATCGGACGGGCATAGCGGTATCCGAGGAAGGAAAACACGTTTCCCAGCGTGCTGCCCCACAACAATTTCGGCGACAATTGCATTCCTTCTGCACCTCTGTTCAACAAGCCTTGTGCCATTGCACAACCCATTCGCAGGGTCAATATTTCTAAGCAGTATGACTGGGCACCCCACGTTGAGCTTTAAGATGTGCGGGGGAAGTCCATTGGGTGTCAGACTATTAAGGAACTCTGTTGGATAATAATTGTACGGATCATCTATGGCGGAATCAAAACTATGATAAACGATCTCACCGCCATGGAACATATCAATCATTTTCATATTAATCGTGTCGACCCAGTCGTTACGTGTCGATAGAATAGCTCGGGAGGTGATGTAGTCTTTGTCTACCATGTTTGCATTGAGATCTGGAAATATGGCACCAATCAAACCATTGAAATCTTTTTCTGAATCACCGGAGTACAGGACACAAATCTCGTCTGGAATTCGTACTTCACCATTGGTTAACCTCTTCCGTACCACCTCCAATGCGTAACAGATAATCCGCAAACCATGGGTCACTTTGTGCCCTCATGTTACGGACAAGCTTTAAATGGCGCATAGATTCCCAAAGATACGACCGGCGTAGAGAAGCACCGACTATTTGTGCCCTTGAGCCTTTCCGCACAATAGGGAGAACCTGCCTGAAATCGCCACCAAAGACAATAGTCTTCCCCCCAAACGACAGGTCTGTCCGGCCCGTTATATCTCGTAGACTGTTGTCTAACGCTTCAACAGCTTGCCTCCTTGTCATTGTCGCCTTGTCCCATATTATTAGAGACGCTTGCTTGAGTAATTTTGCGATACCACTCTGTTTCGTGAAGCTGCAAGAGGCACCATCCTCAAGAGTGAGGGGAATCTTGAAATGCGAGTGGGCCGTCTTCCCGCCTGGCATTATGGACGCAGCAACTCCAGATGTAGTTGTAGCCACGACAATCTTGTTATCGCTGCGTAAGGTTGCAAGAAGTGCTCTATACAAGAATGTCTTTCCAGTGCCGCCAGGTCCATCCACAAAAAACGATCCACCTCGATTGCTACGTGCAGTGGCTATTACCTCATCGTAGGCAGCCCTTTGCTCAGGATTCAGGGAGTCCCTCAGTAGCAAGTCCTCCGGGCTAATCTCAATGCTAGATTCCTCAAATATCTCCCGTTGAACACTGTAGGCGTCATCGTATGCCGGATCAATATCTGGGAGAGGAAATGACCATATGTCCTTCCCCATAGACTGCAGCATGTTTCTAATGTCTATAAGAACATCCTGCTCCATGAGTTGTGGTGATTGATTTCTTAGCATATAGTCTTCTGACATTGCATCAAAGTGTGTTTTCCACAAGTGCATCACATTGTGGGGCTCGCAAAATACCAATATGGTTGCAAATAACCTTCGCAGGGATGAAGGCGTCATGAATTCAGTCATCTCATATAGACATTGGTCAAGGGTATTGTCTTCTTCAATTAAACCCCTCCTTTCAGCAGCTGCACGAAATGAAGGTAGGAGCACGCCATCAACAGTCCTAATGTGCTCGTATGAGGTAGCCCCAGCGACCTCATTCAATAGAACGCGAAGAAAGTATCGTTCTCCCTCACTAGGATGAGCAGAGATTAGTCTGCCAATTTGGAAAGTTGAGTTTTTTCCTCCACTGCCAGCATTTACCGTCAGCATGCCAGGTGAAATGCTCTGGGAAGTCACGACACAAGATTTGTCGGGCTTCCTCATACTGCCTGTTTGCATCGAAGTATGCTGTCAGCATGGAATCTTCTACGCCTGGCTTATCAAGGATACGTTGCACCTTGTCCCGTTTATGAAATGCCACCATGTGTTGGTCGGGTAGATGAAGTTGCAACTAACATGCTCTACTCTTAGCTAAATGTCTGTAGTTGCATTGAGAGTTAGCCACGTAGATACCCCCAACTACTAAGACACTACCCAGTGCCAGAAACCCTAGTTGCGAGAGGCACCCAGGGGGAAGAGGATGCGAGGTAGGGTGGATAGTCTCGGAGGAGCTCCTGTCCAGAGGCCAACCTTGGTCGCTTAAGGACCGGTTCTTGGGAAAGTCTTTCCAACGCTATGTACGGCTATACGGGCCAAAAAGGACATAGCCTTCGGGAATGCCCTGTAATGTGAGGCCTCGACTCACACTCCACCAGCTACCTCTGGTAAAGCTACCCCAGGGGCCACGGTGGGCAACATAAATGCTGGAGACAGCCCCAGACAGAGGGCTGGGACTGGTTGGCACGGGTCGCATGCGACAGGGCTGGTAGGGCCCACGGGCGATGCATGCCCTAACTTATATGATGCATCCATACCCGGGTTAGTGTCCTTGTGTGGACGTTTATGCGATCCCTGTTTAGACCCCAGTAGCATCCGTGGGTAGACCCAGATGGAAGCTGTCCAAAGATGGACGCCAGCGGATACGAGTCCCGTAAGGTGGCCCTGCCGTTGGCCACGGGAGGGTCGCCTGACCATATAGTTTCAAGAGTACAAACCTCTGCAGAGTTACCTAATCTATCGATAGCCGTGGCTCTCGGTTATGAGCCCGTCTGGTTAAAGCTCCCACAGATTAGCCAAGAATAACCCATAGGAGTGATGATAACGAGATGAAGGTGATTGCGGGATCGACAGAAGGATCCGGGCCAGAATCACCAGGGGGACTGGTAGGGAGGTTCTTGCCCCTCTAGGACCCAACACTGATTTACTAATCACTTGTCAACTAATAATGCATGTTTATACCTTCGATTGTTATGTACTTGCTGAGTGCGGTGGTACCCAGACTTGCTTAATCTTGCAGCTCCATCGGAAGGTTTCCCTCCCTTCACCGGCCCTGCAAGTCGTCTTGATCAGGTCCTAGTTCCGATCTTTACTTTTCAATTCTGGTTAGCCGCTGCCAACTCTTATGCAATTAATGTTTTTCCTTTACCAGGAAAGGACATTATTTCATGCTAGGTGGGCCCGCCGCGTGGCTGGGCCCACACGTAGCATGCATTATATGAACGGATGTCATGTATAGACCTATCCTTTCCATGTAGGAGAACACTGTGCTTGAATTGTCCGTGTAGCTCACTCCCCTCGACCCAAACGGCGGCCACCTCTGATGTAATCGGCACATTATATGTTCTCTGGTCGAGCCGCTGGTCAAGGTTAAGCTCGACACAATAATGCTCAAGGTTTTCTACATGTCCCATATTCCTTAGATGACGAGAGTAGGGATTATTAGGGTTAATGATCCGAACCAAATGTTCTATGACCTCTGCGTCATTTTGTCTACATTGCTCGCGGCACTTGCTCAACCAATGCTCAAGAGACGCGTCATTGTCGTAAAAATAAAGCTCTAGGTGCCTCTTTTCAACGCCATCATCTCTACCAAATGATCGTATGTTGTGGTAAATCTGGCCATGTGCCCGAAACGTGTATGTACCAGCAGTCCGCATGTTAGTGGTCACACGGTCTAGGTGGCAGTACAGAGAAGTGAATGAAAAGTGTCCATTGAAAAATCTAATGTTCGCACGAAAGTGCCGAGCATCAGCGTCCGAGCTTGACCATAGCCTCATAAGTTCCCGCGGTGTTTCTTCTGTTGCAAGGTGGATCTTTCCGCTACGACAACAAAAACCTGGAGGTTCACCCTCGAATTTCTTCGTGTTGTAATGGCCACAGTTCGATTCTGGGGACAGCACGTGCGACGACATTAGCGTAAACACCATCATATGGATCTGGGACATCCGGCTCGTTGCTCTCTTCGTCGACCGGGTTGCCATCATGCTCAGCATCATCAATTTCAGCATCGTCGACGTCTGGCAAAATGGTGATTTGTTAAGCAATGTAACAAACGTAATAAAGTTTGAAACGGCTAATTATTTAAAATGTTTCGTCATGTACCTTGTCCGGCAAAAAAGTACGCCTCATCCTCTTCCTTGTCCTCTTCAAATATAACATTCTCATCGCCATCTGTGCACCATGTTTATACGTGGGACGTGAGCATCACACTAAGAAAATACCAGATACGATAGCATATGGGGGTATCAAATAAAATTACCATCCTCGACCATAGATTCATCAGTATTTTATACTTCTCGTGGTACGCGTCGGGACGCAACATTAGTTTCTTGGGTTGCACCTTTATTAGCTGAGCGTAAAATATTAGTATTTGGGTGAGCATATGAAAGCAACAATAATTGACCATGCATGTGATACGTGTGTAGAGATCATCTGAAAAAATTACCATTCTTAACGACGGAAGGATAAGTCTGTGTATATTCCTCATTGTTGTTTGGAGGGGAAGTACTATATTCGGTGCCACCTATCAATATAATAAAGGAAAGAGCCTGAGTACGGAATTAAATTATCAAGATCACTGGAAAGTAGAAACTTGGGCTGCCCATTTATTAGCATAAAATAATTGAATTTGGTTGAGTATAAGTCACAAACAACAACTGATCATTCATGTCCCACGTGTATAGAGATTATCTGAAAAAATTACCATTCTCAACGACGGAAGGATGAGTCTGTGTATATGCCTCATTCTTGTTTGGAGAAGTAATATCTTGGGTGACACCTAGAGAGTATAAATTAATACAATAAAAGAAAAAACATCAGTACGGAATTAAAATGAGTTGTTACCATTGACAAAGTACATGATCAGAAGATATTACCATCGACAACAACACTGGGTTGAACAGCGGCGCATTGATCAATAGAGTTTCCATTCCGCCGTCTATTGGCTTTTCCACCAATGGTTGCTTCGAATTCCAGGTTGCGTCGGATCATAACAGCGTTTCTCTCCCCAGGAGCAACTGTATGCCTATGGATGAGGCGGGTGTGCACCAATTCTGGAATAGGATTTGAATAATCCTCCATGGGCGCGGTGGGGACAAAAGGAACAGGAGTACAAAAGTCAGGTATCTCCAATTCGTGTGATGTTGGTATTTGGTGAGTCAGGGAATCAGGGAAATTAAGCTCCGGGGAATAGTGTGGGTTCTGCATCGCTAAAGATTCCGGATGTAAATTGTTCGCTCGGTGTTCCCTGACCACCCTCTTATTCAATTTCTTGCAAAGATTATTTTTATTTTTCTTAGTATTTGGGGACATTGGAAGTTTCTTAGCTACTCCCTCCGGTTTAGTAAAAGAAGTCGTTTAGGACAGCGACACGGTCTCCAAAGTACAACGCATTCTGTTCACGCCTCCTTCTATTGACTTCATTCTGTTCACGCCTCCTTCTCCAAAGTACAAATGCATGTAAAATTGTTAATAGATTAAAGTTTGGGCACCATCTGCAGTAATAATTGTCACGCCGTGATGCTCGGCAGTCACCTTGTATAATTCCTTATTAAAAAAGTGTACCTGGTTCACTGACGCACGCAACATCTTGACCAATGCATACAGTGGTAGGGAGTACCAGCAGAGCTAAACGAAAACCGTTGCATTGACACATCGTTATTGTTAGATTCCACGTGTAGCTGCTGGTTATCCTCCTCTGACTCTGCATGTATAATTGATAATAAATTAAAGTTTGGGCACCATCTGCAGTAATAATTGCCACGCCGTGATGATCGGCAGTTCAAATTTAAAACACTACTTGTCATTGTGGCTGCGTTGTCCACTATCCTAGCTGCATTCCTTGCCGCATCCTGTTCACGCCTCTTCTTATTGAATGCGGCCCTTTGCTCTGAAGACATCGCGGCCCTTCGCGCTCTATCCCTCTGCCGCCTACGCTCTTTTGGACAGGATCGCATCATCTCCAAGGAGCATGGTTGATTATCAGCGTCTATCAATGGGGAACCTAGCACAACGGGAAGGCAGCGCGTGAACAGGATGTGAGGAATCCAAACCTGGTAGGTACGCGAGTCGATGGGGGTGGTATACAACCGCGCCTCCACGATTGGTGACCTAGCACCACGGGAAAGTAGCGCCGCCGCGAGGTGGTAGGCACGGGAGGTGGATGTAGCTAGGGTTCGTCTCCACCAGTTTCCCGTCGAGACAACGATTGAAGGACGATGGAGATCACGGGCGCTCGATGGCGATTTGGCGACGTCGTCGACTGACGAAGGGAGACGGCGGGGGCTGGCGAGGGTGTGCGGATGGGAGGGAGATGGTGGAGGCTAACGAGGGTTTGCGAGAGGAGGCGGACGAGTCAGGATCAAAGGCTGATCGTGGCCTCTACTGCGGGACAGACGGCTCTAAGCGATTCAGGGGGTTGCGGAGGCACGGTTGCGGAGCGCGATGGAGCAATGGTTGATCGAGCGATGGTTCGTAAAATCCGGGACGTGATCGACGATCGCTGATTCTCAACTGCGGGACGACGCGGGGGGTGGGGGGGGGGGGGGGGTCGCACCAAACGACGTTCCCCTTCTCTTTCTTTTTAGTTGCGAGAGACTTAGTGTAGACCGACCCCGACCACCCTCCCTCCCCCCCCCCCCCCCCCCCCCCCCCCCCCGTTTTTTAAAATTGAGTAGACCGACCTATGAAAATGAAACTTTGCAACAAGAAATAATTCGTCCTTGGTGCAATACCAGCAAGCTTTTGTCGTCAACCCGTACAGGTCCCCTTAATTTCAAAGTATGAATTTTCATGCTTCGAATTATTTTATTTTAATCCAATGCTCAACTGTAGATTCGATGTCTTCTAGCCGACGAAAATAACTTCTCAGACGCGTTGAATGAAATAATTTTATTGGCTAACCACCTTTTAATAATCATGGGCTGCATCATAATTTGGACTGTTGGTTGACCTTCGTCTGCATTGTAGTAGGGCCATCGGCCCATACTATCATCAGCATATACTAACCAGTCGATCGGTACTACATGTAAAATCGGCTGTACGACGCTGGAAACCGATCGAGGCATTTGCTTTCTGAATATTTTAATAATACTTGCTAATCTCTGATATAATTGCTGCCTTCGGATCCAAACCTTGATTCTAGACTTCTTTATTCTCCGATGGATCTCTTCTCTCATATAAACTTCCTTCGGGCGATGAAAGATTAGCACATCAGAATCTCTTATTCTGGTTGAAACATCGGAATCTATTATTTTGGTTGAAAGATCAGCACATCGGAATCGGACATCTGTAGCACTGATCCGATTCTATGAGGAAAGAGCGCCACACAAGCAAAATGGCGGAGTCGATTCCTGCACCAAAATTTACATGGGCCCCACAAAAAGGATAAAAAATAGGCACAACTCTTTCATACAGGCGGGCATCCCCTCTGTTTTTTTTAATCACCATTTTCTGTTCCTCTGTCCTCGTTTTCTCTACTTGCACTCTTTTTTTTTAATCTTCATGACGCGGCTCATAAAAACGAATCGGATCTTCTCTCCTCTGATGAATCGAACTTGATGAATCGAACTTCTCTAGTAACAATGAGCCGCTTTGAGCATTTCACGTGGGTTCATGCACCGGCCACTAGAGAAACTTTCTCTTCTCCGATTTTGCCAATGATATTATATTCCCTCTGCAGCTCGAGATGAAAAATGACCTCTGTTGGTACCTGGGAACGTACTAGCAACAGTCGTGTATATTGGAGACGATATAATGAAGTTTATAATGAAGTAAATAATCGAGATCCCTTCACAGATGCTTATTTGTCAGACATAAGACGTGAGGTTTTGTCTCATGTCCCAATTTCGCTAACACAAAAAATTTCGGCGCATGTGCATGTGGTGTACTGCGCGGCGTGCCAGTCAGCTTGACCATTCAGCTGACGAGGTGTACGATGACATCGTATCGGCCAGTTAACAAAATCAGGATGCTGGGCCGACGTGACGTGACACTGTTGGGTTTCTCATCTTATTGCTGCGAGAGCCATCAACCAATAAAGATTAAACTAATACTACCACCAATCTTTCTAGGTGAAACGACAGTGTTCTCGGCATCAGCAGCTAAGTCCTGCAAAGACAAGTCAGATGACAAAACAAATAGATGTACCACTCGGTACTTGACCTCAACAAGAAAAGTGGCTCAGGAAATACCTTGGCTATCTGGCCCATACGAAGATGGAGCGACATGAACTCCGCCAGAGGAGTCATGGGAGCACCACCAACCGAAGCGCCGACCACTGCAGAAGCGACTTCGACCTCCGCAGTCTGGGGCTCCTCCACTGCAGCAGTCTGTTCAACTACAGGAGCAGGCTGGGGGCTGCCTTGAGGAACTGGCGGTGGGGTCGGCGACGCTGGTGTAGGACTCGGTGGAGGCGGGGTGGGTGCTCACAGCGACTCTGGTGGCGGACCCACAGGCTGATCGCTGAGAAGATCAGCCGAGTGGGTCGACACCTCTGGCATTTGGATTGGTGGGATCTCTGTCTCAACGACCGACTGAGGCGCAGGACCCGCAAAGGGGATCTCAGACGGCGTGCTACAGGATCAAGGACAAATGGATTAGTCACAGAAAAACATAAAGGACAATCAAAGGATGAAAATGATACTTACAGAGTAGATACGCGCATTCTCGGGCGCTTTCCTCTCCGAGTGGGGGAAGGAAGGTCCCTCGGACTTGCAGCACTCAGAGGTACTATTGCAAGGGGAGACTGCTCCGAGCTGATTATTGGGGGCGGGATTGACGACTCGGCACCGCCAGCTTCGTCTTCTTCCGAGTCAGATGACTTAGAAAGGAGGAGTTGGCGGCGGCTCGGCGCGTCCCCAATCACAATCCCCGTTGAAATTTTTCGCTTCTTCGGGACAGGGGCAGCCTTCCCACCACTCAAAGACAGCACGTCTTGAGAAGGAGAGGACGACAGAGTGATATCAGAATCATGCAGGTCACTCTCACTTCCTCCGATTGCTTCTTCAGCACCACCGGCTCTGCGTCGAGCCGGCTGATCCACTCCCTTCGGCATCTCAGGCAAAGGAGGGAGGGATACAAAGGCAGCTCGACCCTGCAAAAATTGGGTTCAGTTCTTTACTGAGATTACACCCAATGGGTGGAATTGAAACACAAAATAGCAACAGACTGGTTAAATACCTCAGGGCGTGGATTCGATAAGTTGAACGCCGGAGGACAATCAGTAGTCCTCAGGGAAGTCCCTGTCACGAAGAATTTGCCAAGCCGAGCTGCGGCTTGGACTTTGTCGACACGCTCGGGGGCTTCACGCGTGTTGTCCCCCTCGGCGTAGTACTCATACGCCGGATGAGCCCGCTGCTTGAGGGGCTGGATCCGGCGCAGTACGAAGTTGGCTGCCACTCCGACGGCAGATAACCCTCTGTCCTTCAACTGGGCTATGAGACCCAGCAGTTCCCGAACCTCGTCCATCTCACTCTCCTTGGGAAGAGCAGTCCAGGACTGGGAGGGAACATGACGTGAATTGATTTCAGGGGAGATGACAGGCGAGTGGTTTCCTACGTAAAACCACTCGGACTGCCACCCCTTGTTGGAAGTAAGGAAAGGGATGTCAAAATACTCCCGGGTTCGACCCTCGCGGAGTTGGAATCCGGCGCCTCCGACTACTCGTGGGCACTCGGATCCGGGATAAGGTTTCAACAGAAAAAGATGAAGAAAAAGATTGAAGTGAGGCTCTATCCCAAGATAGGCCTCACAGAGGTTGATGAAGATGGCGATGTGAAGAATGGAGTTGGGATTCAGTGCGCAAAGACTGATCCCATAAAAATGCAGCAGCCCACGGAGGAAAGAATGCGCGGGCACACCAAAGCCGCGCAGAACGAAGGACTCGAACACCACCAAATCAGAGGAATTTGGGGTGGGGAAAGACTCACCGGAGGCTGCGCGCCACTCGGCGGTTTGCTGGTCAGGGAGGATGCCGTCGACGACGTGCTGCTCGAGGCGCCTGGTGGTGGTGATGGACTCCCTCCACTCGGCGGCGCGATCCACGGCGACTTCAACGGCGGCCTTGGTCTTGGACGACCGGGCCCTTCCCGGCGACCTCTCCTTCCGCTTCGGGGCTTCCTTCCTCTTTGGCGCCATGGCGACGAGCGGGGGCTGAGGATTGAGGATGAAAGCTGTGGGAGTGGATCTAGGGTTTGCTCTCGCGCGCGGAGGAGAACTTGAGCGCTGGGAAGGCAAATGGCGAGTAAAGGAAGAAGATTGCGGCGGGGATGGCTTATAATGGAATGAACCGTTCCTCCCGCGCGCGGCGCGATGCGTGTCTTGGGAACTCAACCGACGCAGGCACGTCCCGTCGCTTTGAATTCAAAGGTGCGGTAAGGAGTCGCGATATCTCGCGATATTTTGCCTTCCATAAAGCAACCGTTAGGTTCCTTAGGAAACAACGGACTTTACGGCATTAGTGGGCCTAAATGGGCTGAAATGTAGCACGACCTTTCGGTTCTGTTACGCTAATAAATTTGTGGGTTCCTGAGCTAGTGTTCAGGGGCAGAAACCACTCGGTCGTGAGGCTAAAATTAGTCGACGGCCAGACTTGTTTTTGCAATCAATATTGCATCCTTGCAATTGATTTTTACGTAAGGCATGCGATACTATCGCTAAATTCGCCCAGAAGTCTGGGTCAAGTGCTGACAAGTATAAATCTTGTGAGAAGATGGCTTACCATATGGTCAAGCTGGGTCGTGGGACACGACTTGGGAGTCATGCCGAGTTCAAAGAACTTGAGAACAGAATCCTTAGAAAGGGGAAACAAAAAAGCCCCAGAAGGATAAAATTATTTGAAATCCATGCCCAGAGGCATGGGGGCTGAAAAATTCAGTCAGGATCCACGGCTTTCAGAGTCTTGACACGATCGTGCCGAGTCGTATCAAGACTCGGGGGCTACACCCAATGGGTGCACCTGGAGGTGCACACCATTGATGGATTAAGTTCAAAAGGAGATTCATAATATTTTATTTTTGACCCTCGACCAAAATATTCTATTCTGCTCAAGGCTCGGGGGCTACACCCAATGGGTGCACCTGGAGGTGCACACCATTGAATATCAAGATATAGATGGATAAAAGTTGAAGACCTTTTGGCCAATTTCATACTAAATTTGCCCAAAGCCCGGGGGCTAAGTGTATTCACTTCGCTGTCGCGTCGTGAAAAAGAGCACTCCTTCCCCTCACTATGGCCATAATTGAAGAATTGTTTCCAGGAACGTCTGATCATGCACTCAGATCTTCCTCGAAACCACTCGGATCTTCTTCGAAATCACTCGGATGAGATCTTAAACAACTTGGGAGCACTCGGATCATGCAAGAAAAGACGGATCAATTACAGCCAACGATCGGTCAAGAAGTGCTCGGGGGCTACTGTGGGGGATATAGTACCCGGGTACCTCACGAGCAAGCCTGGCAGCCCACCAAAAGGGGGCGGCCCAGCCCACCGTTCTGGACCTGAAGACGTGCGGGACAAGTCGGCGCACGGAGGAAGGATCTGGAAGGAGAAGTTATAGTTGGAATAGGAATTATTGTAAAGAAGGAAAGGATTCTTAGAGATAGGATCAGCTACAAACCGACTTGTAACCCTGCCCCCCGATATATAAGGCGGGCAGGGACCCCCTCCAAAAACATCAAGTCTCAAGACGAAATCTCTCAACACGCAATACAACACCCCAAAACAGGACGTAGGGTATTACGTCGAGTTGACGGCCCGAACCTGTATAAACCTCCGTGTCTGTCCATCCTAACCATCTTGCTTCCGATCTTTGCGATCTTCCCTGCATTACAAATCACTTCCGTTGGCTACCCCGTGGAAGACTGCCGGAGATAATATCACCGACAATATCCTAATTATCATAAGTTCTTGCTCTTGCATTACATCAAAGCAAGTAGTGGTAATTTAATTTTTATTTATTTTTGCTTGCTTTGGTTGTGTTGACTGTTGGCGGCACAAACACACACCAAGATTCACCGCAAGCGCACGGATCATCGTAGCATTTCCCTTAGAGTATTCTTCCAAGGTTATCAATCCGTGGATCGGCAGCGAACTACCTAGGGTTTTCCATCTAATCTAATAGATCTAATCCTATCATTAAGCATTGAATGCATAGAGAGGGTGAACCTAATAGATATGAATTAATGTATAAAGGTTGATCACATCCACAAGCATAGTCAAAGTTAAAGGTAAACCAAAGATTGACTAAGCCTATCGCCTTTTAGCTGTAGCTCTAGCCAAGAACGGTAAACACATCAAGCATCTCATTCGAAGCCTCTTTAAATCACCACCTCCGGTCAAACCCCCAAGAACTACTACCCTACACAGGCCACCCCCTGTCACGGCGCTCGTTATCGGCATAGCAATTACAAGGGCACGTTCGAAGAACGTGTTGTACTCCATGGTAGATCCGGTATGAACCCCTAGGCCCCATGGCTACAACAACACCCCGAGCAATCTATATCGATTAATAGACTGAAAGCAAACATACCCAAGAAAGCACAAGATCATAGAAGGAGACACTTTGATCGCTAAGGAATCGGATGACAAGATGATCATTACACAAATGAAGTATTCATTACACCATCACCTCCGAGTACATACCATGGACGATGAATGATTGGCTCCTGAACTCCACCATAGCACAACCACGCAGGGCGGCCATGGTGGCTAGGGTCGGCCTAGGCCATCCCCTAGACAACTTCGAGGACTTGCGGCGGCCGTCGTCTCCCTCCGGTGCTCCCTTCTAGGTTTCGCCGACTTCTCGTGAATGGATGATCCCCTCCTCAGTTTGACGGGTTATTTATATAGCGAGGAAACCCTAGCTCGAAGGGGAGGCCGAGGCGGCGCAAAAATGGGCTGGGCAGCGCGGCCAAGTGGGGTCTTGGCCGGCCGGCCCAAGGCCTTTTTGGCCCGCCTCGGTCCCATCTTTTGCGTCCAAGCTCCTCTGATGTTCATGAGCTTGTGATCCAGTTCTTGTGGGCTTTGGATGTCGGTTGCTCCGGGATATGGATGGGTCTTTCGAGTCCGCACTGGATATGTCTTGATCTCGAGGTACTTTGGTCTTATCTTCAATTGGGCCTTGAAGAGGTGGCCCGTTGGAGTAGAGCATGAACGGGCTTCGGTTCCTTTGGGCTTCATTAGGGCTTTTGGCCTTTATCTTGCCGTGTTGTTGCTAGTTCTCAGATTCAGCCCATATTCGCTCCAAAATAGCCAATTAACCCGCGTAAACCAAAATGCTACAGAAATATGTGCACAAGCGGAAACGGGATTATTTCAGTGCCAAGTGGCGGGGTTAGTATCAAGATTAGTCAAAAACATAACCTAGATGGCACTAAAAGTGTGTCATTTAATAGCATCAACATTGACATCAATCACCAAAAAGGGGAGATTGTAAGAAAAATGGACCTAGTAATAGGTCATTAGTGATTTTGGTGACTGTATGTCAACACTAACCCGTGGACTAACAAAATTTGCTAGTATGAAAGGACTTAGTCGCATGGATGCACAAGTGATGGACTTGGTGAATCAAACACCAAACAAGGTCACAAAGACACATACAAGACACTAGAAGACCTTAATGCAAGACCAAGACATCATACAAGTAAAGCCGAGGCAAAGACACACAAAGACTCGAAGTGAATCCTGGTAAAAAAGACCACCGACGCAATTGACAGTGACCACCGGAGCATATCGCTCGGAGCAGCGATTAAGTCGGTGCTCACTCACAGCAGGGCCAAGAATGGCGTGTTCCCAAGACCACAGGATGGTCCGGTGCTCAAGAAGAAGTACCACCGGATGAATCGGTGAACGTGTCAGCCATGGGTGCACTTCGTATGTACAATCCATCAATTGATCTGGTGCTAAGTAGAGAGGATCACCGAATCAGTCGGTGCCCAGCTCGGCTCGGCTTGGCTCGTTTGATTGGCTCAAATTCGGCTCTGGCAGAAGTTCACTTAGCATAGGATGATCCAGTGCTACATGGGCCAGAGCAACGGATGGATCGGTGCTTTGTTTGAAGCAACGGTCACAGGCAACGGCTAGTTGGCAAATTAGTCCGGCGCTATAGGTCGGTGCTAGCACCGTATGAGTCGGTGCTACGCAGAAACTTGACCGTTGGAGCAACGGCTAGTTTCTTGGCTTGGGGCTATATATACCCCAACCCCTGGCCATTTGGAGGGTGCTTGAGCATTGGGAAGTTGTGGGAAGTTGTTCTACTCATTTGCAAGTGCTCATTCCACGAAAGTGCTAAATAGAAGATCTAGGTGATTAGCATAGAGCTTAGTGCTTGATTAAGGGCTAGTTAGACCTTTTAGCACATTGCTTTAGGTGTTAGCCTAGAGTTTAGGCTAGGTTTACACACCTCTTTGTATCGGTGCTTGCGCGCACCAAGAGATCGGGGTTTGTAAGTCTTGCGAGACCCTCCAACCGAGTTTGTGTAGTGGCCGCCGTTACTTTGTGCTAGGGAAGTGAGGCCCTAGGCATTTGTCGAAGCTCAACCAAGTGGAGGCAGCGAGGAGCATCCGGGAGAGGCCAAGCGGAGACCCACTCGCGTGTGGGGAAGTCCTGTAGGCTATCCTCCAGAGTGACTCGACCGGGGAGTACATGCCCTTGCGTGGGCATTTTCTTTGAGAGGGGCTCCAACAACGAGGACTAGTGGAAAGCCGTGGTGAAGGACCGATTAGGCGACCAGAGAGGAGATTTCAATTCAGCTTCAAGTGAACTAATGATGGTACGAGATTCAAGCAACTGAGCATGCAAGGTAGGAGAAGAAGTACAAGCACCTAGCAAAGAAGATCTAGACTTCAAATCAGCAAGCTCAACCCTAGCACTTTCTAGTTCATCAAGGCATGTCATGTGTGATCAGCTAGATGCACATCACAAAACGAGCATTCAATTTCATCAGACACAACAGGAGCATCTTTCAGCACACCAATCTCAGACTCAAGCTCAGCTATTCTCTTTCTAGACTCACCAAGAAAAGACTCAAAATCCATCGCCTTCTTTCCAGTCTCAGAAAGTAAGGCGTCAAGCTCAGCTACTCTTTCCTTGGACTCTCCTAACAAAGACCTAAACTCTCTCTTCTCCTTGTTGGTCTTCCTAAGCACATCATCACGATTATCGACCAACTCCTCTAGTCTAGCAATCTCCTTACGCAAAGAGGTGGGATCGGTCATTACCTCGTCTTCGGAGTCGGAGTCAGAGTCATTCTTGGAGTCGTGCGCCATGGTGCAGAAGTTCATGGCGGTGTAGGAGAGCCCATTGAAGTTGCGGTTCATGTGCCTCTTCTCCTTGCGGTGCCGCGGTCTTCATCCTCGCTGCTCGAGCTCGACGAAGTGTTGGTGGAGTTGTGTCGATGTCGCTTGCACCAGCCGCCATCGCCTGAGACTTGTTCTTCTTATAGCCATCGTGCTTGTTCTTCGTCCTTCTCTCTTCCTTGTTCTTGTGCTTGGAGCGGTACTCGTACTTGGAGCGGTGTTTGTGCTCATCTCGCGGTCGGTGATTGCTGCTGTAGTCGTTCTTGATCTCCTCCGGGCACTCGGCGATGAAGTGCCCCATCTTGCCGCACCTGTAGCACGTACTTCCCGCACGCCTCGAGCCCTTGCGGTTCTGGTACATGCGCTCGAACCTCCTGGTCAGCAACACGAGATCCTCCTCACTCAGCACCTCATACTCTTCATCTGGAAGAGACACAAGAGAAGACAAGGGAAAGTGTTTGGAAGTATTAGCATGTCCATAACCAAATCCACCAACTAGAGCCAGACTATGGGAATCAGTCGGACTCTTAGGCTTGGCAATCAACTTTCTATCAACCTCAGAAGACTTCAACTTTGAGAAAAGCTCATCAACTTTCAAAGTTTCATAATTAGCCGACTCCATGATCGCCTCAACCTTGGCACCCCACACAGATCAATCAAGTGAAAGCAGGAGCTTCAAAGCTCTGTCATGATCCGTGTATGGGAGTGCGGCAATGTTGGCTTTCATGTTGTTGACTATGGAAGTAAAGCGCTGAAACATCGCATCAACTGACTCACCAGGCAACTGCTCAAAGTTCTCATACTCTCTGCAATACACCGAGAAAATCCTAGCCTTCACATGGCTATCACCACCGTGGGCCACCTTGAGCTTCTGCCAGATTTGGCTAGCTAGGTCCTGGCCCAAAACTCGTTCAAACTCCTCAGTCGACAAAGCACGAAACAAGTAGTCCATAGCCCTAGCGTTGGCCTCAAATTTATCTCTTGCACCCTGGGCATCTAAGTTGGTAGGATTGACATAGTTTTCATCTTCGGTCACATCCCACAACAACTTTCCTTTGCCTCTCAAGAAAGCACCCATACGCGCAACCCAATTCGGATAATTCTTCCCATCGAAGTGCGGAGGCCCGGTACCCCGATCTTGGTATGCCATCTTTGGATCGTAGACTGGTTAGAGTCGCAAAGACCCGTAACCGGCTCGGATACCAATTGAAGGACCGATTAGGCGACCAGAGAGGGGGGGAGTGAATGGGAGCCGATAAAAATTCTTCTCAAGATCCGGCTTCTCCCAACTCAATCCAAATCCTATGGACCGGCCTTGCCAAGATCACGTAGCTACTGAGAGGCTACTGACCCTAGGAACAAGATCAACGCAGCGGAACTCGAATCGATCAAATCCAACATGAATCGAACGAAAACAACCCAAAACAGCACATCTCGGTCAGGGGCGCTCACATCTCTCCCGAGGGGCAGTTGCACCGGTCTTGCCTGGCACTCAGCCAGGGGCGGTTGCACCGGTCTGCGTAGGGAGCTCGGGAAAACTCGAACGTAAAGTCAACTCGCGAACGGATGTCCCAAACGGCTTGAGCTCTTGACACGAAACTTTGGGTAGATGATATACGCCTCAAGGAGAGGCTATGCCCCAAAAATCTCGGTCTCTAACTCTCTAGAACTCCAAGAATTTCAGATCTAGTGAAGAACAACCGGACCTCGAGTTCATCTGGGAAACATCAAATCTAGACCGATTCCCACCGTTTGGGGGCAAGGGATCACCAAGAAAAGAGGCACAAGGCACTCATGCATGATTCCCCCAAAGAAATCTGAGAGAAAACGGCCTAGAACATGAAGAACGGAAATCTCCCAAAAATAGCTCCGAAAATAGCTCTGAAAATGGGAAAAAGAAAAGTAGCTCGGGAATTCAAAACATGGCACAATGATGAACAGATTAAGCTCAATCAACCAACCATGAATTCACCTATACAAACTACAAATGATTCAAGCAAATAGTTCTAGGTGGAGAGGATGAAAGGGAAGGGAAAACAAACAAGCCTAGAGAAAATAAACTAGAGAGATTGCAGCCACCAACCCCTAGGGGGTTTATTATATAGTCCAAGTGGTGGTGCTCTAATGACTCAACTACATACCCCTCAAGGGCAAATTTGACATTTTCTATGAAGATTTTTCTGGCTGGGACACCTTCCGCCGCAAGCTAGCTTCCCTCCGACGCAAGCCTTGCAATCGCGCAGCGTGTCCTCCGGATCGAAGCTCCTCGACGCTCATGGGCGACCTGCCCAGGTGGGACCGGTCTGACCGCCCCTGGCTGGCAGGCCGGGCCGTCGCTATGTTGAGTCCTCGGCATTGGTTTTGAGGCCCAAACCAAGGGAAACCGTCCACCCGATGGTCTTCTGGCCAAACCACCAAACCCCGCGTGCAAGCTTCGGTTGTGAGCCGCTACCTTGCACCGGCTTCATGTCCGCGTACGAGCTTCGGTCGTGAGCCGCTACCTCGCACCGGAACCATGTTCCCTTGCTCATTCTTGCCACCATGTGAACCGCACTTGATCCATCTGGCCACCGGGTCCCTCGAACCAAGCCTACTTGTCTCTCCGCGCCTGTTCTTCACCTGCACCGATGCAACCAAGCCGCGTTCTACACCTGCAATACTTTGAGCCAAGCCAAACATCAATCCACACCACGTTGTCAATCACTCATCACAACAGGAAGCGACCGTCCACTGATCCTCGGACACATTCGGTCCTCAATCTCCCCCTTGATGAGTGCATTGACAACACACACGTAATCACACTAGATATGAAAGGAAAATAGAAAAGAAATCGAAAACAAGGCTCAAGCAAGTGACTAAGAGCAAGAACAAGCCGAGAACAAAGTCACTTCGCAAGAGAAAGCTCCAGAAACGCCGACCCTTCAAGAAGAAGCGAAAGGGCTCAACACCATCGGCAAAAGAGCAAATCACAAAGCACAACCCACAAATCTCCAAAACACTTTTCGGGAACCACAAAGCACCCCCCTGCATTGATGCAAACTCCCCCTGAACAAGTGAACTTGTGCGTGCAAAAATATGTCAAAAATGGCTCAAATCCCACAAAACCTTGTGCCACTGCACACGGGCGGTTGGACAGCCTTGGGAGGTTGGTCAAACCGCCCTGCTCATAGGGGCGGTTAGACCGCCCTGGTAGGCCGGTTAGACCGCCCTACCCAGATCAGGCGCAAAAATTGCAAGTCACACCCAAATGCTCACAACGATGCCATTTCAATTCGAAAACCTTCCAAAAGTGTCCAGCAATGTTTTCCTTTCTAGAAATTCTCCCGCTTGTTGACAGTGCACAAATCAAGGCAAAAATGCAAAAAATGGAAATACAAGCTTCTCAAATATACAATGAGCAATACAAAGTGCTACAAGTTAGAGAAGAGGCAAGTTAGATAGTTCATCATGTTTACACGGGCATTGCCATCAAGAAGGTAAAGACATATAGCCAATTGACAAAGCCATGATCAAATTGTTCAATTTTATCAAAAATTCACCACATGAGCAAAGTCCTAAACATGGATCATTCAAGCACAAATAAACTTCATCTCACCAAGATTATGCAAGGACAAGCATTCTTGACAAAAGATCATTACAAACGCCCAAATTCTATCTCATGTCATGTCAAAGCACGGAGCCATGTGTTCACTTCTCAAGGGAGACTTCTCCAGCAAACAACATGCAACCGCTTAGCACCCATGTGTGCAAGTGTGTGCAATGGTGAAAGCATGGTACATGAAATGTCTTTGCAACAAAAAGAAGCTTATGCTCCTCCACAAGATAAAACATGGGCTAAACATTCACAATGGCAAAGGTCTTTGACCCAATTGAAAACAATATCTCATCCTAGCATGATCTTAAGCAAGATATAGCCATTTTGGCTCAAACAAGACATGCAAAGGCATTTACTCATGGGTGAAAAGAGTTTAAGTTCAGTTTGTCGTTTTAATTCAAAAAGTGACTATCTCAATAGAATATATATCAAAACCATCAAGAGCATAGCCATCCATACAATCAATCCCTAGCCAGCCTGCCTAAACTCTAAAATGTAGCAAGTTGTAGTAATCACTGCATATAGGAGAAGCTCATCCTAAGATATGATACAAATGCAGCATGATATATAACAAGATGCAAAGATGAAAACTATACATCAAGATACAAAAGTGAAAAAAAATTATACATCAAGATACAAAGATGGATAAAATCAAACCAAATACAATAGTATATATATGCTACAAGAGAAGCCTCCAAAACTTAGCTCAGAAAGGATCACGACAAAGCAAGGGACTCGACTCCAAAGAGTTCGAAGGTTCTAGGCATCTCTCAAAAGCCAATACACAAGTGTGATCAAAGTCCAAATATAAAGCTCCCCCTGGAATGTGCAACCAAAATGTAAATCCAATGGTTCAAGTTCAACCTACAAGCTCCCCTTGGAATGTGCAACCAAAATGCAAACCCAAGGTTCAAGATAAAACTCAAATCATGCTAAAGATACACAAGTGAGTACAAGAGTGTATAAAAGATATACTCACAATACAAAGTGTACAAAGGCCACATCGAGGCCATCCAAAAAGTGTGGAGAACCATCAACCAAAAGTTCTCCACGCCTCCCACCTGCACAATCAAAAGCGAGAACGAGAATGGGCGAATGACTCGACACTGGGTTAGCACCAAAAGAGTTAAACCAGTGTCGGGCCATCTGCTCAAAAGAGGGGTTAGCAAAATCAACGTTACTCTGTGGAACCCTCTCGTATCTCACCGTCGGACCTCTAGCACCACGCGGGGGAAAGCGCGGCCTAGACTCTCTCCTCGCCTCAAAGCTACGGTCGAACCTCCCTGTACCAAACTGACCACGAGCAGGAGGCCGCCTAGCAAACTCACCACGACCTGGAACACCACGACTACACACAGAAGGAACTGTACGCACAAAAGCCTCTCTCCTAGGCAAGGGTGAACGAGACACAGGCACACTACGGGAAGAGTAGTACCTGTCCCTGTTACTCCACTCCTCTCGTCTCGCCTCTCTTTTCTTCCTCCAGCAAAACTCCTCAATGTGTCCATCCCTTCCACAATGATCACAATGGAAGCGGACTAGCTCTGGCTTTGGGGTTTCTCTCGGCTCAGGCTTCTCTCTCTTCTGGTAAACCCCACTCCTCACAAAAGTCACTCTTTTCTGGAAGTTGTTTGTCTTTGGGGGAAACTTGGGAGGATCAGGAGTGTGTCAAGCTTGTTTAGCAGGTGATTGGGTTTTGGTGTGAAGTTGTTCTTTAGGATGGCTTTCTGTGGGGGTGTTGGGATGTTTGTGGTGGAGTTGTCTTGTTCTCTCTCTTTCTCACCACTACACTCACCATCTTTCTCAGAACCCAGACCACGACCATCAGCTCTCTTGAACCCAGCAATTAACATCTTAAGCTGTGGCTCGTGACCCGACAACCAACCCAAACACTGTCGCAACTCATCATTCTCATCTTGCAAATGATCAACATATTGTGCAAGCTCAACATTCTTCAAAGCAACAACATCGCAGGTAGAGCAAGAATTTGCAATAGAGATTTCAATTCAACCTCAAGGGAACTAATCATGGTACGAGATTCAAGTAACTGAGCATGTAAAGCAGGACAAGAAGTGCAAGCACCTAGCAAAGAAGACCTAGACTTCAACTCAACAATCTCAACCCTAGCTTCTTCTAGTTCATCAAGGCATATCATATGTTTATCTTTAAGAGCAACCAAATCAGCAAGATGCACATCACAAAAAGAGCATTCAATTTCATCGGAAACAATGGGACATCTTTCAACACACCTATCTCTGTTCTAGCACTTGCCAATTCAGATTCAAGTTCAGCAACTTTCTTGTTAGACTCACAAAGCAACGTCTCAAATTCCAACGCCTTCTTTCCAGTCTCAGAAAGTAGGGCCTCAAGCTCCACAACTCTATCCTTAGACTCTCCAAGCAAAGATCTAAACTCTCTCTTCTCCTTGTTGGTCTTCCTAAGCACGTCATCACAATTATCGACCAACTCCTCTAGTCTAGCAATCTCCTTACGCAAAGAGGTGGGATCGGTCATTACCTCGTCCTCAGAGTCAGAGTCGTAGTCGTTCTTGGAGTCATGCGCCATGGTGCAGAAGTTCATAGTGGCACAGGAGAGCCCATTGAAGTTGTGGTTCATATGCTTCTTTTCCTTGTGGTGGCCGCGGTCTTCATTCTCGCTGCTCGAGCTCGACGAAGTGTTGATGTTCTCCTCCTTGTTCTTGTGCTTGGAGTGTGTTGGAGGTACGACCATGGGCCCATAGGGCGCATGGATTGACCCCAGACAGAGTCGTACCAGGCGTGAAGAACACGAGTAGAGTTCTACAAGGACTGTTCTCGATTTGGAAACCAGTCGTATGACTTGTAAACTACTCGGATTGCCTTTTAGAGTAATCTCCAAGTAGTAATTGGTTAGGATTCTATCCGAAACCTACCTTGTAACCCTGTCCGCCGTGTATATAAGGCTGGGCAGGGACCCTCTCCAAAACACGATCTCATCAATACCAATCACCACACAGGACGTAGGGTATTACGCCTCCTAAGCGGCCCGAACCTGTCTAAAATCCTGAGTCTCTTTGCCTTTGCGTTCCTGATCTCGGTGAAACCCACCTGAAACTCTACTACCTCAGGATACCCCTCGGTAGGATCGACGGTAGAACACCGACATCTGGCGCGCCAGGTAGGGGTTTTCCTCGAAGATCCTATGGAGAACGCAATGGTGACCTACAATCAAGCGGAAGCACCTCAGGAGGGCACCACGTTCCGCTTCGGCTCGTGGGTCTACGTCACCGACGGCTCGGGTGGTTTCTATAGCTACCACGAGACGCCCGTCGAGTTGAAGCAGGAGCAAGCGCCCATCATGGAAGATTTGGCCAAGCAACTCGGCGAGATCACACTCGCGGACCTCACCCGCGGGCAAGAGTCTGAGTCGACTACGACTACGGAGAAGAAGACTACCCTCCCGCCCCAATTCCCGTTTGGACTCCGTAATTCGACCCACGCGTATTGTGAGGCGTTATGGAGCCAGTTCAAGTCCTTTATGGACTCGGACAGGGACGTTCCAGTCCGAGTCATGGCAGGACTCACCAAGTCTCTGAGCCAAGCGGTCCCCGAATGCCACTCGGACTCGGACGAGGAGTCACTACAAGACGATGGCGAACACGATCTCGTGATCTTCGCCACGCCTGAAGGAAGATCAGTCTACCAGAGAGACAGGATCCCACGGGACGTCTACGAGTCCCGCCAGATCTTTGTACTCTTTGGGTCTGACGCTACTGAAGACCTGCCGTTCCAGCACGGCACACCACTGCTGCCAGAAGAGGAAAGCTCTACAGAGCTCGTCACTCCAACCTCCAGCGACTCTGTCGAGCCCAATCGACAAGTCTTCATGGCTGGTACTACAGCGGCTGGTGACGTCGACAACGACCCACGCTACGCGTTCGAGCTCGAGGGAGATATCTCCGAGAATGAAGACCCACCCGCTGGCGAAACCACTCAAGCGGCCGCGGACAGAGAAATCCGAAACAATAGGAGGGCTCAGCGCCGCCTAAACGCTCGCAATCGCGTCACGGCTGGTCGCAACCTCGCTCAAGAGTTCGCTCGAGTGGCACGCTACGACTCTCCTATGGCTAACGCCATGGAGATTGCTTACCACGTTCGCAGTCTGCCAAGAACTCCAGAGACGGCAGCTGCACTCGAGAGGATCAACGACATCTGCCGCACCCTCGACAAAGCTGTCGCCGCCGCACCAGCGCGCAGCGAAGAAGTCGAGAGCAGCGGACGACAACATCCCCGCGACAAGAATCGTCCCCCAAACCCCAGCCGACTGGGAGAAGGCAACCGCGCAGAAGGCGCACCCCCACGCCGACCAGAGGATGATCGTCAACGAGGCGGACGCACTCACCGCAACGACCCGGCTACATCATCTCACGGGCCGGCACACAGTGTCGACCTCCGGCACACTATCAACGCCAATCGCGACGCGCGCTCCATCCTTGAATCTAAGAGGCGTGATGAAGCCCAGGGGTACAAGGAAGAAGAAGACGAGTACCCAATGTTCTCCAGGGACATCCGGATGGCGGTTTACCCGCAGCCTTTCAAACCAGTCGGCTTCGAGAAGTACAACGACAAGACCTCCCCCGAGTCATGGTTGCGCATCTACTCTACGGCCATCGAGTGCGCGGGTGGCAACAGCGCCATCAAGTGTAGGTATTTCCCAATGGCACTCGAGCCTGCGCCACTCACATGGTTTGAAAACCTGCCACGACGCTCCATCGACTCCTGGGAACGCCTGAAGAAGATCTTCGTGTCGAACTTCCAAGGCACATACAGTCGCCCCAAGACTCGACACGACCTCGCCATGTGCAAGCAGCACAAGGGAGAAAGCACGCGCGACTACATGCGCCGCTTCATGGAAATCAAGACTCTGGTGGTGGACGTTTCTGACCGCGACTGCATCGACTTGTTCCAGAACGGCATCACCAACAGGTTCTTTGACAGGCAATTTGGCCTGCATCGACCAAGGACTCTGGACGCACTGCGTGATCAAGTCGAGACGTGGTCCGAGCAAGAAGACCGCCATCTTGAGAAGTATGGCCCTCCCCAGGGTAGGGAGAGGCACAACAACAAAGGTCAGCAGGGCTCCCAGAACAACAAGCGCAAGCCCGACGACACAGTCGCGGCTCTGGAGACTGGCATGCGGAGCCAGAAGAAGAACTACCCCGGCAAGAGCGACGTTGAGAAGATCATGGACAGGTCGTGCCCAATGCACCCAAAGCATAAGCACACCATGGGCCAGTGCTACGATCTCCAACGTATATATGCCGAGAAGGATCGAGAGACCAAGGCCAAGAAGAAGACGGCAAGGGAACCACTCGATCCCGAAGCCAAGAACAAGGACAGGGCGGAAGACAAAGAAGAAGACGACGAGGAGGATCAGATGAACAAGTTCTAGAAGCCCAAGAACGTACTCATGGTTATCATGGGGGGCGACTATGGATTCCTCACTCGGAGGAAGCATAAGCTCGCTCTGCGGCACATAATGGCAATTGAGCCAGCCGTCCCCAGGTACCTAAAGTACTCGGAGGTTCCGATCACCTTCTCCAGGGCGGACCAATGGAACAGCTACGACGAACCAGGGCAATTGCCACTCGTCCTGGACCCTACGATGGCAGGATCGCAGCTCACCAAGGTGCTCATCGACGGCGGGGCAGGGCTGAACGTGCTATTCTCTGGCACTCTGAAGAGGATGGGACTCGACATTGAAAAAATGTTGACTCCCACCGACTCCTCGTTCTATGGCATTGTCCCTAGTAATGGCAGTCTTCCCCTCGGACAAGTCACATTACCAGTCACATTTGGCACGCAGGAGAACTACAGGATAGAGTACATCAAGTTCGAGGTCGCAGACTTCGAAACTTCGTATCAAGCGATCCTGGGACATCCTGCGTTGGCCAAGTTCATGGCTATCCCCCACTATGTCTACCTCGTCCTCAAGATGCCAGGACCCAAAGGCGTCATCTCCATCCGCGGCGACTTGCGACAGTCATACAACTGCGATAGAGAGGCTGTGGAGTTTGCGGCTACCACTCAGGTACCCAACGCCATGGTCCAGATCTTCGCAGCGGCTCAAAAGCTGAAGCAGACAGAGTATGAGGTCCCAAGCAAGGAGCCCGGACCACTCAAGGCGGCCATCCCTGAAGACGTGGCGACCAAGGACTCACCACTGCTGGAAGGAGACCAGTCAAAGACCACGAAGATCGGGGCTGG
The DNA here is from genome assembly GCA_015476505.1 of Urochloa ruziziensis. Taxonomy (NCBI): domain Eukaryota; kingdom Viridiplantae; phylum Streptophyta; class Magnoliopsida; order Poales; family Poaceae; genus Urochloa; species Urochloa ruziziensis. The sequence continues at coordinate 15,150,643 of CM027125.1, read as the reverse complement.
CCTAACCCCCAAATAGGAAGGCGAGCTCGTCAGGTTCCTGCAAGCCAACCGTGACATCTTCGCGTGGAAACCAGCAGACATGCCGGGAGTACCCAGGAACCTGATCGAGCACAGCCTCAATGTTGATCCCAAAGCTACCCCCAAGAGGCAACGGTTGCGACGATTTGCAACCGACAAGCGAGAGGCGATCAAGAAGGTGCTGGCGAAACTACTCGCCGCAAGATTTATCAAGGAAGTCTTCCACCCCGACTGGTTAGCAAATCCAGTCTTGGTGCAAAAGAAGAACAACAACGAGTGGCGCATGTGCGTCGACTACACCGACCTCAACAAAGCATTGCCCCAAGGATCCCTTCGGACTGCCGCGCATCGACCAGGTTATTGATTCCACCGCTGGCTGTGCCTTACTTTGCTTTCTTGATTGCTACTCGGTTTATCATCAGATATCTCTGAAAGAGGAGGATCAAATCAAGACGGCGTTCATCACCCCTTATGGTGCTCATGCATACACCACGATGTCATTTGGGCTGAAGAACGCTGGTGCAACTTATCAGCGCACGATCCAACTCTGCCTCGAGAAGCAACTTCATCGCAACGTGGAAGCCTATGTCGATGACGTGGTCGTGAAGAGCAAAAATCCAGAAGACCTCATCGCTGATCTGGAGGAGACTTTCGCATCTCTGCGGAAGTGGCAATGGAAGCTCAATCCAACCAAGTGTGCCTTTGGAGTACCCTCTGGGAAACTACTCGGGTTCATCATCAGCCATCGTGGCATCGAGGCCAACCCCGAGAAGATCAATGCTATCACAGCAATGGAAGCTCCAAAGACGATCAAAGACATCCAGAAGCTTACTGGGTGCATGGCGACGCTACATCGATTCATCTCACGACTTGGAGAAAGGGGCCTTCCCTTCTTCAAGCTACTCAAGAAAGGCGACAAGTTCCAGTGGAACGAAGAAGCAGCAGCAGCATTGGCGGATCTCTAGCAACATCTTCAAACCCCGCCAATCCTGACTGCTCCGCAAGACGACGACAAGGAATTGCTGCTCTACATCGCAGCAACGACTCATGTGGTGAGCACTGTCTTGGTAGTCGAGCGCGCCGAGGACAATCTTGCATATCCTGTGCAGAGGCCGGTTTACTTCGTCAGTGAATTACTCACGGAGTCCAAAGTTCGATACCCAGCAGTGCAAAAACTACTCTACGCTATACTCATCACATGAAGGAAGCTGCGCCATTACTTTGACACGTACACCATCACGGTGGTGACAGAGTTTGGCTTGGGCGATATTCTACATAACCCGAACGCGACCGGGCGAATTCCAAAATGGGCTGTCGAGCTTGGCACCCTCAGCATCGAGTTCAAATCCAAGAAGGCCATCAAGTCACAGGTGCTGGCAGACTTCATGGCAGAGTGGTGCGAGAATCAAGTGGACATCCCCATCGGCAGACCGGAGCATTGGACCATGTACTTCGATGGCTCCCTGAAACTCGAAGGCGCTGGCGCGGGAGTGCTTTTTATCTCGCCCAAAGGTGATCAACTCAAGTATGTGCTACAAATCTTCTGGAAGGTGTCCAACAATGAAGCTGAGTACGAGGCCTTGCTACATGGTCTACGACTTGCAATTTCTCTGGGAATCAAGAGGCTGATGGTGTATGGCGACTCCTCTGTCGTCATCAACCATTGCAACAAGGATTGGGATCGCCAGAAGGAGAACATGGACGCTTACTGCGAAGCTGTGCGCAAGCTCGAGAACAAATTCTCAGGACTCGAGTACCATTGGGTGGTCCGAGATGACAACGTCGCTGCTGACGTACTCTCCAAGCTCGGATCCACTCGTGCGGAAGTTCCAGCAGGAGTTTTCGTCCAGGAGCTCCACAAGAGAACCATCGACTTCGAGAAGTCCACACCGTCACATGATGAACATGGACCAGATCGAGAAGTGTTGATGATTGAAGAAGACTGGCGTGTCCCGTTCATCGAGTACATCAAGAACAAGACCCTGCCCTTGAACAAGACTGAAGCTGAACAAGTCGTCCGGAGATCGAAGAACTATCTACTCATCGGTGATCAACTCTACAGGCGAGGACTCTACACTGATATTGCCATGAAGTGTGTCCCGAGAGCAAGAGGCAAGGGTATCTTGGAAGAAATTCATGAAGGCGCGTGCGGCAATCACGCAGGATCAAGAACAATGGTGGGTAAGGCATTTCGAGCAGCTTATTATTGGCCCACGGCTCTGCAAGACGCGGAAGAGATCGTCCGCAAGTGCCTCGGGTGCCAATTCTTCGCCAGGCAGCAACACATGCCTGCTCACAAGCTTATTGCTATTCCTCCCTCTTGGCCGTTCGCATGCTGGGGACTCGACATGATTGGTAAGCTTACGACTGCTCCAGGCAACTTCACACATGTGCTAGTTGCGATCGACAAGTTTACCAAGTGGATAGAAGTCAAACCAGTCACGGACATATCTGCGGCTAAGGCTAAGGGGTTCATCAGTGATCTGATGGTCAGGTATGGCTGTCCTCATCGTATCATCACAGATTTGGGTTCCAATTTCAACAGCTACGAGTTTAAGGACCACTGTGAGAGGCACGGCATCGAAGTAATCCACGCATCAGTAGTGAGGACCCGGTGTGTCCGAGGACCGGTGGATGGTCGCTTCCTGGTGTGATGAGTGATTGACAACGTGGTGTGGATTGACGTTTCCCTTGGCTCAAGTATTGCAGGTGTAGAATGCGGCTTGGTTGCATTGGTGCAGGTGAAGAACAGGCGCGAAAGGTCTTAGCCATGGCGGCCTCCGAGGAGCGGAGAGACAAGTAGGCTTGGTTCGAGGGACCCGATGGCCGGTGGATCAAGTGCGGTTCACATGCTGGCAAGAACGAGCAAGGGGACGTGGTTCCGGTGCGAGGTAGCGGCTCACAACCGAAGCTCGTACGCGGACGAGAAGCCGGTGCAAGGTGGCGGCTAACGACCGAAGCTTGCGCGCGGGGTTTGGTGATTTGGCCACAAAATCATCGGTGGACGGTTTCCCTTGGTTTGGGCCTCAAAACCAAGGACCGAGGACTCGACGTAGCGACGGCCCGGCCTGCCAGCCAGGGGCGGTCCAACCGCCCCCCAGGGGCGGTGTGACCGGTCCCACCTGGGCAGGTCGCCCGTGAGCGTCGAGGAGCTTCGATCCGGAGGACACGCGGCGTGATCGCAAGGCCTGCGTCGGAGGGAAGCTAGCTTGCGGTAGAAGGTGTCCCAGCCGGAAAAATCTTCGCGGAAAATGTCATATTCGCCCCTGAGGGGTATGTATCGCTTAGGGGTAGTTTAGTCTTTCGAGCACCACCATTTGGACTATTTAATAGACCCCCTAGGGGTGGTGGCTATCATCTCTTCTAGTTTTCTCTTTGGTTTTCCTTTGAACTAGTTTTCCCCTCATCCCCTTCACCTAGAACTACTTCTAATCTTTCCTAGTTTTGTATAGGTGAATTCATGGTTATGTGATGGAGTTTGTGCTGCTCATCTTTGTGCCATGATTTGATTTCCCGAGCTCCTTTTCGTTTTTCCATTTTCGGAGGTATTTTCGGAGCCATTTTTGGGGGATTTTCGTTCTTCACCTTCTAGCCCGTTTTCTCTCGGATTTCTTTGGGGGAATCACGTATGAGTGCCTTGTGCCTCTTTTGCTGGTGATCCCTTGCCCCCAAACGCCGGGAATCGGATTGGATTTGAAGTTTTCGGGATGAACTCGTGGAGGGTGTGTTCTTCGCTAGATTTGAAATCCCCGGAGTTCTAGGGAGTTAGAGGCCGAGATTTTTGGGACATAGCCTCTCCTTGAGGTGTATATCATCTACCCAAAGTTTCGTCTCAAAACTCCAAGCCGTTTGGGAGATCCGTTCTCGAGTTGACCTTCTTCCCGTGCTGTCTGGCAAGACCGGTGCGACCGCCCTCGGATACCGGTGTGACCGCCCCTGGCAAGCAAGGGCGGTGCAACCGCCCCTGGAGAGAGGTGCAACCGCCCCTGGCTGAGAGTTGGTGATTCGTGTGGTTTTCGTTCGATTCGTGTTGGATTTGTTCGATTCGTGTTCCGCTGTGTTGATCTTGTTCCTAGGGTCAGTAGCCTCACAGTAGCTACGTGATCTTGGCAAGATCGGTTGGTAGGCTTTGGAGTTGGTTTGGGAGTAGCCGGATTCGTGAGAGAAATTTTTATCGGCTCCCATTCACTCCCCCCCTCTCTGGTCGCCTAATCGGTCCTTCAATTGGTATCAGAGCCGGTTACGGGTCTTTGCGACTCTAACCAGTCTAAGATCCAAAGATGGCGTACCAAGATCGGGGTTCCGGGCCTCCACACTTCGATGGGAAGAACTACCCGAACTGGGTTGCGCGTATGGGCGCTTTCTTGCGAGGCAAAGGAAAGTTGTTGTGGGATGTGACCAAAGATGAGAACTATGTCAATCCCACCAACTTAGATGCCCAGGATGCAAAGGATAGGTTTGAGGCAAACGCTAGAGCTGTTGACTACTTGTTCCGTGCTTTGTCTGCCGAGGAGTTTGAGCGTGTTTTGGGCGAGGACCTAGCTAGCCAGATCTGGCAGAAGCTCAAGGTAGCCCACGGTGGTGATAGCCATGTCAAGGCTAGGCTTTTCTCGATGTACAGGAGGGAGTATGAGAACTTTGCTCATTTGCCTGGAGAGTCGGTTGATGCTTTGTTTCAGCGTTTCACTTCGATTGTCAACAACATGAAAGCCAACATTACCGTGCTCCCATACTCGGATCATGACCGAGCTATCAAGCTCCTGCAAGCACTTGATAGATCCGTGTGGGGTGCCAAGGTTGAGGCGATCATGGAGTCGGCAAACTATGAGACTCTTTCTGTTGACGAGCTTTTCTCGAAGTTGAAGTCTTCCGAGGTGGACAGACAGTTGCTTGCCAAGGCTAAGAGTCCGACTGATCCCCATAGTCTGGCTCTAGTCGGTGGCTCTGGATATGGACATGCTAACACTCCTAGACACTTTGCTTTGTCTTCTCTTGTGTCCCTTCCAGATGAAGAGTATGAGGTGCTGAGCGAGGAGGATCTCGCGTTGCTCACGAGGAGGTTCGAGCGGATGTACCAGAACCGCAAGGGTTCGAGGCGTGCCGGGAGTACGTGCTACAGATGCGGGAAGATGGGCCACTTCATCGCCGAGTGCCCCGAGGAGATCAAGAACGACTACAACCGCAAGCACCGCCCGCGAGACGACCACAAGCACCGTCCCAAGGACGAGTACCGCTCCAAGCAGAAGAACAAGGACGAGAGAAGATCCAAGAACAAGCACGGTGGACACAAGAAGCACAGATCTCGAGCGATGGTGGCAGATGCGAGCGACATCGACACAAGCTCCACCAACACCTCGTCAAGCTCAAGCAGTGAAGATGAAGGCCGCGGCCACCGCAAGGAGAAGAAGAGCTTGAACCGCAACTTCAACGGCATCTCCTTCGCCGCCGTCGACTACTGCACCATGGCGCACGACTCCGTGAAGAGCAAGGACGACTCCGACTCCGACTCCGAGGATGAGGTATTGACAGATCCCACCTCTTTGCGTCAGGAGATTGCTAGGCTAGAGCAGTTGGTCGATAACCGCGATGATGTGCTTAGAAAGACCAACAAGGAAAAGAGGGAGTTTAGGTCCTTGCTAGGAGAGTCCAAGGATAGAGTGGCTGAGCTTGAGACCTTGCTTTCTGAGACTGGAAAGAAGGCTATGGAGTTTGAGTCTTTGCTTTGCGAGTCTAGGGAGAGAGCAGCTTCGCTTGAGTCTGAGATTGCTGTTTTGAAAGATGCTCCTCTTGTGTCTGATGAGGTAGAATGCTCGTTTTGTGATGTGCATATTGCTGATCTTGTTGTGCTTAAGGAGAAACACATGAACTGCTTGGATGAACTAGAGAGTGCTAGAGTTGAGCTTGCTGAGTTGAAGTCTAGGTCATCTTTGCTAGGTGCTTGTACTTCTTGTCCTGCTTTACATGCTCAGTTGCTTGAATCACGCACCATGATTAGTTCACTTGAAGCACAACTTAAATCTCCCATTGCGAATTCATGTTCTGCTTGTGATGTTGTTGCTTTGAAAAATGTTGAGTTAGAGCAGTGTGTGAATCGCTTGCAAGATGAGAATGATGAGCTGAGACAGTGTTTGGGTTGGTTGTCTGGTCGTGAGCCTCAGCTCAAGATGTTGATTGCGAGTTTCAAGAGAGCTGATGGTTGTGGTCTTGGTTCTGAGAAGGTTGGTGAGTGTAGTGGTGAGAAGAGAGAGAGATCCAGAGAGCTCCACCGCAAACATTCCCACAAACCCACCAAAAACCATTCTCAAGAACACCTTCACACCCAAACCAAACCACCTGCTGAACAAGCTTGACACCACTCCAGATCCTCCCAAGTTTCCACCCAAGTCAGAGAACTTTCAGAGGAGAGTGACCTTTGTGAGGAGTGGGGTTTACCAGCCGAGAGAGAGGGCACAGCCGAGAGAAACCCCAAAGCCAAAGCCAGTCCGCTTCCATTGTGAGCATTGTGGAAGGGATGGTCACCTTGAGGAGTTTTGTTGGAGGAAGAAGAGGGAGGTGAGAAGAGAGAAGGAGGTGGGGAACAGGGACAGGTACTACTCTTCTCGTAGTGTGCCTGTGTCTCGTTCACCCTGGCCGAGAGGCGACGCCTTTGTGCGTACAGTTCCTGTGGTTGCTAGTCGTGGTGTTCCTGTTGTTCGTGAGTTTGCTAGGCGGCCTCCGTTTCGCGGTCAGTTTGGTTCAGGGAGGTTCGACCGTAGCTTTGAGGCTAGGAGAGAGTCTAGGCCACGTTTTCCCCCGCGTGGTGCTAGAGGTCCGATGGTGAGAGACGAGAGGGTGTCACGCGGTAGAGTTGATTTTGCTAACCCTTCTTTTGAGCAGATGGCCCGACACTGGTTTGACTCGTTCTGTGCTAACCCCAGTGTCGAGTCATTTGCTCATTCTCGTTCTCGGTTCTGATTGTGCAGGTGGGAGGCTTGGAGAACTTTTGGTTGATGGATTCTGGCTGTTCGAGACATATGACAGGTAATGGTAAGTGGTTCTCCAGTCTCACCCCGGTGGTGTCCAGGCAGTACATCACTTTCGGGGATAAGGGTAGAGGTAGAGTGTTGTCTGAGGGTGCTATTCAGGTGAGCGACACTTTCATGTTGAAGCGGGTTGCACTTGTCAAGAATCTTGGTTTCAATTTGCTCTCAGTTTCTCAGCTTCTTGATGAGGGTTATGAGGTTCGCTTTAAGCGTGGTGATTCGAAAATTCTTGATTCTCGAGGTGACCTTGTGTGTATGATCATTCCTGAGGGACAGATTTTTCGTGCTGATTTTTCTCGATCTTTTGGTCCTTCACGGTGTTTGATCGCTGGTACTTCTTCTGAGCTTTGGAAGTGGCATAGGAGATTGGGTCATGTGAGCTTTGATTTACTCACACGCTTGAGTGCTCTTGACCTTATCCGAGGATTGCCCAAGCTCAAGTTCGAGAAAGATTTGGTTTGTGCACCTTGTAGACATGGAAAAATGGTTGCTGCTTCTCACCCACCTTTGACAGATGTTATGACTGAGCGTCCAGGGGAGCTTTTGCACATGGACTTGGTTGGCCCCGCTCGAGTTCGTTCAGTTGGTGGGAAGTGGTATGTTCTTGTGGTTGTTGATGACTTTTCTCGGTATGCGTGGGTGTTCTTTCTGGCGTCGAAGGATGAGACTTTTGATTATGTTCGAGATCTGATTTTGAGGTTGAAAAACGAGAGTAATGGTGGTGCCATGAGAGCTATTCGTAGCGACAATGGTACGGAATTTAAGAACACTCGTTTTGATGCCTTCTGTCGTGATCTTGGTCTTGAACATCAATACTCGTCGCCATATGTTGCTTGTCAGAATGGTGTTGTTGAGAGAAAGAACTAGAACACTTTGTGAGATGGCTAGGACGATGCTAGATGAGCATAGGACTCCTAGGAAGTATTGGGCAGAAGCGGTGAACACAGCTTGCTATGTTTCGAATCGGATTTTCCTTCGTGCTTTCAAGAAGAAAACTTGCTATGAGCTTTTCATGGTCGTTCCCCCCGTGTGAGTCACTTTCGGGTATTTGGTTGCAAGTGTTTCATCTTGAAGAAAGGAAATTTGGACAAGTTTGAGTCTCGTTCGATGGATGGAATTTTTCTTGGTTATGCTAATCATTCTCGAGCATATCGTGTGCTCAATCTTGAAACTAACCAAATCATGGAGACTTGCGAAGTCACCTTCGACTGAGACCATTCCATGTAGCTCTTCTGCTTTTGAGTGTGCAGGTGATGATGACTTGGGACAGCCCATCTTTGAGGAAGAACAGCCTGATGATGAAGATGATGAGGAATTTCAGGCACCGTGTGGAGATCGTGTACCTTCTACTTCCACTACTACCACGACGTTCGACGACGGCCCCTCTGCTACACCTTCGTCGAGTCGCGCACCAGATCGAGTTCAAGTGGAAGCTGATGTTGAGGGGGAGGCAATCTCGAGGCGAGAAGCTCCCCGGCTGGTACAGAGGGATCATCCACCTTCGAAGATCATCGGGAACATGGATGAACGCACTACACGGTCGAGGTCACAGAACATCTCTCATTATGCTCATTCTGCTTTTGTCGCGTCTTTTGAGCCCAAAAATGTTGGACACGCTTTATCTGATTCTGATTGGGTCAATGCCATGCATGAAGAGCTTGAAAACTTTGAGAGAAATCAGGTGTGGGAGTTAGTAGAACCACCTCCAAATTGCCATCCCATAGGAACCAAGTGGGTATACAAGAACAAGAGGGATGAGAGTGGTGAGATTGTGAGGAACAAAGCGAGGTTGATTGCTCAGGGGTTTTCGCAGCAGGAGGGGATAGATTATGAGGAGACATTTGCTCCTGTTGCCCGTTTGGAGGCAATTCGGATCCTTCTAGCATTTGCAGTTGCTAAAGGGTTCAAATTGTACCAAATGGATGTGAAGAGTGCCTTCTTGAATGGGGTGATCGAGGAAGAAGTGTATGTGAGGCAGCCCCCGGGTTTTGAGAGTGAGAGATACCCACACCGAGTGTACAAACTCCACCGAGCTTTATATGGCCTAAAGCAAGCACCCAGAGCGTGGTATGGCAGGTTGAGAGGGTTCTTGCTTAGCAAGGGGTTTGTGATGGGAAAGGTTGATAAGACGCTCTTCTTGCTGAGAAATGGCAAAGATCTTTTAATCGTTCAGATTTACGTGGATGATATCATTTTTGGTGGCTCTTCTCATGATCTTGTTGCCAAGTTTGCAGATGATATGAGCAGGGAATTTGAGATGTCGATGATGGGAGAGTTGCAGTTCTTTCTCGGGCTGCAGATCAAGCAAACCAAGGATGGGACGTTCGTGCACCAAAGCAAGTACACCAAGGATATTCTCAAGAAATTTGACATGAGCGACTCCAAGCCGATGACTACGCCGATGAGTACGACTACAGCTTTGGATGCGGATGAGGACGGAGAACCAGTGGACCAGAAGGAGTACCGGAGCATGATCGGCTCCCTCCTCTACTTGACGGCGACGAGGCCGGACATACAGTTCAGCGTGTGTCTGTGCGCTCGTTTTCAGGCTTCACCAAGGACTTCACATCGTCAGGCCGTCAAGAGGATTTTCAGGTATCTCAAGTTTACTCCTGAGCTGGGTCTTTGGTATTCTGCCGATTCCACTCTTGCACTTCATGGTTTTTCTGACGCGGATTTTGCTGGATGTCGTGTTGATCGCAAGTCTACTTCTGGTCAGTGTCAGTTTCTTGGTTCGTCTCTTGTGTCATGGTCTTCTCGCAAGCAGTCTAGTGTAGCCCAATCCACCACAGAGGCCGAGTATGTTGCCGCTGCTAGCTGCTGCTCTCAGTTGCTTTGGATCACATACACCTTGAGAGATTTTGGTTTAGATATGTCCCATGTTCCACTTCTTTGTGATAGCACCAGTGCCATAAGCGTAGCCAAAAATCCCGTGCTTCATTCCAAAACCAAACACATAGAAGTGAGGTACCACTTTCTGAGAGATCATGTGGAGAAAGGAGATATTGAGCTTGTCCATGTTTCTACCCAAAACCAGCTTGCAGACATTTTCACTAAGCCACTTGACCAAGTTACCTTCACCCGCTTGCGAGGAGAACTTGGTGTGTGTGCGGTTTTCTGAGCTGAGTTTTGGAGGCTTCTCTTGTAGCATATGTATACTATTGTATCATCTTTGTATCTTGATGTACATTTTTCTTGCTTTTGTATCTTGATTTCATCTTTTGTATCATATCTTAGGATGAGCTTCTCCTATATGCAGTGATTGGTACAACTTGCTACATTTTAGAGTTTAGGCAGGCTGGCTAGGGATTGATTGTATGGATGGCTATGCTCTTGATGGTTTTGATATATATTCCTTTGAGATAGCCTCTTTTTGAATTAAAATGATAAACTGAACTTAAATCTTTCACCCATGAGTAAATGCCTTTTGCATGTCTTATTTGAGCCGAAATGGCTATATTTTGCTTAGGGTCATGCTAGGATGATATTCTTTTCATCTGGGTCAAAGATCGTTGTCATTGTAAATGTTTAGCCCATGTTTATCTCATGGAGGAGCATAAGCTTCTTTTTGTCGCAAAGACATTTCATGTACCATGCTTAATTTGAAAAACTTGAAAAATGAGATGTCTATGCATGAAAGAAGAAAGATGAGAAAAAGATTTATTTGAATATATTTATGCTCATGTCTCTATGTTTTCACCATTGCACACACTTGCACACATGGGTGCTAAGCGGTTGCATGTTGTTTGCCGGAGAAGTCTCCCATGAGAAGTGAACGCATGGCTCCGTGCTTTGACATGACATGAGATAGATTTTGGGCGTTTATAATGATCTTTTGTCAAGAATGCTTGTTCTATCATGATCTTGGTGAGATGAAGTTTATTTTTGCCCAAATGGTCCATGTTTAGGACTTTGCTCATGAGGTGAACCTTTCGAAAAAATTGCACAAATTGATCATGGCTTTGTCAAATGGCTATATATCTTCACCTTCTTGACGGCAATGCCCTTATGATGCTGTGGCCTGTCTAGTTTGCCTGTTCTCTAACTTGTAGAACTTTGTATCGCTCATTGCCTATTTGAGAAGCTTAGAGTTGAAATTTTTGCATTTTTGCCTTGATTTGTGCATTGTCAACAAGGGGGAGAGTTTGAGCATTGGAATACCTTGCTGGGCACTTATGGAAGGTTTTCGAGTTGAAACGACATCATTCCGAGCATTTTTCTGAGATTTGCATTTTTGTGCTTTGACTGGGCAGGGCGGTGTGACCGCCCCTGCAGGGCGGTGTGACCGCCCCTGGAGCAAGGGCGGTGCAACCGGCCCTCCAGGGAGGTCACACCGGCCCTGTGCAGTGGCACGAGGTTTTCTGGGATTTGATCCATTTTCGAGGCATTTTCGCATGCACAAGTTCACTTGTTCAGGGGGAGTTTGCATCAATGCAGGGTGAGTGCTTTGAGAGATCTGAAAAGTGATTTGGAGATTCGTGACTTGTGCTTTGTGCTTTGCTCTTTTGCCGATGGTGTTGAGCCCTTTCGCTTCTTCTTGAAGGGTCGGCATTTCTGGAGCTTTCTCTTGCGAAGTGACTTTGTTTCGGCTTGTATTTGCTTTTAGTCACTTGCTTGAGTCTTGTTTTCGATTTCTTTTCTATTTTCTTTTTCTATCTATGGTTACTATGTGTGTGTTGTCAATGCACTCATCAAGGGGGAGATTGAGGACCCGGTGTGTCCGAGGACCGGTGGATGGTCGCTTCCTGGTGTGATGAGTGATTGACAACGTGGTGTGGATTGACGTTTCCCTTGGCTCAAGTATTGCAGGTGTAGAATGCAGCTTGGTTGCATTGGTGCAGGTGAAGAACAGGCGCGAAAGGTCTTAGCCATGGCGGCCTCCGAGGAGCGGAGAGACAAGTAGGCTTGGTTCGAGGGACCCGATGGCCGGTGGATCAAGTGCGGTTCACATGCTGGCAAGAACGAGCAAGGGGACGTGGTTCCGGTGCGAGGTAGCGGCTCACAACCGAAGCTCGTACGCGGACGAGAAGCCAGTGCAAGGTGGCGGCTAACGACCGAAGCTTGCGCGCGGGGTTTGGTGATTTGGCCACAAAATCATCGGTGGACGGTTTCCCTTGGTTTGGGCCTCAAAACCAAGGACCGAGGACTCGACGTAGCGACGGCCCGGCCTGCCAGCCAGGGGCGGTCCAACCGCCCCCCAGGGGCGGTGTGACCGGTCCCACCTGGGCAGGTCGCCCGTGAGCGTCGAGGAGCTTCGATCCGGAGGACACGCGGCGTGATCGCAAGGCCTGCGTCGGAGGGAAGCTAGCTTGCGGTGGAAGGTGTCCCAGCCGGAAAAATCTTCGCGGAAAATGTCATATTCGCCCCTGAGGGGTATGTATCGCTTAGGGGTAGTTTAGTCTTTCGAGCACCACCATTTGGACTATTTAATAGACCCCCTAGGGGTGGTGGCTATCATCTCTTCTAGTTTTCTCTTTGGTTTTCCTTTGAACTAGTTTTCCCCTCATCCCCTTCACCTAGAACTATTTCTAATCTTTCCTAGTTTTGTATAGGTGAATTCATGGTTATGTGATGGAGTTTGTGCTGCTCATCTTTGTGCCATGATTTGATTTCCCGAGCTCCTTTTCGTTTTTCCATTTTCGGAGGTATTTTCGGAGCCATTTTTGGGGGATTTTCGTTCTTCACCTTCTAGCCCGTTTTCTCTCGGATTTCTTTGGGGGAATCACGTATGAGTGCCTTGTGCCTCTTTTGCTGGTGATCCCTTGCCCCCAAACGCCGGGAATCGGATTGGATTTGAAGTTTTCGGGATGAACTCGTGGAGGGTATGTTCTTCGCTAGATTTGAAATCCCCGGAGTTCTAGGGAGTTAGAGGCCGAGATTTTTGGGACATAGCCTCTCCTTGAGGTGTATATCATCTACCCAAAGTTTCGTCTCAAAACTCCAAGCCGTTTGGGAGATCCGTTCTCGAGTTGACCTTCTTCCCGTGCTGTCTGGCAAGACCGGTGCGACCGCCCTCGGATACCGGTGTGACCGCCCCTGGCAAGCAAGGGCGGTGCAACCGCCCCTGGAGAGAGGTGCAACCGCCCCTGGCTGAGAGTTGGTGATTCATGTGGTTTTCGTTCGATTCGTGTTGGATTTGTTCGATTCGTGTTCCGCTGTGTTGATCTTGTTCCTAGGGTCAGTAGCCTCACAGTAGCTACGTGATCTTGGCAAGATCGGTTGGTAAGCTTTGGAGTTGGTTTGGGAGTAGCCGGATCGATTAGAAAGAATTTTTATCGGCTCCCATTCACTCCCCCCTCTCTGGTCGCCTAATCGGTCCTTCAAGTAGCTCACCCCAAGGCCAATGGACAAGTCGAGAGAGCCAATGGTTTGATCCTTGATGGCCTGAAGAAGTGACTGTATGAGCACGACAAGAAATATGGCGGCAAGTGGATCTACGAGTTGCCACAAGTAGTCTGGGGGCTTTGAACTCAGCCTTGCAAGCCAACCGGCCACTCGCCATACTTTCTGGTGTATGGATCTGAGGCTATCCTGCCAGTAGACTTGATGTACAAATCCTCAAGAATCGAGCAATACGACGAAGGAGTTGCTGATGACACAAGACGACTGGAGCTCGACTTGATCGAGGAGGAACGCTGTGGAGCTTTGTTAAGATCCACTCGATATCTCCAGGGAGTCCGGCGCTATCATGACAGAAACGTTCAAGAGCGCTCGTTCAACGTTGGCGACTTAGTATTGCGAAGGATACAGAGGACCACGGGTATGCACAAGCTTCTGTCCCGTTGGGAAGGACCTTTCATCGTACACAAGGTGACAGGACCCGGGTCGTATCGTTTGAAGAACAGTGAAGGAGTCGAAGAGAAGGATTCATGGAACATCGAGCATCTACATAAGTTCTATGCTTAGGATCTTTGTCTGAATACATAAAGAGTCTGTACCATATTTTGAAATTTCATCAATAAAGTGCAGTATTCTCAGCAATTGATCCAGAGTCTCTCGGCTTCGTTCATGTTTTGGTGGCTTATAAGACTACCTTAGCTCCTAATACTTCCGGAGTTCCCTTTGATACTTGTTGATTCAGCAAAGTATACATCGGTCAAAATCCGAAGAGTAGCTCACATGACTACTTTCCAGGATCCCTGAGTCCTTAGTTCTAACTAAGACCAGGCTGAACACCTATAGAGGCCAGCTAGCCTTATAAAGCAACTACCCACGAGTGGTTATTTCAAATCTTTGAGTATTTATTTGAAAGTACTACAGAGTCTACACGGCAAGATGAGTAGTAATCTCAAATCTCTGAGTACTTATTTAAAAGTACTCCAGAGTCTACTCCACAAAAAAAAGAGTAGTGACTTCGAATCTCTGAGTACTTATTTGAAAGTACTCTAGAGTCTACTCCACAGCATGAGTAGTGATCTTCAAGTACCAGTTATCAAGTGCTTTGAAGTACAACTCGCCAAATGAGTACAACTTGCCGGGGGCTTCCTGAAAACACTGCAAGAGTGGTTTGGATGACTCTTAGGGCGCATCATGATCAATGGAATTCATCAATATGGTGGTCGCCTCAACCCGTTGCAAGTTATCAAGTCAAGGTTCAACTTCAGCTTGTGCCGCGGGACTGCCGCATCAGCAATATGTTCGTGATGAACTCAAACTAGTCGGAAACAACTCTGAACTAATCGGCTTCATCGACAAACAACATCAAACAAGCTAAGTTACTTGTTTCAATCATTTTTATTTTATTCTAACAAAATTGGCCAAGTGCCGAGTACTTTGTTTGGATGACAACTTTCTAGGTTGCACAACGTGTTATTACATCTTCGCCAGCTTCCAGGCTCGGGGGCTGACACTAAAATCACAACTCGGTTAGCCATCAGGCTTACCTAGTTGTCTTTCTCCAGCATATTTTGTCACCAAGTACCAATGATGGGACATCGACTGCATTGACACCTGACTCCTGATTCCTGATTTTGGGGAAGATCGCGGCGTGACAAGTCAACCACGACCTCCTCTGTTTTGCTACACTATTGATGGTGCTTACTTCGACTACATACTACTCGATGCATCTCCGCTGGCTCCTATGCTCGGGGGCTGGGTACAAGAAAAACACTCGGAAGAAGATCTCCAAGATGATTGGACGTGACTACTATTTCTGGGTGCAAATTACCACTCGGATGATGATCTCCAAGATGATTTGAAGAACCATAAAGCTCGCTGGACCCTTGAATTGATCATTCTGAATCGTTTCAAGGCTCGGGGGCTGGTAGGCGATATACATCGACTGCTGATTTTATTTTTTCTAAAGACTGCAGACTTAAATCAAGACCCTCGGCTTGATTCGTTGATTCAACCCAAGGCTCGGGGGCTACTTGATATCAAGTGCAATTTTTCCAAAATTGCACATTTCAAGCACAAGATGAAGATTCAAGATTCTGTGGACCCTCAACCTGATTCTTCGATTTAACTTAAGGCTCAGGGGCTACTCCATATGGAGTGCGATTCTTATCGCACACCATATAATATTTTGAAGACTACTGATTTAATCAGAATAACGGGGCTTAAGCACCTCATGGCCTCGTGACAACCAAGACCTGTCCAAGACTGATCAAGCACTCGAAGAACTCGAAGAAGCACTCGATTGGCTTGGCAAGCACTCGGTTGACGATACTCGACGATGAAGCGCTTGGGGGCTTGTTGGAGGTACGACCATGGGCCCACAGGGCGCATGGATTGACCCCAGACAGAGTCGTACCAGGCGTGAAGAACACGAGTAGAGTTCTACAAGGATTCTTCTCGATTTGGAAACCAGTCGTATGACTTGTAAACTACTCGGATTACCTTTTAGAGTAATCTCCGAGTAGTAATTGGTTAGGATTCTATCCGAAACCTACCTTGTAACCCTGTCCGCCGTGTATATAAGGCTAGGCAGGGACCCTCTCCAAAACACGATCTCATCAATACCAATCACCACACAGGACGTAGGGTATTACGCCTCCTAAGCGGCCCGAACCTGTCTAAAATCCTGAGTCTCTTTGCCTTTGCGTTCCTGATCTCGGTGAAACCCACCTGAAACTCTACTACCTCGGGATACCCCTCGGTAGGATCGACGGTAGAACACCGACAGAGTGGTACTCGTCATTGGAAAGGTGCTTGTGCTTGTCTCACGGTCGATGCGTGCGATGTAGTCATTCTTGATCTCCTCCGAGCACTCGGCGATGAGGTGGCCCATCTTGCCGCACCTGTAGCACGTAGTTCTCGCACGCCTCGAGCCCTTGCGGTTCTGGTACATGCGCTCGAACCTCCTGGTCAGCAATGCGAGATCCTCCTCGCTCAGCACCTCATATTCCTCAAGACAAGGCAAAGTGTTTGGAAGTATTAGCATGTCCATAACCAGAGCCACCGACTAGAGCCAGACTATGGGGATCAGTCGGACTCTTAGCCTTGGCAATCAGCTGTCTATCAACCTCAGAAGACTTCAACTTGGAGAAAAGCTCATCAACTTTCAAAGTTTCATAATTAGCCTACTCCATGATCGCCTCAACCTTGGCACCCCACACAGATCGATCAAGTGAAAGCATGAGCTTCAAAGCTCTGTCATGATCCGTGTATGGGAGTGCGGCAATGTTGGCTTTCATGTTGTTGACTATGGAAGTAAAGCGCTGAAACATCGCATCAACTGACTCACCAGGCAACTGCTCAAAGTTCTCATACTCTCTGCGATACACCGAGAAAAGCCTAGCATTCACATGGCTATCACCACCGTGGGCTATCTTGAGCTTCTG
The DNA here is from genome assembly GCA_015476505.1 of Urochloa ruziziensis. Classification (NCBI taxonomy): domain Eukaryota; kingdom Viridiplantae; phylum Streptophyta; class Magnoliopsida; order Poales; family Poaceae; genus Urochloa; species Urochloa ruziziensis. The sequence continues at coordinate 15,133,821 of CM027125.1, read as the reverse complement.
CCAGATTTGGCTAGCTAGGTCCTGGCCCAAAACTCGTTCAAACTCCTCAGTCGACAAAGCACGAAACAAGTAGTCCATAGCCCTAGCGTTGGCCTCAAATTTATCTCTTGCACCCTGGGCATCTAAGTTGGTAGGATTGACATAGTTTACGTCTTCAGTCACATCCCACAACAACTTTCCTTTGCCTCGCAAGAAAGCACCGATATGCGCAACCCAATTCGGATAATTCTTCCCATCGAAGTGTGGAGGCCCGGAACCCCAATCTTGGTATGCCATCTTTGGATCGTAGACTGGTTAGAGTCACAAAGACCCGTAACCGGCTCGGATACCAATTGAAAGACTGATTAGGCGACCAGAGAGGGGGGAGTGAATGGGAGCCGATAAAAATTCTTCTCAAGATCCGCTTCTCCCAACTCAATCCAAATCCTATGGACTGACCTTGCCAAGATCATGTAGCTACTGAGAGGCTACTGGCCCTAGGAACAAGATCAACGCAGCGGAAATCGAATCGATCAAATCCAACATGAATCGAACGAAAACAACCCAAAACAGAACATCTCGGTCAGGGGCGGTCACACCTCTCCCCAGGGGCGGTTGCACCGGTCTTGCCTGGCACTCAGCTAGGGGCAGTCACACCACCCTCAGGGGCAGTTGCACCGGTCTGTCCAGGGAGCTCGGGAAAAACTCAAAGTCAACTCGCGAACGGATCTCCCAAACGGCTTGAGCTCTTGAGACAAAACTTTGGGTAGATGATATACACCTCAAGGAGAGGCTATGCCCCAAAACATCTCGGTCTCTAACTCTCTAGAACTCCAGGAATTTCAGATCTAGCAAAGAACAACCAGACCTCGAGTTCATCCGATAAACTTCAAATCTAGACTGATTCCCACCGTTTGGGGGCAAGAGATCACCAAGAAAAGAGGCACAAGGCACTCATGCATGATTCCCCCAAAGAAATCTGAGAGAAAACGGCCTAGAACATGAAGAACGGAAATCCCCCGAAAATAGCTCTCAAAATGGGAAAAAGAAAAGTAGCTCGGGAATTCAAAACATGGCATAAAGATGAACAGATTAAGCTCAATCAACCAACCATGAATTCACCTATACAAACTACAAATGATTCAAGCAAATAGTTCTAGGTGGAGAGGATGAAAGGGAAGGGAAAACAAACAAGCCTAGAGAAAATAAACTAGAGAGATTGCAGCCACCAACCCCTAGGGGGTTTATTATATAGTCCAAGTGGTGGTGCTCTAATGACTCAACTACCCATAAGTGATACATACCCCTCAGGGGCAAATTTGACATTTTCCGTGAAGATTTTTTCGGCTGGGACACCTTCCACCGCAAGCTAGCTTCCCTCCGACGCAAGCATTGTGATCACGCCACGTGTCCTCCGGATCGAAGCTTCCCTCCGACGCAAGCCTTGCGATCACGCCGCGTGTCCTCCGGATCGAAGCTCCTCGACGCTCACGGACGACCTGCCTAGGTGGGACCGTTCTGACAGCCCCTGGGGGGTGGTTGCATCGCCCCTGGGTGGCAGGCCGGGCCGTCGCTACATCGAGTCCTCGGCCTTGGTTTTGAGGCCCAAACCAAGGGAAACCGTCCACCGATGGTCTTCTGGCCAAACCACCAAACCCCGCGTGCAAGCTTCGGTTGTGAGCCGCTACCTTGCACCGGCTTCATGTCCGCGTACAAGCTTCGATCATGAGCCACTACCTCGCACCGGAACCATGTTCCCTTGCTCGTTCTTGCCACCATGTGAACCGCACTTGATCCATCTGGCCACCGGGTCCCTCGAACCAAGCCTACTTGTCTCTCCGCTCCTCGAAGGCCGCCATGGCTAAGACCTTTCCCGCCTGTTCTTCACCTGCACCAATGCAACCAAGCTGCATTCTGCACTTGCAATACTTTGAGCCAAGGCAAATGTCAATCCACACCACGTTATCGATCACTCATCACACCAGGAAGCGACCGTCCACCGATCCTCGGACACATCCGGTCCTCACGTGGCTTTCCGATACCTCGGGATACATCGCCGTGTCGGGAGTTTGCTTGCTCTATCTCTTTACATTCCGCATTACTTATTGCACTACATTCCGCATTTACCTTTTCTAAAATTGCCATGTGTAGTTGCTAGGATTGTAACCTAGGGTGCAAAACTTCTAGCGGTAGAGTTAGCAACACATAGAAAAACCTAGTGCACATTTAGATAGTAATTGAAATAGGTTTTTATATGTGCTCTTAGCCATAATTTTTAGAGAACCCTAATTCACCCCTCCCCCTCTTAGGGTGTCACGGTCCTTTCACCCTTAAATAGCTGAGATCTCTTAGCTTCAACTTTTCTTCCGAAATATTGTAGTATCCCATTGCGAGAAATAAAATTGGCAAACGTTGAAAAAATGTCCTTCATCACAACACTAGTTTGATGGTGAATTTGTTGCTGATGGAGAAATAATAACATCATCATACATTTATATAGTACTCCCTCCGTTCCTAAATATAAGTCATTCCAACTTTCTTGGAGAGTCAAACTTTCTCAACCTTGATCAAATTTATACAATAAAATACTAACATTGATGATATCAAATAAGTACCATTAGATTCTTCATTAGATACATTTTCATAGTATAGCTACACGGTATCATAAATCTTTAAAGCCATCTCTATAATTTTGGTCAAAGATAAAATAGTTTAACTCTCCAAGGAAGTTGGAATGACTTATATTTTAGAACGGAGGGAGTACCCGTTTTTTTGTTTATATATAATGTTAATCAACTTAATTATGAGCCCCTTGGTGAAAATGTCGGTGAACTGCGACGTAGTCGGCACATGAAGAACGCGGACATCACCAAGAGCAACATGTTCCCAGACGAAGTGAAGATCAATCTCCACATGTTTGGTGCGCTGATGCTAAACGGGGTTCGATTACATGTAGATGGCATTGATGTTTTCACAATACACCAAGGTTGTCTTGCGCAAAGGCGAGTGCACCTCAGACAAAAGTTGGCGTAGCCAAGTCACTTCCGCAACGGCGTTGGCAACAGCTCGATACTCGGCCTTAGCACTAGAGCAAGAGACGGTAGTTTGTCTTTTGGATGACCAAGAGATCAAATTGTCTCCAAGGAACACCGCATAGCTAGAAGTCGATCGCCGAGTATCCGGACATCCAGCCCAATCAGCATCAGAGTAGACCACCAAATCAGACTATGCACAAGGACGCAGGGAGAGCCCGAGGTCTAAGGTGCCACTAACATAGCGCAGAATGTGCTTAAGTGCAGCCAGGTGGGGCTCTCGCGGGTCGTCCATATGGAGGAAAACTTGCTGAATGGCATAAGAAATATCCGGTCGGGTGAAGGTGAGCCACTGAAGGGCGCTGGCTATGCTGCGAAAATCAGTTGGATTTGAAACTGGAGCACCATCATCAGCATAGAGCTTTGGATTCAGGTCCATAGGTGTGGAGCAGGGTTACAGTCAACCATGCCAGCATGCTCAAGTATCTCAATCGTATACTGTAACTGGGAGAGAGGAAGACCAGAACCTTGCTGTTGGATCTGCATGCCAAGAAAGTGATGAAGAGGGCCGAGATCCTTCATCGAAAATTCATGCTGAAGAGCTGTAATGGTGCGGCGGAGAAGACCAGGAGAAGAGGCTATAAAGACAATATCATCGACATAGAGCAGCAGATAGATGGCATTCACGCCATGATGATAGATGAATAATGAAGTGTCAAACTTTGCCTCAACAAAACCAATCTGCACAAGATGAGAAGCAAATCGACTGAGCCAAGTTTGTGGTGCCTGCTTAAGACCATAAAGGGAGCGATTGAGCCTGCAAACATAATTCGGGTGTGCTAAATCCTCAAAACCAGATGGTTGAACACAATAGACTGTCTCGGACAGATGGCCTTGCAAAAAGGCATTATTGACATCAAGCTGATGAGCAGGCCAAGAGCGAGAAATAGCAAGGGACAACACTGTCCGAACTGTAGCAGATTTCACCACTGGGCTGAAGGTTTCTGCAAAGTCAACACCAAGACACTAAGTGAAACCATGAAGAACCCATCGAGCTTTGTAACGCTCAAGAGACCCATTAGACTTGAATTTGTGTTTGAAGTCCCATTTTCCAGTCACAATATTAGAACCTGACGGCAGAGGAACGAGGTCCCAAGTATGATTGGACAAGAGAGCATTGTATTCAGCTTCCATAGCTGCTCGCCAAGCAGTATCGGCGAAGCAGTGTGGTATAGAGATGTCACGGTGTAAAGTGTTGGCAGACGAATGCCGCGTTTGGCCTGAGTGACTGTTGGTATTTCTTATGACCTACAGATAGATCCGCAAGCGTACGGATACCGATGTAGCTTTCACCCGAAAGTATTCCAGAGTATCGATTTCCACGGGGAACGTGAAGTGTACTAATCCTTAATTAGTGCGTCCGAAGGGATAAATGTGGATTTGGACGACGACGAAGAGAAGAGGTAAATGGGACGAGGGTAGAGAGGGTACTTGTGTAGCAACAATGGTTATTCCTCTGATCAAGCAACATTGACTTACTCACGATAGTTAACTTCGGGCGCCTGAGACACCACCACTCACAGAAAGGGATGAGAAGGGGAGTGGTACCGCCTACCCCTAAGTCCTACAGACCAGAACTAACATGGTGGATTACGTCGGCCGGACAGGGCTGTCACCACCTGCCGGCTACCACAGCTATTCCGTTGAACTGGGTGCAAACCAAGGTAACGACTAGTCTAGGCACCATGCCTACACTAATAACTACTACTTCACTCGATGTCAGAGCAAAGCACCCACTACTAAGTAGTGAACGAGGAACCAGGAAACAAAGTAAGTAAGAGTAAATGCTTAATTAATCAGAGGGAACCAGAGTTACCAGACAAGACTTGGATGATATCCTGAAGTTGGTAACAGTTGCGTTCGGTTGAAGCTCTCCAAGAATCCTAGGTTGTGGGCCCTTCAATCCATGTTTATCCCACCCTAGGCCTTCCGGGTCCTTTGATCAAACCGACATCAGATGCACGGCTCATGATCATCTTTGATACATTAGTAAACTTGTGGATCAGTGCCGTGGCCAGAAGAGGGGAAAGGGGGCCGGTCGGCCTGGCCTAGACCGGCCGGCCTGGTCCTGTGCCCAAATTGTTCCTTCTTTTCCCCATCTGCTCCTTCACTCACAAATTGTACAAAACTTGTGGAACTCATTAGAAATAATCAAATTCACATTGGCATGAGCAAGATGAGCCTAGAATATCGTGGAATGTTGACGGTAAAATCGTATAATAACAGCCGTCAACACACCCCCACACTTAGATCCTTGCTCGTCCTCGAGCGAGGAGTAGGGACTAAGATGAGACATGACATCCAAGGAAATGGAACAAGCATACGAAATATTCCAAGCCATACCTTGTACTTGTGAACTTTGTAGTGTCTATCATGCCATCTTGGGTAGTTGAGGATTGGAACGATCATGAATCAAGTCACTTCAACTCTATGTGTCAAGTAGCTTGGGATTTTTCAACAAGTTTTCAAAAACAATCCTTGCATTGCTCCTCATTTGATTCTCTCATATCTCTCAATGTGTATATATCCTCACCAAGCATTAACTTGCCCTTTCTTCATCCTAGTTCTAATGATGGCTATATGTGGAGCTCAAGGTAGGGTATGAAGATGAGGCATACTTGCATCACATATATTACAAAGTCAAAGAGTGGATCCAAGAAGAAATCAAATCATACAATCAGATCAAGGTGTGCACGTGTATGGGTATGATGGATGGTGGATGGAATTTACAATTCCTTTGTGTGTGGTCTCTCTCCTTTAAATAAAATATTTTGAGAACATGGCTATCAGAATTTTTTTTTCTTTTCTTGGACCTTCATGTGTCCAACTTTTTTTTTGTGGACCTTCATGTGTCCATATATATTTTTTTTCTTCGATAGCCATGTCTCTTTTGTAACAATACTGAGGAGTGAGACTTACACGTACATGATGGAGCATTTATTTGTGGAGTGGATGGATGAATGATAAAATGCTAACTTCCAGTGTAGAAGTACAGCAACGGGGGTTAAACGTGTACGTGATCTTGATCATGAAAGCATGAAAAGAATTCTCACAAGGGTCACAACAATTTGACAAAGCTCAATGCAATGACAAGTAGCATAAGTGTACATTGTTTTCAAGATAACTCATCATATGGCTTTGGTAGGACTTTGACATATCAAAGAGGAGCTTTGCAAAGGGTTTTCAAATTTACAAATAAATTTCCCAAGCACTCAACATTAAGAGCGAAGATCATATCATCAAACCATATCTCAAACATCAACTACTTAGATGAACATACTTCCCTAATAATATTTGTTCACAAGCATCAAGACGATAAGCGAGGAATAAATCGTATGCAAGCCAACCATGAAAGCATGGAGGGTAGGCATACCACCCTGATTTATTTTATCTTGAGATTGATTTTAATGATAGGTATTGAAATGCAATCAAACTCATGAATTAAGGAGCGAGAGGTGGAGTGCACATACCATCGTTTTTTTTCTTCATGTTAGCGTAGTCGATGTTGTGCGACGCCTTCGTGGGGGACCTCGAATGTGCATGTTGATGATGAGCTTGAGAGATCTCCCCCACACTTACTTGTGCTGATACTGTTATTCAAAGCCAAAAGGTGGAAACAAAAAGAGGGGCCCTTCTGGTTCAAGCACCATAGAGCCTTTATTCAAGTTTTTATTGTTTTTTTTAAATCTGGTTGGGAAACCAGTTAGTTGATCTCCAAGAACTCGATGACATCTAAGTCTTCGAGCTTGGGTTGTTGAGGTTCCAGAAAGATTTTCAAACGTTGGCCATTAACCTTGAAGATGTTCCCGTTGTTATCTTGAAGTGTGACGGCTCCATGAGAAGATGCATTGATGACATTATAGGGGCCGTCCCACTTACTTCTAAGTTTACCCCTACCAAAAAGTTTAACACGGGTGTTAAAGAGGAGTACCTTATCTCCTGGTTTAAATTCCTTGATCTTGATGCGCTTATCATGCCACCGCTTGGTTCTTTCCTTGTAAATTTTTGAGCTATGATAAGCGTTCTCCCTCCATTCTTCTAGTTCAGCGAGTTGGATTTTTCTTTTAATTCCTACTCCTGGGAGATCCATATTCCATCTCTTGATTGCCCAATGAGCCTTAAATTCCAACTCAACTGGCAAGTGGCATGTTTTCCCATACACCAATTGGAAGGGGGTCATCCCAATTGGTGTCTTATAGGCCGTCCGATAAGCCCATAGAGCTCCAGGTAACTTGTCCTTCCATGCCGTACCCATCTCATTAACGGTCTTTTGTAAGATGTTCTTGATTTGCTTATTGGAAGTGTCTACTTGGCCACTTGTTTGAGGGTGATATGGGGTGCCTATCCGATGGTTGACTCCCAAACTGGCAAGGTATTTCCGAAAAATGTTATCAATGAAATGTGATCCTCCATCACTGATCACAACCCTTGGAGTGCCGAAACGGGGGAAGATAATCTCATGGAACATTCGTCTGGTGCTCTTAGAGTTGGCTGCTCGGCATGGCATGGCTTCAACCCACTTGGACACGTAATCCACTGCCACCAATATGTATTCATAATCTCCAGATCTAGGGAATGGACCCATAAAGTCTATCCCCCATACGTCGAATATTTCCACTTGGAGGTTGTTGGTGAGTGGCATAGCGTCCCTTGCATTGATATTTCCATGCTTCTGGCACCTTGCACATCTCCTGACGAACTCTCGTGCATCCTCATGCATGGTTGGCCAGAAGAACCCACTTTGCCACACCTTAGCATGTGTCCGGAAAGATCCATAATGTCCTCCGTATGGTGATGCATGGCACCGTTCTAAAATCTTGTAGGCTTCGCATGCCGGCACACATCGCCTTAAGAGTCCATCAGAACACACTCGGAATAGGTACGGGTCATCCCATAGGTGGATCCGGCTATCATATGCGAGCTTCTTCCTATTTTCTCCTGGAGGAACATATCCAAAAACAATAAAGTTCACTATGTTGGCGTACTAGGGGTCTGAAGTGGTTACCTTGAGGAGGGTGTCATCTCGTAGGTAGTCATTGATGGACATTGACTCTCCTTGAACATGCAGCCGCGATAAGTGGTCAGCCACCAAATTTTCTACTCCTTTCTTGTCCCGAATCTCAAGATCAAATTCTTGGAGTAGAAGTATCCAACGAATAAGCCTTGGTTTTGCATCCTTCTTGGTGAGAAGATATTTGAGGGCAGCATGGTCTTTGTAGACGATGACTTTTGCCCCTACCAAGTAGGATCAAAACTTATCGATGGCGAATACCACTGCCAGAAGTTCCTTTTCCGTGGTTGCATAGTTCAGCTGGGCACCTGTCAAAGTTTTACTAGTATAGCAAATAGCATGGTGCAACTTATTCTTGGTTTGCCCCAGGACCGCACCTACGGCAAAGTAACTCGCATCGCACATGATCTCGAATGGGAGAGCCCAATCCGGAGGTTGTATGATAGGCGCTGATATAAGAGCTCTCTTGAGAATGTGGAAGGTAGCATAGCACTCTTCATCAAAGATGAAGGGAGCTTCCTTGGCAAGGAGGTTGGTTAAAGGCCGGGCTATTTGAGAGAAATTCTTGATAAATCGGCGGTAAAACCCTGCGTGCCCAAGGAAGCTGCGAACTCCTTTAACATTTATGGGGGGGTGGAAGCTTCTCAATTACTTCCACCTTAGCTCTGTCCACCTCTATCCCACGTTCAGAAATGTGGTGCCCCAAAACAATTCCTTCCCTCACCATGAAGTGACATTTCTCCCAATTTAAGACTAGGTGCTTTTCCTTGCATCTCCCTAGGACCTTGTCAAGATTTTCTAAACAGTCGGCAAAGGTCTTTCCATAAACGCAGAAGTCATCCATGAAAACCTCCATGATTTCCTCAATCATGTCGGAGAAGATGGACATCATGCACCGCTGGAAGGATGCGGGGGCATTACATAGCCCAAAGGACATTCGTCTATAGGCGAATGTTCCATAGGGGCAAGTAAATGTCGTTTTACTCTGGTCGTCTGGATGGATAGGAATTTGGTGATACCCAGAGTAACCATCAAGGAAACAGAAGAAGGAATGCTTTGCGAGTCGCTCTAACATTTCATCGATGAAGGGCAGAGGGAAGTGATCCTTCTTGGTGGCTTTATTAAGTCTGCGGTAATCAATGCACATACGCCACCCAGTGGGGGTACGCTGAGGGATCAGCTCATTCTTATCATTGCGTACCACCGTCATCCCCCCTTTCTTCGGAACGACTTGAACGGGGCTAACCCATTCACTATTGGGCACAGGGTAGATAATTCCGGCATGGAGAAGTTTTAGCACTTCTTTCTTTACCACCTCTCTCATCGCATTATTGAGTCGCCGTTGAGGCTCTCTCGATGGTGTTGATCCAGGATCGATTGGGATGCGATGAGTGCAGAGGGTCGGACTTATGCCTTGCAAATCCTGGAGGGAATATCCTAGGACTGTTCGATGTTTCTCCAGAACAGAAATAAGTTATGTTGTTTCAATGTCCGTGAGCTTATCACTTATAATGACCGGGGTGTCTCGATTTCCATGGAGGAAGGCATATTTTAAACCAGGAGGAAGAGGTTTAAGCTCGATTGGGGACGATTGAGGTTTTTCCGATGTGTCGAGCTTAACAGGGGGTTGAGTTTCCTCAACCACCGAGAAATGGGTTTCTTCTTCCTCAAAGCTTGGTTGAGCCATGTTAGTTAGTGCAGTAGACATGGCTTCCTCCAATGGATCGGGCTCGATCTCAGGTTCCACTTGAGTGTTAAGAGATCGAGAAAAGGAGGTCGGGACATACTGTTGGCCGACCTTGAGTTCTACTAGATCTCCTACTGGTAGATTCTTTAAGATCTTCTCAATCGGCCTTCCTATGATGATTTGTTTCTCTAGATCTTTTGGAAGGTCGAAGATATGGAAATCTAGATAGAGCTTCGGCTTGTCTATCTTGATTGGCACCACACGAAGGATACCTAGGCAATCTAGGATGTCTTTTGATTGGAGTTTCAGGTGCTTTTGTGATGAAGATAGACAAAGCTGGGAAAGCTGGGATCGAACTAATGATTGTGAGATGATATTGATCCCTAAGCTTGGGCCATACCCAATGTCGCCTTTTATGCCCATTACTTCACAGTACATCCTTCTAATTTTTGTGGGCATTTTAGCGACTTCGGGTGAGGCCTCTGCCTCATCTAACCATTCTCGACTCATGACAGCAGAAAGGTTTTCAATGAGCTCCTCTTGAGAGTGCTGGTCAATGTAGTCGGTGGCTTGGACCTTAGTATTTGTGTGCCTTTCAACCACGGGAAGTTTCGAGCTGTCCCCGTACTCCAGGAATAGCTCATCATGGAAATCGTAGGGGAAGGCACAACGAGAGTCATGTAGGTCCAGATCATATGCTGGAGTTGGTTCATGGAGAGTTTCGGAGAGATGTGCTACGATTGGTGTGGATTCTTGTGATGTTTTCACATCTTCCGACGCGGATGTCTCTTCTATGGCCTCCTCCGGAATTTCTTTCGGGAAATCATCATAGATCCTAGTGTAAGGGGTGTTTTCTAGAATTTTGTCTAGAATGGCCCTTCCCTCACTAGGTGTCAAATGACTGAAAGATCCTCCTGAGGACGAATCTAGAAATTCGGCTGATTCGATTTTGAGGCCTCTTCTAAAATGTATTAGAAGGACGGGTTCGGAGATCCCTAGATCAGGTCCTGTGGCCATAAGATAAGTAAATCGAGCCCAAGCGGCCCCTAGTGATTCTCCTTCCCTTTGTTTGAAGGTAAGGACCTCGATTCGGAGGTCAGCGACCCGAGATTCAGGGAAGAAGGTTAGGCAGAATTTATCTCGTAGTGTCTCCCAACTTCCCTTCACTCTCCCACGATAGTGATCACACCATATCTTTGCTCGACCCGTCAGAGAGAAAGGAAATACCTTCCATTTCAGAGTTTGTTGGGCCATCCCCGTAATCACGAGACATGAGCAAATTTGCTCAAATTCCCGTAAGTGAACATAAGGATTCTCCCCTTCAGCTCCCGAAAATGGATTCTCTTTAATCTTGGCTATGAATTTTGTGTGTATTCCGTAGCCAGAGCTTTTTATGGGGTGAGATGATGATGGTGGCTCCAGATCTTCAGCTTTTGGAGCTAAGAATTGATATAAGGTAGGAGTGGAATTCATAATGGTAGGTGGATGATATGTGGACGAACTAGGTTCGGGATAAGAACAGCTACCGTTCCCCGGCAACGGTGCTAGAAAGCTTGTTGGTATTTCTTATGACCTACAGATAGATCCGCAAGCGTACGAATACCGATGTAGCTTTCACCCGGGAGTATTCCAGAGTATCGATTTCCACGGGGAACGTGAAGTGTACTAATCCTTAATTAGTGCGTCCGAAGGGATAAATGTGGATTTGGACGACGACGAAGAGAAGAGGTAAATGGGACGAGGGTAGAGAGGGTACTTGTGTAGCAACAATGGTTATTCCTCTGATCAAGCAACACTGACTTACTCACGATAGTTAACTTCGGGCGCCTCAGACACCACCACTCACAGAAAGGGATGAGAAGGGGAGTGGTACCGCCTAACCCTAAGTCCTACAGACCAGAACTAACGTGGTGGATTACGTCGGCCTGACAGGGCTGTCACCACCTGCCGGCTAACACAGCTATTCCATTGAACTGGGTGCAAACCAAGGTAACGACTAGTCTAGGCACCGCGCCTACACTAATAACTACTACTTCACTCGACGTCAGAGCAAAGCACCCACTACTAAGTAGTGAACAAGGAACCAGGAAACAAAGTAAGTAAGAGTAAATGCTTAATTAATCAGAGGGAACCAGAGTTACCAGACAAGACCCGGATGTAGTCACTCGAAGATGAACTGCATCAGCTGAGGTACAAAGTAGAGGAAGAGCGGACACCTCCGGCTCTTCCCCCGAACTCTCACCTCGCCTCTCTCCCTATTTTCTAAGGCTAAGAGTAGCAGCGCTTCGCCTTGGAGCCTCTTCTCTTGTATTTCGATGTGTCCTCTCAAGGTGAGTGGGGTGTCCTTTTATAGGCTCCAAGGGCGGTTCCCGGCGTCATCATCAAGCTAGCCTCCTGCTTAACATCCACGCAAAAGGGGAAGCGTCGAAGCCATGCTAGTAGGCCGGTCGGCCTCATCTAGGCCGACCGGCCTGGCTCTGGTGCCAAGTGGCACCGACCTTTGCAGGGACGGCTTGGATGATATCCTGAAGTCGGTAACAGTTGCGTTCGGTTGAAGCTCTCCAAGAATCCTAGGTTGTGGGCCCTTCAATCCATGTTTATCCCACCCTAGGCCTTCCGGCTCCTTTGATCAAACCGACATCAGATGCACGGCTCATGATCATCTTTGATACATTAGTAAACTTGTGGATCAGTGCCATGGCCAGAAGTGGGGAAAGGGGGCCGGTCGGCCTGGCCTAGGCCGGCCGGCCTGGTCCTGTGCCCAAATTGTTCCTTCTTTTCCCCATCTGCTCCTTCACTCACAAATTGTACAAAACTTGTGAAACTCATTAGAAATAATCAAATTCACATTGGCATGAGCAAGATGAGCCTAGAATATCGTGGAATGTTGACGGTAAAATCGTATAATAACAGCCGTCAACAGTGACCATGCCATGCTGGTTGGTCATGGGCTCAATGCGGACAGCTCCAGCAGGCAAGCAAGCTGGCGGCGACGGAACAGGCGCTCGTATTGGATAAGTTGATGCGGCTGGCTGTGGTAAAAGCCGCAGAGGTGTTGTACGCCAAGGGTAGAACGCGTGCCCAAAGCAAGTCCTGTAGTCGCATGTGGCAAGGGTGCGGGAGACGGCGTGGCCGCGCGTGGCATGGGGGACGTCGGTTCCGTGCGTGGCGTGGTGGCTGGAGGTGTAGATAGGTTGAGTGTCTTGGTGGGTAGGATATTCAAAAGATATGTGGCAGTTGTGAGTGCAGCGGTCCAGAAACGAGGAGATACACTGGCCTGGAATAGAAGGGAGCGAACAATATTATTAATAGTGCGAATAATCTGTTTAGCTTTACCATTTTGAGGCGAAGTGTAAGGACAGGACATGCGAAGTCGAACACCATTGGCTAGAAAAAAGACACGTGAGATGGAGTTGTCAAATTCCCTGCCATTGTCACACTGAATACCCTGCACAGGAACACCAAACTTTGTGCACACATAAGCAAAAAAGTTAGACAAAGTGGAGAGCATGTTAGACTTGAGACGCAATAGGAACATCCAAAGATAGTTCGAGAAATCATCAAGCACCGCAAGAAAATATTTATGACCTGAAACACTAGTAACTGGTGACGTCCAGAGGTCACAATGATTCAACTCAAAAAGGCACGATGCACGGGATGTTGACAGGTGAAAAGGAGGACACACATGAGGACCAAGATGACAAGCGTGGCATAGACAGTTACTAGTGTTTTTATTACAAGGAATAGTAGAAGAATGCACTAAGTGAGCCAAGACTAAGTGACCAGGGTGACCATGACGTTTGTGCCAAAGCGAAGAGGTGGTGGAAGCGACTAAGGCAGATGCAGGAAGCCGCAACAGGTAGAGGGGTCTAGAGCTGTCACATCCGACGATCTCGCTTCGAGTGGGTAGATCCTTCATAGAACAACCAAAGGCGTGAAATTCAATAGAACAATTATTGTCGATGGTGAATTGGCAAACCGAGATAAGATTCTTAATAAGATCAGGTGAAACCAAGACATTATTAAAATGAAGCTTATGAGGAAGAACAACGCTGAGTGACAGGTTGTGACGAACCAGATTTTCGTAATCGAGAATCCGACTCTCTGTACCCTTGTGATAGTCCCTGGATCAGTAGCTATCACGTACAGAACTCATCTCAGCTTAATATCATAGTCATACAAAGAATTTAGATTACGAGAAGAGGTTTACATCCATACCAAATATGGAAATACGAGTATATATAGTACAAGCCTCACGGGCTGAGCGACAAGCGGAAGTCCTGCGTAGCGGTAGCTAAGTCTTCAAGCCTCCATCTTCAATCCACAGGCATCCTTGAGCGAAGCAGCGCTACCCATCTAACACATTCGGACTTGAACACCAAGTCCTGACCTGCATCTCACAAACTATCCCCAAGAAATGGGATAGGTTCACGTCACCATCTGTATGCAAGCTTTAAGTGGCCTATATTCTAAAGGGTAAAAGTATATCAAGGAAAGGCTCGGGTTTCCTATGCAGCGGCAAAGTATAAAATACCATCATCATCATCCCTGACTATATCACAACAACACGGGCTATTCTGGTGCACCAGGCTCCCATCTCATCCTCACCACCTTCTCCTCTCGAGTCGATGGGAAAGCTTCCGACCTTTCCCATCTCAACGGCAAACGCCGGTCCTTATCCTGAACTAGTAGCTCTCATCCCAACCTGTAGTTTTAGAAGAGGGGGAGGAAGAAAGTCCCAAAACACTAATCAGAAGAAGCCGGTATACAGGTGGTGTCCATGACCAAGGACGCGGCTGTACGTGTAGATTCTAATTCTGCAGAGCGTGTACACCTGGAACCACTCAGGCTGCGATCGGTTGCAAGCCGATCGAGACGCAACCCACAACCATGACTCCCTAATCAGACCGGTACCATCATGTATTCCCAGACTTAGACCCATTCGGTAAACCGAACGATCCGGGATCGTGAGTCCCTAGCACCACACAGGCGCTGAGAGTCTCGGAAACAAGGGCTGAACGCAGCCAGGCTCCACACACCCTCGTGAAACAACAAGACCAATCCTAGCACACTACTCCACAGCAATGGTACCGACTAACTAGAGAATGGCTAGAACCCCTCCCATAAGGGTACGCGGTGCGTACGTAAAAGTCCTGTAACCAGGTCCAACCGACTCGGCCTAAGCCACAGCAAGCAAGTCCCCGTCAAATGCGTATCCACATCGTGGTCCGCGAATCGGCACCTATTATAGGTATGACCGCTCAACGCCTCAAATCCATCCATATCATAAATCATATCACATGTACCCCGCTACGGTACAGGAGGTGTCCAAAAGCCTCCAAGCCCCGACCCGAAGGTCGGTTATTGTCTTCTCACTCTAGCCGGGGGTTCGAAACTCTCCAAGTTTTCCTCACCCATAAGTACTCACGCCAAGAGGTTTAAAATCCACCACTATATCCCACACATGCAAGCATTAGCATAACAATCATATCTAGAAGTGTAATAGGCAATCAAGGAATTAGGATATATAAATAGGCTATGCGGCTCATCATCATCTTATCAATGCAATAGAAGCGCTAGCAATTCTACTTGCAATGCCTAATAGGTAAAAAGTATCAGATGGGCGTGAACCTGGAGTTACGTCCTTAGCTACGTTTTTAGTGTAGTCGACGTCGTCGAAGAAGTCCGAGTCCTCCGGGGATCCTATTGGACGCAAATACAAATAAATAACGACATCTACTAGCAAATGAACTCCAAAAAAGAAGCAATAGGGATCCAAATAACAGCAAACGCTATTCTTTTGTGTTCGTCATGATTTTAGAAAAATATTGAAACTGGTTTCATATTTTTCTAAGCTACGGTTGATTTATTATGATTTTCTGATGTTTAAATCCATTTTGGGGATTTATAAATCATTCTGGAAAAAGAAATAAAAGTTAGATCAAAAGTTAGCAGCTAGAAAGCTTCAACTGCCGGCTCGAGGTTATACCGCGAGTCGAGCAGGCGAAGGCCTTTGTCCGGGGTTGATGACATCATCACGGGCCTTGATTGTCGGTGATATGATCTCCGGCAGTCTTCCACGGGGTAGCCCACGGAAGTGATTTGTATGTAGGGAAGATCGCAAAGATCGGAAGCTAGATGGTTAGGGTGGACAGACACAAGGATTTAGACAGGTTCGGGCCGTCAACTCGACGTAATACCCTACGTCCTGTTTCGGGGTGTTGTATTGCGTGGATTTCGTGATGAGTTGTTGTGTGTTCTTGGTGTTTTGGAGGGGGTCCCTGCCCGCCTTATATATCGGGGAGGCAGGGTTACAAGTCAGTTTGTAGCCGATCCTATCTCTAAGGATCCTTTCCTTCTTTACAAAAACTCCTATTCTAATTAGAACTTCTCCTTTCGGGTCCTTCCTACATGCGCCGGCTTGTCCCGCACGTCATAAGGTCCAGAACGGTGGGCCGGGCCGCCCCCTATTGGAGGGCTGCCAGGCCTGCTCGTGAGGTACCCGGGGACTATATCCCCCACAGTAGCCCCCGAGCACTTCTTGGCCGATCGTTGGCTGTAATTGATCTGTCTTTTCCTTGCATGATCCGAGTGCTCCACAACTTTGCCAGAATGTTTAATCAAATTTCCGAGTAGTCTAAGACTTCATCCGAGTGGTTTCGAGGAAGATCCGAGTGTATGCTCAAATGTTCCTGAAAACGATTCTTCAATTGTAGCCGCAGTGAGGGGAAGAAGTGCTCTTTTTCACGACGCGAAAGCGAAGTTTATACACTTATCCCCCGAACCTTGGGTAATTTTAGCGTAAAATTGGCCAAGGGTCTTCAATTTTTCTCCATCAAAATCATGATCTTCAATGCCGTGCACCTCCTGGTGCACCCATTGGGTGTAGCCCCCGAGCCTTGAGCAGAGTAGAATAGTCTGGTCGAGGGTCAAAAATAGAATGTTACAAACCTCTTTTTGGACTTAATTGATCAATGGCGTGCACCTCCAGGTGCACCCATTGGGTGTAGCCCCCGAGTCTTGATTCGACTCGGCACGATCGTATCAAGACTCTAAAAGCTGTGGATCTTGACTGAATCTTTCAGCCCCCATGCCTCTGGGCATGGATTTCGAACAATCTCCTCCTTTTAGGGCATTTTTATTAATTTCCCCCTTTTAAGGAATCTTTTCTCAAGTTCTTTGAACTCGGTGTGACTCCCGAGTCGTGTCCCACGACCCAGCTTGACCATATGGAAAATCACCTTCTCACAAGATTTATACTTGTCAGCACTTGACCTAGATTTCCGAGTCAATTTAGCGATAGTATCGCATGCCTTAAGTAAAAATCAATTGCAAGGTTGCAATATTAATTGCAAAAATAAGCCTGGCCGTCGACTAATTTTAGCCTCACGACCGAGTGGTTTCTGCCCTTTAGCATTTGCTCAGGAGCCCACGTAATTGTTAACTAACAGAACCAAAAGGTCGTGTCATTATTTTAGCCTATCAAAGGCTTAGACCAGCCCATTTAGGCCCATCAATCCTGTTAAGCCCATTGTTTCCTAGGGAAACTAACGGTTGCCTTATGAAGCCAGAATATCGCGAGATATCGTGACTCCAAATCGCATCTTTGAATTTAAAGCGACGCGACGTGCTAGCATCGGTTGAGTTCCCGAGACTAACATCGCGCCACGCGCGGGAGGAACGATTCATTCCATTATAAGCCATCCCCGCCACAATCTTCTTCCTTTCCTCGCCATTTGCCTTCACCGCATCCAAGTTTTCCTTTCTCGCTCAGGCGCAAACCCTAGATCCACTTTCATAACTTCACATCTTCAATCCCCAATCTCTGCTTGCTGTGGTTATGGCGCCGAAGCGGAAGGAGACATCGCCGGGGAAGAAGCGGTCGGTCAGGGCCAAGACTGCCATCGATGCCTCCGTGGATCGTGCCGCCGAGTGGAGGAAGTCCTCTACCACCACCAGGCGTCTCGAGCAGCATGTCATCGACGGCATTCTCCCGGACCAGCAAACCGCCGAATGGCGTGCAGCCTTTGGTGAGTCTTTCCCCACTCCAAATTCCACTGATTTAGTGGTGTTCGAGTCCTTTCTTTTACACGGATTTGGTGTTCCTGCACACTCTTTTCTCCGCGGCTTGCTCCATTTCTACGGAATCAGTCTCTGCGCACTGAACCCGAATTCCATCCTTCACATTTCTATCTTCATCAACCTCTGTGAGGCCTATCTTGGGATAGAGCCTCACTTCAATCTTTTTCTCTATCTTTTCTTGCTGAAGCCTCACCCTAGCATCGAGCGCCCGCATGTAGTCGGAGGCGCCGGGTTCCAGCTCCGTGAGGGTCGAACCCAAGAGTATTTTGAAATTCCTTTTCCTTCCACCAATAAGGGGTGGCAATCCGAGTGGTTTTACATAGGGAACCACTCGCCTTCCATTTCTTCTGAAATAGATTCCCGTCCTGTCCCCTCCAAGTCCTGGAGCTCTCTCCCTAAAGACAGCGAGATGGACGAGGTTCGGGAGCTGCTGAGCCTCATTGCCGAGCTGAAGAGCAGAGGGTTGACTGCCGTAGGAGTGGCAGCCAACTTCGTGCTGCGCCGGATCCAGCCCCTCAAGCAGCGGGCTCATCCAGCATATGAATATTACGCCGAGGGGGACAACACACGTGAAGCCCCCGAGCGTGTTGATAAAAGCCAAGCCGCAGCCTGGATTGCCAAATTTTTTGCAACGGGGACTCCCCTGAAGACTTCTGATGGCCCTCCAGCATACAACTTGTTTAATCCTCGCCCTGAGGTAATGAATCGATTTGTTGTCGTTTATGTGTTCAATTCCACCCATTGGGTGTAATCTCGATGAAGAACTGAACCCAACTTTGAAATGCAGGGTCGAGCTGCTTATGTTTCAATCCCTTCCTGCCTGAGATGCCGAAGGGAGTGGACCAACCGGTGACACGCAGGGTCGGTACTGCTGAAGAAGCACTCGGAGGAGCCGAGGATGACTTGAGCGACTCGAATATAAGTCTGTCATCCTCACCTTCTCCGGATGTGTTGTCGCCGAGTGGTGGCAAAGCTGCCATCGTCCCGAAGAAGCGAAAGAGCTCTGCTTCAACGGGGGTCGTAATTGGGAATGCGTCAAGCCGTCGCCAACTCATCATCTCCGAGTCATCAGACTCGGATGATGACGAAGATGGTGATGCCGAGTCATCAATCCCGCCCTCATTTATTAGCTCGAAGCATTCTCCCCTTGCCGTCGTACCCTTGCGTACCGCAAGTCCAAGGGACCTTCCTTCCCCAACTCGGAAAGGAAAGCGCCTGAAAGTGCGTGTATCTACTCGGTAAGTGCTGTTGCCAATATTTTATTGACTTTTATTTTTTCCCGTAGTTGCCCCTTATGTGCTTTGTCGTGCAGCACGCCGTCTGATATTCCTTTTGCGGGCTCTGCACGGCGATCAGTCGGCGAGACAGAGATCCCAGAGATCCAAGCACCAGAAGTGTCTTCCCACTTGGCTGATCCTCCTAGCGATCAGCCTGTGGAGCTGCCACAAGAATCACCACGCGCACCAACCCCGGCGCCGCCAAGTCCAGCTCAGGCGTCACCGACCGTACTGCCTACTCCTTCCCTGAGCAGCCCCCAGCCTGCTCCTATGATTGAGCAGACTGTGACAATGAAGGCACCCCAAGATGCAGAGGTCGAAGTCACTCCTGCGGCGGACGTGACTCCGGGTGATGGTGCCGCTATGACACCTTTGGCGGAGTTCAAGTCGCTCCTTCGTCGCCTGGGACTGATGACCGAGGTATTCCTGAGCTGCCTTTCCTGTTTAAGTAGAGTACCGAGTGGTACAGTTGTTTGCTGTGTCATCTGACGATCATTTGCAGGAAATAACTGCCGATGCCGAGGCAAAAACCTCGGAGATTCAAAAGCTTGTTCCTGCAGTAGTTAAGGCCGACTTCCTGGTGACCCGAGTAGCTGAGCTCGAAGCCGAGCTGGCTCAAGCGACGCAGGGTATGAGTCAGACTTAGCGTATTATTTTGCACTATTGTTTCACTGACCATACCTAATATAAGTATGTTATGTCAGCTCGTGAAGCCGCTGTGTCCGAACACAAGGCCGAGTTGGAGGAAGCCCAGCGCATCGTCCGCGATCTTCGCGGAGAAGTGGAACAGGCTAAGCTCAACGAAGCCCGAGCCACACAGGAGCTTAGAGGTATACTATTCTTTTTATGTCAGACGTGAACATCCTGTCTAGATCTGACTTTCTGTAGATTACCGGGTCTGAACTTTGGCCCAATTTGCAGATCTCACTGCTAAAGTGACTCGTCTGGAAGGCGAGGCAGAGGCGCTGCACACCGAGAAGTGCACGTTGGAAGGTGCTGTTCGAGTGGTGGCGGAGGAAATCGAACCGGAGACAGCATCGCCGTCAGCTTCTATCCTCGACCGCACTCGGGCGCTTCCACGTCTCTTTCGGCGCCAGCTTCGCTCCATCAGCCAAGCTAGTTGCGGTCATGTCTTGGCGATCCTGAAGTCGCTCTTCCCCTCGTCTGATCTGGAACCACTCGGGGGAGGGTATGCTGCTGGCACCTCCGAGGAGGATGTGAGCAGGCTGCTGCTTGAAGTGGAGCCAATCGCCAATGTTCTGTCTAAGGACGTTGTCGATGAAACTGACGATGCAGACCCTTCTGGTGGTGGCGATCCTGCAAATTAAATTTGGTATATAATCTGTAGTATTTGGTAATAGAAGTACTCTTGAACAATGTTTAATCCTTTGTGTTTGTATATAAGTTTTCATGGAAGTGCTACTCCCTTTCTTTCTGCGCTGGCCTTAATTTCCGAGTGGTTGACCTGTTACGGAGTAGATTAGCCTCGTTGGTCTTAGTCTCATGCCGCAGAGCATTGTCGTGCGTGTAGAGCTTTGACTTGGCGAGTACTTTCCCCCACGATTTAAAGTTTGTTCCACTCGTACTTTATGTGCGTGACACGAAAGAGGAAATTCGAGTAGTAGATATAGTGTAGATAGAAGATGAAATCAACTTTATTGATAACTCATATGACATTTATAAATCTTTCGAGTCGAAACTGAGGGTGATTATCCACAAGAACCACTCGGGAAACAATATCTTAAAAAAATAAGAGATTAATACATAACTGAATCAAGCGTAGAAACGCTGTAGGTTCTCGATGTTCCATGGATTTGGTATGTCCACTCCGTCTTCCGTCATGAGGCGATATGAGCCTGGACGACCCACTTTCTTCACGATGCATGGTCCCTCCCAGGGGGACGCAAGCTTGTGCGCGCCCTTGGTGTCTTGCTTCCTTCTTAGAACCAAGTCGCCGGCTTCAAAAGACCTCTGTTTGACGGTTCGATCATGATACCGTCGAAGGACTTGAGCGTAACGCGCGGCTTGGATCTGGGTGGCTAGCCTCTTCTCCTCGATACTATCGAGGTCTTCGATTCGCGCCACTTGCGCGTCGTATTCATCATAGAATTCCACTCGGGGCGAACCGTATGAGATGTCCGTTGGTAGGATAGCCTCCGAGCCGTAAACCAGAAAGAACGGTGTTTGCTTCGTGGCACGACTCGGCTGGGTCCGCAGCCCGCAGACTACAGCGGGCAACTCCTTGATCCATCGACCATCATACTGCTTCAGCTTCTTGAATATACGGGCCCTGAGTGCTTTAATTATTTCGCCATTGGCTCTTTCAACCTGGCCATTGGCCCTTGGATGCACCACGGATACGGGACATAATTTGATATTCCTCTCGCTGCACCAATCTTTGAACTCCTGTGCTATGAAGTTCGTACCATTATCTGTAATGATACGATTTGGGACTCCGAAGCGATGAGTGATGTCTGTGAAGAATTCAATGGTCTTGGCTGCCGTGTGCTTTTTGACCGGTTTCACCTCAATCCACTTGGTGAACTTGTCAATAGCCACCAAGACATGGTCAAAACCACCCGTCGCCTTCTTGAACGGACCAATCATGTCCAAGCACCAACAAGCGAAGGGCCAGGACATTGGTATGGTCTGCAGCTGTCGTATTTGGCCGAGGAGCCGCTTGCTCCCGGGCCTCTCCCAAGTTCCGAGGTAGTTACCGATGAAGAGTTCGGTAAGTTGGTCCCAGTTGTTGATGGAGTCCCACGGGAGTCCTGCTAGCCAGTTGCGACAATCATTGGTCAGCATGATAGGGAGGTAGTTCGCCATCACGTCTTCGTCGCCGCCAGCAGCTTGTACGGCGGTGTAGTAGATCTGAAGCCACTGGGATGGATCAGATTTCCCGTCGTACTTGTCGATGTCTGATAGTTTCAAGCTCCTGGGCCAGGTCACGCTCCTCAAGCGCTCAGTGAAGGACTGGAATCCACCGATCCGACCTCTGGGGCGGG
The DNA here is from genome assembly GCA_015476505.1 of Urochloa ruziziensis. Lineage (NCBI taxonomy): Eukaryota > Viridiplantae > Streptophyta > Magnoliopsida > Poales > Poaceae > Urochloa > Urochloa ruziziensis. Next base: position 15,111,688 of record CM027125.1, on the reverse strand, counting down.
AACCACTCGGATCCGAGCCATCTGTCGTCCTTGGGGGAGTGCGCCCCCTCCTGCGATCCCGACCCCTGGTTGGGGAACGGGTCCTCCGAAAGGTTCGAGTCCTAGGAGGAGATCGGTCCCGTCGGTAGGTTCTGCTGCGCGGTGGAGTCTGCTCCCTCTGCGGGGTCGGCTGCCTTCGTGAGGGAGCCGTTCATCTTTGCGACGTAGTCGGTCATCGAGGCGGAGTACGACCGCCGTCATTGCCGCGCCTTGGGCTACCGGAGAGATCAGAGTAATCAGTATACTCTGACTCTGTCGAGTAGCCGTTCCGGTTAGAGTTGCGACGGGGATTCCCATGCTCCCGATCGTATTCCTCGCGACGTCGAGCCTTTTCGCGGTCACGTTCCTCAGCGCTGCTGCGGATGATGTCCCTCGCGTCTCGGTCTCTGTTGATCGTGTCGCGAAGATCTCCATCACGGTCCGATCCGCCGCTGGTCTGGCGCCGAGACGACCCGGGCTCAGAAGCGGTCGTACGTGATCTGCTCTGCATCTGGTGAACCTGGACGGAGGCGGCCTGCACGAAAGCCCTTACCTTATCCAGGCCTGGAGTACTAGGGTGGTGGCCGACTGATCTCCTCGTCGATGGTGACGAGGTTCTGGACCGGTGTCTCGTAGACGTTGAATCCATTGTACTCGAACATGTCGTCGCGCATCAGGTTCTGATGGCTTCTCCTGTCGCGTCGATCCTGACGACGACGATGTCATCGTTGACCTGGTCAAAGTTGACTGGGTCAACGGTCAAAGGGGGTCAAGGTGTCGGTCTACGGGTCAAGGCTACCGGGCCGGTCAAAGGTCAGTCAAAGGGGTCAACGGGTCCAGATGTCAACATGGCGGGCCCAACGGTCAGGTGGGTCTGGGCTGATAGTCGGTGGGTCCCACAAGTGGGCCCACAGTCCTACGGGGCAAAAGTCATGTTAGCCACGTTGCGGTCGACTTGGCACCGGGTCGGTGCCACGTGTCGAGCAAAGGTGGGCCGGCTAGGTTTGCGTGGCGGTCACGTGACTAAGTCGCGGACGCTACTCGGGTAGGTCTAGGGTGAAGGGCGCGATTTCAGGAACCCAACGCGACTGGTTTGGCATTAAACGGAGCTAGGATGGAAAAGATATGGATTTCATAAGGTTTAACCTATTTTAGATATTAAGAAATAGGATTTATTAAAGAATAAACCCAATTCTGAAAAGTCTAGGGGGCTCTGCGCAAAACTGCCAAGGTGGAAGGGTCAGGTTGCGATAACAGGAAAGATTAGGGGCTTGGATGCACTTCTGCAGATAACTGCAAAACCGAGGAAGCCCGGGGCGTTTTCTGCAGAAGCGTAGGGGCCGGTTTGAAAATGGACGGCGGGATGACGTCATCGCTGACGCAGGTGGGCGCAAAGGATCCCGGCTGCGGCAGCGTGCGGTGGGGGCCGCGGTGTGGCTCGCGCTGGGTGGTGACGCGTGGCGTTGGCGGCGCGGCCGGCCTTGTGGGCTTGGTCCACCGTGGGCCGTCTCTCGGGTCTACAAACTCCGGGTGCACGGGATCTATTGTGGCGGATGGTGGATCCGGTGAGGCTAGGTATGGCGGGGGCATCCGTGTGGTGTTCGGGTGGTTCACGAGCGGGGCGCCGGCCGGCTGCTCGACGAAATGCCAGAAAGGCATTCGCACGCGCCGACGCGACTCGGGTTGCTGCGCGGTGGCGGTTTGGCGAACAAGGGGCTCCGGCGAGTTTTGGTGGTTACTAGGGTGGCCTAAAGGTGGTTCAAGGTGGGGCCTTAGGGTTCCAGTTGAACGCGCGGGCCATGGAACGCCATGGCCGCGGCAGTCGGCGGCGAAGGGCTGCGGCACGCGGGTGGCGCAGGCAGACGGCCCTAGGGTGGCGAGCAGAGCGCGAGCGCGGGCTGCACCTGCAGAAGAACCACATGCCCGGCTCGATGGCCAGGCCACAGGCGGCGCACTGGCGAATGGCGGGCGGCAGCTTGGCTCTACGGCGGCACACGAACAGCAGGCAACCAAGGAGGGGAAAAGGAGAGGCTTGGGCAAGGACTTGGATTGACTCACCGTGGGCGCGTCGGAGTTCGCGGCGGGGCAGTGGCGGCTCGTCGCAGTGCAGGGGAAGGCAGCGCGGGCTTGAGCTCGCGGCTCCCCTCCTCGCGGTGATGGCGGCGTGCCCAGGTCCGGCTCCGGCTTCCAGTCCCCGCGGCGCTCTTGGCTTGGGGTGCACAATGCAGCGGCGGCGTCTCGGACGACGGGAGCGGCGGCGCTTCAGCGGCGTCCCGGCTTCAGGCGCTTGTGCTCCTCGAACGGCGGCGGCGCGCCGAGGCGAAAAGAGAAAAGGGGATTGTTCCCAGGCGGCGGCGGAGAGGGAGCTGGGGAAGGAGCAGGGTGGCGACGGCCTTTGTAAGAGGGCAGTTAGGGTTTGCGAGCACGGGTAGGCGTGGACGGCGTCGATCCTCAGCGTCCGTGCCCGAGGAGGGACATGCAGACGGCATCCGGAGGGTGGCATCGGGGGCACGCGACCGGACGCGCAGGCGTGGCGCCGAGCTGGAAAGGAGGAGGCTTGGTGACGCGACCATCCGAGGTGGAGCGGCGGGGCGCGGTGAGTGGAGGTGGCGCCTGTGAGCTGTAAAGGGAGGAGGTGGAAAGGGGGAAGAAGCACAGGATAGGCGGCTGACATGCGAGGCCCGCGCGGCAGTGAGAGAATGAGAGGGCGCGGGGTAGGTGGAGACGGGCCAAGCGGCTGTTGGGCCGAGGGTGTTAACGGGCCGAGCGGGGAGAGGTAGGCAGGCCGGGCTGAGAGGGTTAGCAGGCCGGGCTGAGAGGGGGTGGTTTCTAGACTTCGGTTAGCTGGGCTGGGTTAGATGGGGTCCAGGTTAGAGTTAGTTTTTATCTTTTAAGTTTGGATTTGAATCTAGAATTGAAATACAAACTTCACTCAAACGAAACCAAATAAAATTCAAATAAATCCAAATAAAACCAACGCACTCATGTAAGAGTATGAAAAATTATTTGTGTGCAATTTAAATTACTAGGAATTTGAGAGAGAGAATATTACTTATATTACAAATACTTCATATCTCACAACAAATCACACAAAAAATTTTAAACTCCGATTTTTCATTACAAGTAACAGACAGCAATTTCGCGGGATGTTACAATCTCCCCCCCTCACAAGAATCTCATCCTCGAGATTAAGATTACATCTGGTCTTCGAATAGGTGAGGGTACTTCTCCTTCAGGTCGGACTCCTTCTCCCAAGTGGCTTCTCGTTCAGTGTTGTTGCTCCATTGCACCTTGCAGTAGGGAATGGTGGTCCTCCTTGTCTATTTCTCTGCTCTGTCAAGAAGCTTCACTGGGTACTCCACATATTCCAAAGTATCTTGCAAATCCAAGTTTTCTGGGGTTACGACTTCTTCTGGCACTCTGAAGCATTTCTTGAGCTGAGACACATGGAAAACTGGGTGGACACCTGTCAGCTCTTCTGGTAGCTGCAACTTGTAGGCGAGTTTCCCGATCTTCTCGATGATCTGATAGGGGCCAATGAATCTAGGGGACAGCTTCCTTTGACGTGCAATCTCTTCGTTCCTCTAAGCGGTAATACCTTCAGGTACACATGTTCTCCAACTTCAAACGAGAGCTCTCTTCTCCACTTGTCAGCATAGCTCTTCTGTCGGCTCTGAGCGGCTTTCAGGTTCTCTCTGACCTTGGCTACATTCTCCTCGGCTTCTTTAATGGTGGCCGGTCTGAAGAATTGTCTTTCTCCAACTTCTGACCACATCAGTGGTGTGTTGCACTTTCTGCCATAGAGGGCTTCAAATGGTGACATATGCAAGCTGGCTTGGTAGATGTTGTTGTATGAGAACTTTGCAAATGACAAGCTCTTCTCCCAATCAGACCTGTTCGTCAGTACACATGCTCTCAGTAAGTCTTCCAAGATCTGGTTTACTCTTTCCGTCTGACCGTCGGTCTGGGGGTGGTAAGCTGAACTGTACTCTAGTGAAGTTCCCATAGCATCATGTACACGCTGCCAGAACTTCGCTGTGAATTGGGGTCCTTTGTCAGAGACAATACTCTTCGGTGCTCCATGCAATCTCAGGATGTTAGTAACATAGAGATCGGCTAACTGTTCCGCTCGGTGCGTGTCCTTGATAGGTATGAAGTGAGCTACCTTCGTGAGTCTGTCCACAATGACCCAAATTGCATCAATTCCTTTCTGAGTTCGGGGTAATCCATTGATGAAGTCCATGCTGATATCTTCCCATTTCCAAAGTAGAATGTCGAGGGGCTTAAGCAATCCTGCGGGCCTTTGGTGTTCGGCCTTGATCCTTCGGCAAACGTCACATCGGGCGACGAACTCTGTTATGTCAACCTTCATATTCTTCCACCAGAATCGACTCTTGAGGTCGTGGTACATCTAGGTACATCCGGGGTGGATTGAGTACCTCGAATCATGTGCCTCGGTGAGTATCGTCTTTCTGATTTCTTCATCTTGAGGGACACAAATCCGATCTTTCAACCATACGGTTCCTTGCTCATCAACGCGGTAGTTAGGGGCTACCCCTTTCTCGATGGACTTAATCAACTCCTTTATCTCGGAGCATTGTTCCTGCGCTTGCCTGATGCGTTCTTCTAGGTTGTACTTCACTCTCAACTCATTCAGTTGGCCTGCTTCAACTATATCAAGCTTCAGCTTCTCCATCTGCTCATGCAACTCTGGCTGGCTCTCTTTCACCATTAGGTTGTTGTAATAGCTCTTCCTGCTCAATGCATCGGCTACTACATTAGCCTTGCCGGGGTGGTAATGAATCTCCAGGTGGTAATCCTTGATTAACTCCAACCACTTTCTCTGTCTCATGTGTCAGCTCTGACTGTGTGAAGAAGTACTTCAAGCTCTTGTGATCGGTGTATATGTCACACTTGTTGCCAATCAAGTAATGTCTCCATTTCTTCAAAGCATGCACTACAGCAGCTAGTTCTAGGTCATGAATAGGATAGTTTACCTCATTCTTCTTCAGCTGGCGAGAGGCATAAGCAATGACCTTGTTGTCTTGCATCAACACACATCCAATCCCTTGTCTGGAGGCATCACAGTATACTATGAAATCTTTGCTAATGTCTGGAAGTGTTAGCACTGGGGTTGTGGTAAGTCGGGTCTTGAGCTCTTGAAAGCTAGATTCACATTTGTCTGACCAAACAAATGGTATGTTCTTCTTCTTGCACAACTCTGATATGGGTCTTGCAATCTTCGAAAAATTCTCGATGAATCTTCTGTAGAATCCTACCAATCCAAGGAAACTTCTTAGCTCCGCGGCGTTTCTTGGTTGCTTCCATTCTGATATGGCCTTAACACTCTCCTTAACGACTGCTACTCCTTCTGATGAGAATACATGGCCAAGTAGGGCAATCTTTTCTAGCCAGAACTCACACTTACTGAACTTCCCATACAGCTGGTGTTGTCTGAGTTTCTTTAGTACAACTCTCAAATGCTGCTCATGTTCTTCAGCTGACTCTGAGTAGATCAAGATGTCGTCGGTGACGGTAACGACAAACTTACCTAGTTCTTCTCTGAACACTCGATTCATCAACTCCATAAAGCAGGCATGTACGTTGGTCAATCCAGATGGTACAACGGTGAATTCCTACTGCCCATACCTGGTGACAAAAGCTGTCTTGTGGATGTCGGCTTCACGGATCTTCATCTGATAGTAGCCCGATCTGAGATCAATCATGCTAAAGTACTTAGCTCTCTTCAACTGGGCAAGCAAAACTTCAATCTTGGGCAAAGGGTACTTGGTCTTGATGGTGACTGCATTCAAGGATCGGTAGTTAATGTACATCTTCATGGACCCATCCTTGCTTCTAACAAACAACACCGGTGATCCCCAAGGTGAGGCACTAGGCCTAATGATTTTCTTGTCTAGCATATCCTTCAGTTGCTTCTTCAACTCTGCCAATTCTTCAACTCTCATGCGATAAGGTCTCTTGCCTATCGGTGCGGTTCCGGGTACCAGATCGATCACGAACTCCACATCTCTGTCCGGTGGTAGTCCTGGTAGTTCTTCTGAGAATACGTCCGAGTACTCACATACCACTAGTATTTCTTCTAGGGTCTTGGTCATGAGACTGTACACCATGGGTACATCTCCGGATTTCAGCGGCTCAATCCGTATGCTTCCTGCTCTTGGATGCTCCAAACGAACGAGTCTAGGTGAGCATGAGATAACTCCCTTGTGTTCTGTCAACCAATCCATTCCGAGTATCACTTCTATGCCATCCGACTTCAGCACTGTCAAGTCTGCTAAGAATTCATGTCCACCGATCAAGATACGCATGGACTTGCAAATCTCTGAGCATCTGATATCTCCAAGCGGTGAGCTGGTGATGATATGCTTCCATCTCGGTATCGTCGGGAGTGACTGTTCCACGACAAACTTCGAGGATATGTATGAGCTTGTTGCTCCTGAGTCAAACAGAACTAACACTTTCATACCATTGACTAGGAACTCTCCCATAACAACTTCGGGTGCATCCCTGGCTTCTTCTTGTGTCAAGTGATTCAGTCTTCCGCGATCTGCTCTGTCAGGCGCATGAGGTGATCTTCTTGTAGGCATAGCTGTTCTTCCAGATTTGGACTTGTTCTTCCGATTCTTACTGGGACATTCAAATGCCCGATGTCCAATGCCTCTATGATTGCGGCATCTGATCACGACACTGTTGGTGATATGAGTTTGCTCGAGTTCTTGTCCTATCATGTCTCCTTCTTGAGCATGTTGCATGAGGTAGCTCCTCTGGGAGTCTCTCCTGGAATTCGGTAGGTTGCTTTGTCTGTCTTGCGGCCTCTGAGGTGGGCCAAGGTGTGGCTGGTGTTCAGCTCATCTTCTCTTAGCTCTAAGGCTTCCTTCCTTGCTAATCTGCTCTCTCTCAACTGCCATGGCTCGATTCACCATATGCCTCAGTGAAGGGTAGTCTACTCCTGCCAAGATGATCTTGATCTCATAATTTAGACCTTGGTGAAACCAAAACTGTTTCTTCTCGTCAGAATTAGTGTGGTCAGGGACATATCGCATCATTCGGGTGAAGTGGCTTGCATACTCTTGCACCGTCATGTTTCCCTGAGAAATCCTGAAAAACTCTTCCACTTTGTTGACCCATACTTGCTTCGGGATGTGAAATTTCAGGAAGGCTTCGGTGAACTCCTTCCAAGAGATTCGAGCAGGGTCTTTGTGTGACTTGTAGAAGTCATTCCACCAAGCTCTGGCGGTACCAGTTAGCTGGTAGGTAGCAATATCCACGCACTCCATCTCTGTGCAAGCAGTCAGGTCCAATCTCTTCTCAATCTCCTCTAACCAATCAGCAGCATCGAGGGGTTCTTTGGCTTGATTGAAAGTGGGTGGCTTCAGCTTGAGGAAGCTCTTGATTCTCTTCCATCTCTTCTCCACGGGTGTTTCTTGCCGCGATACCAGAACATCTGTCACTTGCTGAAGTATTGGAGTCTGATTTGCCATAGCTTGTGCAAGGCTCGGGTCTTCGCTCGGGACTCGGTTGGCTTCATCTTGTTCTCCTTCCATATTGTACAAGGCAGGGTGGAGGGCAAGTCTGGTTAGGTCGGTCCGGATACTAACTCAAGGCAGAGACAAGCACAAACAAGAAAAGAACTACTAAAAGGTCCTACACTCACTGTGAAGAAGCATAAAGAATCTCAAGGTTTTGATAAGAACCATGCACTCAAGCAATTAGAATTCTAGCCTAAAGAAGGTACTTCGTGGCATAATCAAAATGGTAGGCTCTAATGATAGGGGTCGTTGATCTTCTGTCTGTCAGCCTTCTGTACCAACTTAATTGGGTTACGAAAGAGAATTGATTCGACGAAGGTAAGATAGAGGAGTTTTCAAGGCAAGGAGGGGCAGATCTCAGAATATATCAAGGGGGTATATATAAAGTAGAGCGTTTAGAATGTCCTAAAGCTATCGACCAGTCTATGGTAGCGTGCTATGGTCAAGTATGGCTTTGATACCAACTGTGACGAACCGAATTTTCGTAATCGAGAATCCGACTCTCTGTACCCTTGTGATAGTCCCTGGATTAGTAGCTATCCCGTACAGAACTCATCTCAGCTTAGTATCATAGTCATACAAATAATTTAGATTACGAGAAGAGGTTTACATCCGTACCAAATATGGAAATATGAGTATAGTACAAGCCTCACGGGCTGAGCGACAAGCGGAAGTCCTGCGTAGCGGTAGCTAAGTCTTCAAGCCTCCATCTTCAATCCACAGGCATCCTTGAGTGAAGCAGCGCTACCCATCTAACACATTCGGACTTGAACACCAAGTCCTGACCTGCATCTCACAAACTATCCCCAAGGAATGGGATAGGTTCACGTCACCATCTGTATGCAAGCTTTAAGTGGCCTATATTCTAAAGGGTAAAAGTATATCAAGGAAAGGCTCGGCTTTCCTATGCAGCGGCAAAGTATAAAATACCATCATTATCTTCCCCAACTATTTCATAACAGCACGGGCTATTCTGGCACACCAGACTCCCGTCTCATCCTCACCACCTTCTCCTCTCCAGTCGATGGGAAAGCTTCCGACCTTTCCCATCTCAACGGCAAACGCCGGACCTTATCCTGAACTAGTAGCTCTCATCCCAACCTGTAGTTTTAGAAGAGGGGGAGGTAGAAAGTCCCAAAACACTAATCAGAAGAAGGTGGTATACATGGGGTGTCCATGACCAAGGACGCGGCTATACGTATAGATTCTAACTCTGCAGAGCGTGTACACCTGGAACCACTCGGGCTGCGATCCGTTGCAAGCCGATCGAGACGCAACCCACAACCATGACTCCCAAATCAGACCGGTACCATCCTGTATTCCCGAACTTGGACCCATTTGGTAAACCGAATGATCCGGGATCGTGAGTCCCTAGCACCACACAGGCGCTGAGAGTCTCGGAAACAAGGGCTGAACGCAGCCAAGCTCCGCACACCCTCGTGAAACGGCAAGCCCAATCCTAGCACACTACTCCACAGCAGTGGTACCGACTAACTAGAGAATGGCTAGAGCCCCTCCCATAAGGGTAAGCGGTGCGTACGTAATAGTCCTGTAACCAGGGCCAACCGACTTGGCCTAAGCCAGAGCAAGCAAGTCCCCGTCAAATGCGTATCCACATCGTGGTCCGCGAATCGGCACCCATTATAGGTATGGCCGCTCAACGCCTCAAGTCCATCCATATCATAAATCATATCACATGTACCCGCTACGGTACAGGAGGTGTCCAAAAGCCTCCAAGCCCCGACCCGAAGGTCGGTTAATGTCCGCTCACTCTAGCCGAGGGTTCGAAACTCTCCAAGTTTTCCCCACCCATAAGTATTCACGCCAAGAAGTTTAAAATCAACCACTATATCCCACACATGCAAGCAGCAGCATAACAATCATATATACAAGTGTAATAGGCAATCAAGGAATCAGGATATATAAAGACGCTATGCGTCTCATCATCATCTTATCAATAAAATAGAAGCGCTAGCAATTGTACTTGCAATGCCTAATAGGTAAAAAGTATCAGATGGGCGTGAACCTGGAGTTACGTCCTTAGCTTCGTCTTCAGTGTAGTCGATGTCGTCGAAGAAGTCCGGGTCCTCCAGGGATTCTATTGGACGCAAATACAAATAAACAACGACATCTACTAGCAAATGAACTCCAAATAAGAATCAATAGGGATCCAAACAACAGCAAACACTATTTTTTCATGTTTGTCATGATTTTAGAAAAATACTGAAACTGGTTTCATATTTTTCTGAACTACGGTTGATTTATTATGATTTTCTAATGTTTAAATCCATTTTTGGGATTTATAAATCATTCCGGAAAAAGACATAAAAGTTAGCAGCTGGAAAGCTTCAACTGCCGGCTTGAGGTTATACCGCGAGTCGAGCAGGCGAAGGCCTTGGTCCGGGGTTGATGACATCATCATGGGCCCTGATGATGTCATCGTTGACCTGGTCAAAGTTGACTGGGTCAATGGTCAAAGGGGGTCAAGTTGTCGGTCTACAGGTCAAGGCTACCGGGCCGGTCAAAGGTCAGTCAAAAGGGTCAACGGGTCCACATGTCAACATGGCGGGCCCAACGGTCAGGTGGGTCCGGGCTGACAGTCGGTGGGTCCCACGAGTGGGCCCACGGTCCTACGGGGCAAAAGTCATGTTAGCCATGTGGCGGTCGACTCGGCACTGGGTCGGCGCCACGTGTCGAACAAAGGTGGGCTGGCTAGGTTTGCGTAGCGGTCACGTGACTAAGTCGCGGACGCCACTCGGGTAGGTCTAGGGTAAAGGGCACGATTTTAGGAACCCAACGCGAGTGGTTTGGAATTAAACGGAGCTAGGATGGAAAAGATATGGATTTCCTAAGGTTTAACCTATTTTAGATATTAAGAAATAGGATTTATAAAAGAATAAACCCATTTCTTTAAAGTCCAGGGGGCTCTGTGCAAAACTGCCAAGGTGGAAGGGTCAGGTTGCGATAACAGGAAAGATTAGGGGCTTGGATGCAAAACTGCAGCGGTTTCTTGAAAAGTGCCGGCCAAGGGCTAATCTGCAAAAGTGCAGATGGTGGAAGGGCTTAACTGCAAAACCGAGGAAGCCCTGGGCGTTTTCTGCAAAAGCGCAGGGGCCGGTTTGCAAATGGACGGCGGGATGACGTCATCGCTGACGCAGGTGGGCGCAAAGGATCCCGGTTGCGGCAGCGTGCGGTGGGGGCTGCGGTGTGGCTCGCGCTGGGTGGTGACGCGTGGCGTTGGCGGCGCGGCCGGCCGTGTGGGCTTGGTCCACCGTGGGCCGTCTCTCGGGTCTAGAAACTCCGGGTGTATGGGATCTATTGTGGCGGACGGTGGATCCGGTGAGGCTAGGTATGGTGGGGGCATCCGTGTGGCGTTCGGGTGGTTCACGAGCGGGGCGCTGGCCGGCTGCTCGACGAAATGCCAGAAAGGCATTCGCACGCGCCGGCGCGACTCGGGTGGCTGTGCGGTGGCGGTTTGGCAAACAAGGGGCTCCGGCGAGTTTTGGTGGTTACTAGGGTGGCCTGAAGGTGGTTCAAGGTAGGGCCTTAGGGTTCCAGTTGAACGTGTGGGCCATGGAACGACACGGCCGCGGCGGTCGGCGGCGAAGGGCTACGGCACGCGGGCGGCGCATGCAGACGGCCACAGGGTGGCGAGTGGAGCGCGAGCGCGGGCTGCACCTGAAGAAGAAGCACATGCCCGGCTTGAAGGCCGGACCACAGGCGGTGCACTGGCGAACGGCGGGCGGCGGCTCGGCTCGACGGCGGCACACGAACAGGCAGGCAACCAAGGGGGAACAAGGAGAGGCTTGGGCAAGGAATTTGATTGGCTCACCGTGGGCGCGTCGGAGTTCGTGGCGGGGCAGTTGCGGCACGTCGCAGTGCAGGGGAAGGCGGCGTGCACAGGTCTGGCTCCGGCATCCAGTCCCCGCGGTGCGCGACGCGGCGGCGGCGTCACGACAGGAGCGGCGGCGCTCCAGCGGCGTCCCGGCTTCAGGCGCTCGTGCTCCTCGAACGGCGGCAGCGCGCTGAGGGGAAAGGGGAAAAGGGGATTTTTCCCAGGCGGCGGCGGAGAGGGAGCTAGGGTTTGCATGGCGGCGGAGAAGGAGCGGGGTGGCGACGGCCTTTATAGGAGGGCAGCTAGGGTTTGCGTGCACGGGTAGGCGTGGACGGCGTCGATCCTCGGCGTCCGTGCCCGAGGAGGGACACGCGGACGGCATCCGGAGGGTGGCGTCGGGGGCACGCGACCGGACGCGCAGGCGTGGCGCGGAGCTGGAAAGGAGGATGCTTGGTGACGCGACGGTCCGAGGTGGAGCGGCAGATTTGTTCGGCGGGGCGCGGCGAGAGGAGGTGGCGCCGGTGTGCTGTAAAGGGAGGAGGTGGAAAGGGGGAAGAAGCACTGGAGAGGCGGATGACGTGCGGGGCCCGCGCGGCAGTGAGAGAAAGAGAGGGCGCGGGGTAGGTGGAGACGGGCCAGGCGGCTGTTGGGCCGAGGGTGTTAATGGGCCGAGCGGGGAGAGGTATGCAAGTCGAGCTGAGAGGGGGTGGTTTCCAGACTTCGGTTAGCTGGGCTGGTTAGATGGGGTCCTGGTTAGAATTAGGTTTTATCTTTGAAGCTTGGATTTGAATCTAGAATTCAAATACAAACTTCACTCAAACGAAACCAAATAAAATTCAAATAAATCCAAATAAAACCAACTCACTCATGTAAGAGTATGAAAAATTATTTGTGCGCAATTTAAATTACTAGTAATTTGAGAGAGAGAATATTACTTATATTACAAATACTTCATGTCTCACAACAAATCACACAAAAATTTTTAAACCCCGATTTTTCATTACAAGTAACAGACAGCAATTTTCGCGGGATGTTACACAGGTAAAAGATTCACGTTGCTGACATCAATAGATGAAGGAGAATGACCGGAAGGAGCGAAAGAAGTTGAGAGTATACCAGCATCGGATGTGTTGATGTCGTTTTTTGACACGTGTCAAGGTTGACGTCAAAAAATTGAGAAATGGGAGTGATTTGAATCGGAATCAGACATCGAGTTTGGAATTAAATCGGACAAGATGAGATAGGAGAAAGAGATTGGATAATGTCCGATTCGGAAAGTAGAAGATGGTGACGTCGGAAGCTTTATGGGCTTGATTTGGGCCATTGATGGGCCGTTCATTGTATCTTTTAGAAGTTGAGTCTTAGTTTGTTACAGGTCGTCAATTTAGGGAGTTTCTTTCTTTTGTGTCAAGTTTAGTTATTATCATGATCGACTAGAAGTTGTAATCCAGGGTATAAATATAAACCCTAAGGGTCATGAGAAAGGTTCACATCAATACAAACAAAACCTTCATACTTGCTTTTACTTCGTCATCCTTTTTATTTTCATGATTTCTCTTGGGCGAGTCAAGGTGATCCTGATCTCCAAGGCTTGCTTGTGAGTTCCGCTTTTACTAAGCAATTTCGAAGCTTTAGCATCGGGCGCATCGGTGTTGCTTCGTTTAGATTAAGTTATCGACACCTGTTAGATCTTCAAGTTCTTTTCTAGTTATTTTTTGCCTTTGTCACCATCTATCAAGCTTAGAATAAGTTATAATCGACTCCTATCAAAGCTTAATCTTGAAATTATCCTGATAGCTGATTAGGTTTGTTCTAATGTTGCCTTACTAAGCTTTATTTGATTTCTTTTAAAGTTATCTTTTATTGCTTAGTTCTCAATCGGCTTTTAGCTGTTTGATCATCAGAATCGACTTTCTAGCTGTTTTTCTACATATCGGAATCGGTCATTCATTGTTAGGTGGAGTTGTTGCCGCTGTCCTTGTTATAGTGCTTGCCGCCACGCTTGATGTGCTGCTGGAACTGCTACTGTGGATGCTGAACGCCGCCCCTGGAGCCAGTGGAGGGCGTGAACTGCTGCTGTTGGGGTGGCTTCGGCTACTGCTGATGAGGAGACTTGGCTGGTGGTTTAGAACCACTGTTGGAGCCAGTGCCAGAACCACCAGAACCACCACCGGAGATGGCAGCGAGAGCGGCAGCCGGAGGTTCCTGTGCCATGGTGAGTTCCTCGAGCTGCAAGTCATCTCGAACTTGGATGAACTTGGGGAGAGGATTGGTGCGTCGTAGGTGAAGGCCAATGGCACTGAAGCGCTCGTTCAACCCACAGATGATGTTGAGAACGAGAGTGTCGTCCGTGATGGTCTGGCCAAGGCCCCTGAGGTCCTCAGCCATACGCTTGAAGTGGTGGCAGTAATCTGTGATGGACAGATCGCCCTGCGTGAAGTCACGAAATGCCTAGTCGGCGTAGAGGGTGCGAGTGGTGCGGTTCCCTAGGAACTGCGCCTCGATTGCGAGCCAGATAGAACGCGTAGAGGCACCACAGATACAGTGTCGGCAAGGTCGTCGGAGATGGCGCCGAGCAGCCATGTGCGAACAACGCAGTTCATCCGCACCCAGGAAGGAGAGTCGGGAAGGACATCATCGGAGAGAACATGGCGTTCCAGGGAGTACTTGCCGAGGACGTCGAGGAAGGACTGCTTCCACCTGCCGTAGAAGGTGGAATTGATGTCGAGGAGGAGCGGGTGTTGGCGCGCCGAACACGCACTAAGATCCACCGCAAGCGCACAGATTGTTGTATCTCTTCCCTCAAGAGAGTACTCCTCCAAGGTTATCAATCTATGAAACAAGTGGTTATTATGCTTAACTAAGCACTAATCGAGTTGGCGTAAACTAGAGATGTGTAGGTTCTAATCTAATAATGTTAATAGATCAATCTAATCTAAGTTAACTAGAACAATAGATAGATCTGTGCAAGATATGAGAAATGAATGCTCATAGAGTCTAGGATCACTTGTAGATGCATCACCTAGCTTGACAACACCGATCTAATCTATCAAGATAACGAACATGAACCAAGATCAGCAGTTTTCCCTCCCGCAAGCTGTCACCAAACATAGGTAATCTGCTACTAAACTACGAGGATCAAACTCATGGCGAAACGATCTAGGTAAGTAGAGCAATTGTGCAAACCACACCAGAACCTAGCTAGGGCATAAGGTAGATGAAGAACATAGTCATAATAGTCATAAGAACATGATAGATCAGCACGGATTCGACGATTACATCTCAAGGTCTACTTACAACCCCATGAACAAACGAAGGATTTACCCGTGTAGATGAATGTTGAGGCGCTAGTCATGGTAGTAAACTCCTTGTGAAGACGATCTCCTTGCTGTCCTCCAAGGTTCAGCACCGTCGGCGTGTCCGCAAGGGCTCCGGGCACCGCTTCCTCCTTGTGGATGGCTTTTAGATTCGATCTTGATTGATCCCGGGTGGTTGCTCGACGTCTTCTTCTCCTCGGGTGCGGCTCTCCCTATCTCTGGCGAATGGCAGCGTGTATATGTGCTAGGGTTGAGGAATGTTTCGCCTCGAAGAAATGGGAGCGTGATCGGACGAAGGAAAGGGCCAGGCCGGCCGGCCGGCCGAGGGGGCCTTGGGCCGGCCGGCCAGGGCTCGTTCTGGCCTTGATCAGCGTCCTCTTTTACATGTTGATCCATCCCTTCGGTCTTAGCCCATGTATGCTTTGAGGCCATCAACAAATCGCCAAAACTTGTCCAATTATGTCGAGTTTCCTAAAAAACACAATATGCTTTGAAATCAAGACACAAGTGGAAACAATGTTATTTCAATACCAAGTGGCGGGCTTAGTGTAAGAATAAGCATAAAATCGCTACAAGAATAACGCTAAAAGCATGTCATTTAAGAGCGCCAATAGCGGGACCAAAGAACGAATGTTTTGGACCGCTACAGCCTGCGCGTGGAGATTGAGGTGGACAGAGACCTCCTATTGGAGCAGCGCTTCATGAGGATGGATATCGCCAGCGTCGGAGGCGCCATCGCCCATGATAAGATGACTAGAGCTTCCACAATAGTACTTTAGCGCCGATGCGCACCAAGCCACCGGTTGTGCTGTGCAGCAGCAGCATGGAAGAACTCCAGTCTCGTCACCACGCACCTCACCGTAATCTCTGGACCACTGAACTCACTGAGCACGGTGAAGAAGCACAGCGTGGGCCCATCAGGTCAGTCCGACGCTCCCAAATCACCTCTGGCAACCGAACAGATAAAGAGCCGGCGGCTGGCACGCCGCACGCCTACCAGTACCAACTTGGTCTGCCACATCGATCAAACAAGCACGGGAGCAGAACGCACTCGGTCCCTGCCCCCGGCCGCCAGCGACAACCAACGCCACGACGCGCGCGACCATGTCGTCCGCCTCTCCCGCTACCGCCGCCGGCTACGATCGCACGGCCGAGCTCCGCGCGCTGGACGCGACCCTCGCCGGCGTGCGCGGCCTCGTCGCGTCCGGCGCCACACGCGTCCCACGCATCTTCCGCGTCCCCGATCCCGAGCAGCCGCCGCCACAGCCCAGCGCTCCCGGCCAGCAAGAGGCGCTGCAGCCGCCGCGCATCCCCACGGTGGACCTCAGCGCGGCGGACCGCGAGGCTGTGGTGGCGGCCGTGCGGCGCGCTGCGGCGGAGTGGGGGCTCTTCCTGGTGACGGGCCACGGCGTGCCGGCGGAGGTGGCCGCTGCGGCGCTGGGCGCGGCGCGGGCGTTCCACGACGCCGGCGGCGGGGAGGGCACCGAGAAGGCGCGGCTGTACACGCGGGACCCCGCCAGGGCGGTCAAGTACAACTGCAACTTCGACCTGTACGAGTCGTCGGTGGCCAACTGGCGGGACACGCTCTACCTCCGCATCGCGCCCGACCCGCCAGCCGACGGCGAGATGCCGGCGAACTGTCGGTGAGCGTTCCCTTGCCCGCTCGCTATCTTGTCTGGTAATTGTAGTAGAAATAACATTTTGTCTCATGACTAACATTTTGTTCTGAGTTCAAGCTGGTCCTGGTGAATAATGCATGTGGACCTTTCCCCTTTTTGCCATGGTTTTTTTTGTTCACAGAAAGGCCCTATTTCTGTTCTGTTGATTGTTCAAGGTTAGACAACGCAGCACTTAGTGCATCACTAGTATAGTATCAACTTATAATTGGTTAATGATGAGTTCCCTGAACAGTGAACACTACTTGTACAAGACTTACGTTTTTTTTCCTCAACTGCATCCTCTGACAAAAATGTTTTTTTTTTTAAAATTAAGGAAAGTCCAGCCTCAACCATTCGTCGCGAGTGAATGTTTACAGCCACCAAGCAGAAACAGGAGCGACTTTTAAGCCGTTATTACAGCACAATTCAGAAACTAACAGCGGCACGTAGACCACTCCCAAACTTAGACTCTGACAAAAATGTAGACTTCTAAATCTAATATGGTACCGCTAAGTCATGACATGCCTATCCTCATGTTTATTTTTGTCTAAATTTTGACTAAAATGGACGCTAATAGAGTGCCCAATTAAACTGGCTACGTGCTCTGAACGCCACTGCGCCCGACTCTATCGACGGCAGAGAACACTTGCCGCTGTTGTATAAAATTTCTTAATTTCTCTGTTTCTCCCTATCTCTCTCACACATCAAAATGAAAAATCCTACTATAATCAAAGCAATTATTTTCTGAGTGGTGGAGCTCTGTAACTGGCATGAGCGTCTGAACTCTGAACCAAATTATCAGTTAATTGGCAACAGATAAGTTGTCTAATTTGTCAATTACACTGTAGTACTAGACAGTGAAAGCTACCTGATGTTTGTGTTGATTTTCCAAGAGCAGATAAGTTGTCTAATGTTTCCAATGCTATTTACAAAAGACAGTAGCACTAGACAGTGAAAGCTACCTGCTGTTTTTGTTGATTTTTTCAGCGATGCGTTCTTTGACTACGCCAAACACACCAAGCATCTGCTGGACACATTATACGGGTTGTTGTCGGAGGCTCTCGGGCTTGGCCCGACCTACCTAGCTGACATAGAGTGCAACAGAGGGCAGATGATACTGTTCCACTACTACCCTCCATGCCCAGAGCCGGAGCTCGCCATGGGGACAACCCGGCATTCTGACGCTGGCTTCCTCACCATCCTCCTTCGGGATGATATCGGCGGCCTGCAGGTCCTCCACGACGACAATAAGTGGATCGACGTCCCGACTGTGCCAGGAGCATTCATAGTGAACATTGGTGATCTTATGCAGGTACATATATATGCTGATATACAGTCATGATTTCTGGTACTAATCATAGTTTTCAGATGGAGCTTTTGTTGCGTGTCTGCGCAGATGATGTCGAATGACAAGTTCATAAGCGCCGAGCATAGGGTGGTGGCAAATAGGGCTGGACCGAGGGTCTCAATCGCATGCGTCACTAGTCATTCCGATTCGACAAGAATGTATGGCCCCATCAAGGAGCTGTTGTCCGATGAGAACCCCCAGTTGTACAAGGAAACACTCGCAAAAGACTACATAGCGCATTACTACGCGGTTGGATTGGGTCCGAAATCGGCCATTTACGATTTCCGTCTCTGAGCACGGGGACTAGAGTTGGGGGGGGGGGGGGGGGGGGGGTGTTCACAAATTCATCGAAAGATGACTGAATAGGAGGTACCTAGAGGAGGAGAGCAGGCAGGAAACAATACTGGAGGCCCAGTCAGAAGAGTCTCATGCTTTATTTGAAGAACCCCACACAGCAATTGCACGACCTCATTGCTCAACCGATATCCTTTAGCAATCAACGTCAAGTCAACTGAACTACTAAAGCATGCTTTGCAATGCCTCATTTAGTCTCCAACTATGTGCGGTGTTGATGTCGGGAAACACTGGTACTTTGTGAACTGTGTGCAGTGCGCTTTTTATTCTATCCATCTCTTTACAGACTCGTTCCTGTTTGGTACTTCGGTGTTTTGAACTTGTAACTCTGCTTGTTAAGTTTTGAACCCCACTTGCACCCCATGTCAGGGCATTCATGCTTTCAAGTTCATGTTTCAATTATTGTCACGTGCTATTAAGATTATCTTGGAATTGGTATCAAGTATTCCAATTGGTATCTCTTGAACTTGTTTTACAGTTGGTATCATTTTGACTTTAACTTTAAATTTCAATTGGTATCATCTTTTGAGCTCTTTTTGATGATTGCATTGACAACAAGGAGGAGAAATTGCATACAGAATTTCTTTCGGGAGATATTGCACAAGCAGATAAGAAAAGACAGTTGCAAATCTCATGGGGGAGTTGCATTTATTTGAGAGTTTTGCATTTGAGGTGTGATCATGCTGAGTCGTTACCACCTCTTCTTGAGGGATCATGTTTCTCGGCTGTATCGTGTCGTTGCGCATGCCTTTGGGGACTTATGCTATTTCCATGTTGGTTTAGTCTTTGTGATGCTTCTCATGACAAATGAGTTTGGCATTTTCTTTTATGTAGATTTTGTTTACTTGGTTGCGAGTTTTGCCTATTTAACATTGGGTGAATTTGGGACATAAGCCGGATTTCTTAAAGATTGAAGAAATTTTGAGCGGCCTGTTTATCCTACTCTGATTGTTTACTCGGTCCTTCATCACTAAACATGGCACATAAATAATAAGTTGTAAAATGAAGCGGCACCAAAAGCTTTCCGGAGGATTGGCTCCGAAAGGTTGGGATGTCAGAGAAGACACTGAAAGAAGCATCGGGTGCGGCCCTGACCATAACAGCACAACGTCGTATAATGTACACAGAAGGATGGCAAATTGAAGCATGGAGGAAGTTATGTGTTACTGAGAGGTGGTGCAAGCAAGCATGTGCTCATGTTTTGACAATGAACACTACGCTGAGTGCTGATTGCCTGAATAAACCGCTTAAGGGTCCGTTTAAATGGAGAAAAAGAGGTACAAACTTTCCATTGTGTCCCGTGCACAGACCAATAGTAGGGGTACCTCATAAGCGTCTTTTGGGAAAGATTATGAGGGCGCTAAAACCCCACGTCATACATCGTCCGGTCCCACAGAGGGGCCAGATCGTATCCTTGAGGCGTACTCAAGTGCGTCTGGGTCCCACGAGGGATACGATACGGATCGGCCTTTTCTCCTGGCCCCACTAGGATCAGGACAAGTCAGAAAAGATAAGACTCGACGCGCCCGACCCCGCGAAGGGGACCGAGCGGGAACTCCGCCTCGTCCGACCCCTCGAGGGACCCGGTGACGTCATCGATATGTGGAAGGATGCATCTGACCCCGCGGAAGGGGATGCGTACAAACTCCGTCTCGCCCGACCCCTGTGGGGTTGGGTGACGTCGGCTGGGCGACGTCATACCGCCATACCGTTTCTTCCCGGCCTTACGGCCCAAGCCATCGCATGGTTAAAAGCCGTAGCCGCCAGAGGAGACACCATGGAGCACGCCAGCGCACGACACGGGCGGCGCACGGCACACCGCCACCTAGCAACAGCATAGCCTCCCCCCTCACTGACGCGTAGGCAGGCGGCTGGCAGATAGCTAACAGCGACACTGTGGGATTACCAGACGCCACTGTGGGATTACGATGCTCACTGTACACAGCAGCGGCATGATGAGGCGGCGCCCTCGATCCGGACGACCACGACGGACAGGGACCCACAAGGCCAGTACGACGGTGTCAGATACCCCTCAGGCGGAGGGGGTCGGAGACTCCCCTTATCCAAAGGGGGTCAGAGTCACACTCTTTTTTTTCTTTCTTTCTCCTAACGATGTACGGTGCCTTCCCTTGAGATATAAAAGGAAAGGTACCATCCCCTTCGCGGGGGCCGGCCACTTCACCACTTCGCCAGCCCACCGATTCGACTCTTTCCGCTCCCGCACCCACGCACGTTCATACTCGAACACGTAGTTCACCTGTTCATCCTTCTTCCCCCCTGAGACCTGAAAGCTTTCCTTCCACACTCGCCTGTTTGTAACCCCCTACTACAAACCCCTAGTGGAGCAACACGAACAACGAACTGACGTAGGGTATTATACCTCAGGGTAGCCCGAACAAGTATAACCCTCCATGTCAAATTCACTAACCATCAAGAACCAGCGCGCAATCCCAGTAAATAACTTGTCCGGCAATACCAAACACCGACAGTGGCACGCCAGGTAGGGGCCTGATTGCACGTCCATTTTTCTCGGTTTTTGATGGCTGATTCCGCAGCAGTTTGGGTTCCCGGCGCAATCGTACACAGCGGATCCCTCGACTTCATCGTCACCACGCAGGGCGCGTTCGAGCAGATCGACGGCCCTGCGCTCGTCATCTCTGCTAGCGGAGCAGCGGCCGCCGAAGATGACCTATGAGTTCCCGGAGAGCTCATTCGGCTCGGCGACGCCAACTTCGTCATCGCTACGGATGGAGCTTCTGTTCGTGTCCACGCCCCGGCGCCCTCCGCGGGACCTAGTATATCTGTCGTCATTGAGACGACAGAGGTGCTCGCAAGGCTGAGCCTGCACGACGCGGCGACGAGCCCACCGGCACCTCAGCCTTCGCCCGTGAGCCGGGCAGCATCTCCCCTTCGATGGCTCAGCGACCTCCTGGGCACCCCGGTCATCCAGGAGCAGCTGGACGCGGCGCCTCTCTCCGGCGTCGGCGTTTGCGTCTCCCTCGTCGGAAACCCAGCGGGTGATAGGCCTGGCCTCGGTATTGGGCCATCACCTGCCCCTTTTGGCATGGCGAACACCGTGGATGCGTATCACCGTGTCATCAAGAAGCTGTTAGCAGCCGTTCCCAAGAATACGAAGTTCGTGGGGATGGTGGGCTACGCGGGCGAATCCGTCCCAGGGATACAGTCTGACGACTCGACCGACTGGGACCTCCTCTCCAGCGAGGATGAGAGGGCCCCTGACGTCCAATCAACCACTAAAGGCCAGCGCCTCTCTAGGGAATGCAACATGCAAGTGCCAGCGATGGCACCCCACCGCTTGCCCAAGCCCTACCACCGGAGGCCCCCGTGGCCCCGGAGGTGGCAGACCCGATGGCGGCACCAAACGCCGCCGGGGTAGCAGCCGCGATGGACGAAGATGACGAACCTCCCATGCAAGGGGGATATGTCGTCGCCAGCATGGCGGCACACCGACGCACACACCCCCCCTCGTGATGCTCTGTTGGATCAGCTCCGGGAGCGCCATCGCGAGCTCCTGGAGAACCAACGCCGCCTTGACACTCAGCGAGCTCAGCTTGAGGCGGAGGTTGAGCGTCAGGAGGAGGAGGTGCAGGCACGCGTGCGTGCGCGTAGACTGGCACAGGAGCGAGGCCGTGAGGCTCGCCAGCGGTGTTGGAGGTACGACCATGGGCCCACAGGGACGCATGGATTGTCTCCAGACAGAGTCGTACCAGGCGTGAAGAACACGAGTAGAGTACTGCAAGGACTCTTCTCGTTATGGAAACTAGTCGTATGACTTGTAAACTACTCGGATTGCCTTGAAAAGTACTCTCCGAGTAGTAATTGGTTAGGATTCAACTTGAAACTGACCTTGTAACCCTGCCCGCCGTGTATATAAGGCTGGGCAGGGACCCTCTCCAACAGAGGAACCCAAGTCTCTCAACAGAGAAGACGATCTCATCAATACCAATCACCACACAGGACGTAGGGTATTACGCCTTCTAAGCGGCCCGAACCTGTCTAAATCCTGAGTCTCTTTGCCTTTGCGTTCCTGATCTCGGCGAAACCCACCTGAAACTCTACTACCTCGGGATACCTCTCAGTAGGATCGACGGTAGAACACCGACATCTGGCGCGCCAGGTAGGGGTTTTCCTCGAAGATCCCGTGGAGAATGCAATGGTGACCTACATTCAAGCTGAAGCGCCTCAGGAGGGCACAACGTTCCACTTTGGCTCGTGGGTCTACGTCGCCGACGGCTCGGGTGGCTTCTACAGCTACTACGAGACACCTGTGGAGCTGAAGCAGGAGCAAGCGCCCATCGTGGAAGATTTGGCCAAACAACTCGGCGAGATCACACTCGCGGACCTCATCCGCGGGCAAGAGTCCGAGTCGATCATGACTACGGAGAAGCAAACAACCCTCCCACCCCAATTCCCGTTTGGACTCCGTAATTCGACCCACGCATATTGTGAGGCGTTACGGAGCCAGTTCGAGTCCGTCAAGGACTCGAAGCGGGACGTCCCAATCCGAGTCATGGCAGGACATGCCAACTCTCTGAGCCAAGCGGTCCCCGAATGCCACTCGGACTCGGACGAGGAGACACTACAAGACGATGGCGAACACGATCTCGTGATCTACGCCACGACTGAAGGAAGATCAGAGTACCAAAGAGACAGGATCCCACGGGACGTCTAGGAGTCCTGCCAGATCTTTGTACTCTTTGGGCCTGAAGCTACTGACGACCTGCCGTTTCAGTATGGCACACCACTGCTGCCAGAAGAGGAAAGCTCTACAGAGCTCATCACTCCAAGCTCCAGCGACTCTGTCGAGCCCAATCGACAAGTCTTCATGGCTGGCGCAGCAGCAGCTGGCGACGTCGACAACGACCCGCGCTATACTTTTGAGCTAGAAGGAGATATCTCTGCAAATGAAGACGCACCCACTGGCGAATCCACTCAAGCGGCCACGGATAGAGAAATCCGGAACAATAGGAGGGCTCAGCGCCGCCTAAACACTCGCAATCGCGTCATGGCTGGGCGCAACCTCGCTCAAGAGTTCGCACGAGTGGCACGCTACGACTCTCCTATGGCTAACGCCATGGAGATTGCCTATCACATCCGCAGCCTGCCAAGAACCCCAGAAACAGCAGCTGCACTCGAACGGATCAACGACATGGTCTGCACTCTCAACAAGGCCATCGCCGCCGCACCATCGCGCAGCGGCCGAGCAGCTCTAAGCGAAGAAGTCGAGAGCAGCGGACACCAACCTCCGCGCGACAAGAATCGCCCCCCAAACCCCAGCCGTCTGGGAGAAGCCAACCGCGCAGAAGGCGCACCCCCACACCGACCAGAAGATGATCGTCAACGAGGCGGACACACTCATCGCAACGACGCTGCTACATCATCCCACGGGCCGGCACACTGACACCGAGACGCGCGCTCCATCCTTGAATCCAAGAGGCGTGATGAAGCCCAGGGATACAGGGAAGAAGACGACGAGTACCCAATGTTCTCCAGGGACATCAGGATGGCGGTTTACCCGCAACCATTCAAACCAGTCGGCTTCGAGAAGTATGACGGCAAGACCTCCCCTGAGTCGTGGTTGCGCATCTACTCTACGGCTATCGAGTGCGCGGGTGGCAACACTACCATCAAGTGCAGATAATTCCCAATGGCACTCGAGCCCGCTCCACTCACATGGTTTGAAAACCTGCCACGACGCTCCATCGACTCCTGGGGACGCCTAAAGAAGATCTTCGTGTCAAATTTCCAAGGCACATACAGTCGCCCCAAGACTCGACACGACCTCGCCATGTGCAAGCAGCACAAAGAAGAAAGCGCGCGCGACTACATGCGCCGCTTCATGGAAATCAAGACTCTGGTGGTGGACGTTTCTGACCGCGACTGCATCAACTTGTTTCAGAACGGCATCACCAACAGGTTCTTTGACAGGCAATTTGGCCTGCATCGACCAAGGACTCTAGACGCCCTGCATGACCAAGTCGAGACGTGGTCTGAACAAGAAGACCGCGACCTCGAGAAATATGGCCCTCCCAAAGGCCAGCAGGGCTCCCAGAACAACAAGCGCAAGCCAGACGACACAGTCGCAACTCTGGAGACTGGCATGCGAAGCCAAAAGAAGAACTACCCCGGCAAGAGTGATGTTGAGAAGATCATGGACAGGCCGTGCCCAATGCACCCGAAGCACAAGCACACTATGGGCCATTGCTACGATCTCCAACGCATATACACCGAGAAGGATCGAGAGAACAAAGCCAAGAAGAAGACGGCAAGGGAACCACTCGATCCTGAAGACAAGAACAAGGAAAGGGTCGACGACGAAGATGAAGACGACGACGAGGACCAGACGCCCAAGTTCCAGAAGCCCAAGAATGTACTCATGGTCATCATGGGTGGCGACTATGGATTCCCCACTCGGAGGAAGCATAAGCTCGCTCTACGGCACATAATGGCAATTGAGCCAGCCGTCCCAAGATACCTAAAGTACTCGGAGGTTCCAATCACCTTCTCCAGGGCAGATCAGTGGAACAGCTACGACGAACCAGGGCAATTGCCACTCGTCCTGGACCCCACGGTGGCAGGATCACAACTCACCAAGGTGCTCATCGACGGCGGGGCAGGGCTGAACGTGCTATTCTCTGGCACCCTAAAGAGGATGGGACTCGACATTGAAAAAATGTTGACTCCCACCTGAGGACCCGGTGTGTCCGAGGACCGGTGGATGGTCGCTTCCTGGTGTGATGTGTGATTGACAACGTGGTGTGGATTGACGTTTCCCTTGGCTCAAGTATTGTAGGTGTAGAATGCGGCTTGGTTGCATTGGTGCAGGTGAAAAACAGGCGCGAAAGGTCTTAGCCATGGCGGCCTCCGAGGAGCGGAGAGACAAGTAGGCTTGGTTCGAGGGACCCGATGGCCGGTGGATCAAGTGCGGTTCACATGCTGGCAAGAACGAGCAAGGGGACGTGGTTCCGGTGCGAGGTTCACAATCGAAGCTCGTACGCGGACGAGAAGCCGGCGCAAGGTGGCGGCTAACGACCGAAGTTTGCACGCGGGGTTTGGTGATTTGCCCACAAAATCATCGGTGGACGGTTTCCCTTGGTTTGGGCCTCAAAACCAAGGACCGAGGACTCGACGAGGCGAACTTGGGCAGCTGGGCCGAGTGGGCTGACAGGGGTGGTTTAACTGCCCCCAGGGCCGGTTTAACCACCCCCTGGGCTGGCCCAAGAACGGCGTCGAGGAGCTTCGATCCGGAGGACACGCGGCGTGACTGCAAGGCTTGCGTCGGAGGGAAGCTAGCTTGCAGTGGAAGGTGCCCGAGCCGGAAAATATCTGAGATCAAAATGTCAAATTTGCCTCTGAGGGGTATGTATCACTTAGGGGTAGTTTAGTCTTTAGAGCACCACCACTTGGACTACTAATAGGCCCCTTCAGGGCTGGTGGCTGCCATCTCTTCTAGTCATCTCTTTAGGTTTTACTTTGAACTTGTTTTCCCCTTCATCCCCTCCACCTAGAACTACTTCGAATCATTCCTAGTTTGTATAGGTGAATTCATGGTTATGTGATGGAGTTTGTGCTGCTCATCTTTGTGCCATGATTTGATTTCCCAAGCTCCTTTTTTCCTTTTCTATTTTCGTGGGTATTTTCGGAGCTATTTTTGGGGGATTTTTGTTCTTCTTGTTCTAGGGCGTTTTCTCTCGGATTTCTTTGGGGGATTCACGTATGAGTGCCTTGTGCCTCTTTTGCTAGTGATCCTTTGCCCCCAAACGCCGAGAATCGCTCTGGATTTGAGATTTTCGGGATGAACTCGAGGTCATGGTGTTCTTCGCGAGATCTGCGATTCCGGGAGTTGTACTGAGTTAGAGGCCGAGATCTTTTGGGAAAACACTCCACTGGGGGTCTAGATCATCTGACCAGAATCTCGCCTCAAGAGCTCAAGCGGTTTGGGAGATCCACTTTTGTCTTTACTTTTTCCCGAGCCACCCAGGCCCGGGCGGTTTAACCGCCCCCCTGGCCGGTTTAACCGCCCCCCTCTGGGTGTGTTAGATCGAGTCGCGTTTCGGGTCGTTTTGGTGTTTGTTTTGATTGGTTCGAGTTCCGCTGCTCGTTTCTTGTTCCTAGGGTCAGTAGCTTGACAGTGGCTACGTGATCTTGGCAAGATTGCTCTCGGAGGTTTCGGAGTTGTTTTGGGAGAATAGCCGGATTGTTTGGAAAGAATTTTTATCGGCTCCCATTCACTCCCCCCCTCTCTGGTCGCCGTTTCGGTCCTTCAATTGGTATCAAAGCCGGTTACGGGTCTTTGCGACTCTAACCAGTCTAAGATCCAAAGATGGCGTACCAAGATCGGGGTTCCGGGCCTCCGCACTTCGATGGAAAGAACTACCCGAACTGGGTTGCGCGTATGGGCGCTTTCTTGCGAGGCAAAGGAAAGTTGCTGTGGGATGTGACGAAAGATGAAAACTATGTCAATCCCACCAACTTAGATGCCCAGGATGCAAAGGACAGATTTGAGGCGAATGCCCGAGCTGTTGACTACTTGTTCCGTGCTTTGTCTGCCGAGGAGTTTGAGCGTGTTTTGGGCGAGGACCTAGCTTGCCAGATCTGGCAGAAGCTCAAAGTAGCCCACGGTGGTGATAGCCATGTCAAGGCTAGGCTTTTCTCGATGTACAGGAGAGAATTTGAGAATTTTGCTCATTTGCCTGGAGAGTCGGTTGATGCTTTGTTTCAGCGTTTCACTTCGATTGTCAACAACATGAAAGCCAACATTACTGTCCTCCCATACTGGGATCATGACCGAGCTATCAAGCTCCTGCAAGCACTTGATAGATCCATGTGGGGTGCCAAGGTTGAGGCGATCATGGAGTCGGCAAACTATGATACTCTTTCTGTTGACGAGCTTTTCTCGAAGTTGAAGTCCTCTGAGGTTGACAGACAGTTGCTTGCCAAGGCTAAGAGTCCGACTGATCGAGCCGCGTTTTGGGTCGCGTTTAACCGCCCCCCCTGGCCGGTTTAACCGCCCCCCTCTGGGTTTGTTAGATCGAGCCGCGTTTCGGGTCGTTTTGGTGTTCGTTTCGATTGGTTCGAGTTCCGCTGCTCGTTTCTTGTTCCTAGGGTCAGTAGCTTGACAGTGGCTACGTGATCTTGGCAAGATTGCTCTCGGAGGTTTCGGAGTTGTTTTGGGAGAATAGCCAGATTGTTTGGAAAGAATTTTTATCGGCTCCCATTCACTCCCCCCCTCTCTGGTCGCCGTTTCGGTCCTTCACCACCGATTCCCCGTTCTACGGCATTGTCCTTGGTAATGGCAGTCTTCCCCTCGGCCAAGTCACATTACCAGTCACATTCGGCACGCAGGAGAACTACAGGACGGAATACATCAAGTTCGAGGTGGCGGACTTCGAGACTTCGTATCAAGCGATCCTCGGACGTCCGGCTTTGGCCAAGTTCATGGCCATACCACACTATGTCTACCTCGTCCTCAAGATGCCAGGACCCAAAGGCGTCATCTCTATCCGCGGCGACTTGCGACGATCATACAACTGCGACAGAGAGGCTGTGGAGTTTGCGGCTACCACTCAGGTACCCAATGCCATGGCCCAGATCTTCGCAGCGGCTCAGAAGCTGAAACAGACGGAGTATGAAGTCCCCAGCAAGGAGCCTAGACCACACAAGGCGGCTGTCCCTGAAGACGTGGCGACCAAGGACGCACCACTACTGGAAGGAGACCAATCGAAGACTACCAAGATTGGGGCCGACTTAACCCCGAAATAGGAAGGCGAGCTCGTCAGGATTCTGCAAGCCAACCGCGACATCTTTGCATGGAAACCTTCAGATATGACAGGAGTGCCAAGGAACCTGATCGAGCACAGCCTTAACGTCGATCCCAAAGCTACACCCAGGAGGCAACGGTTGCGACGGATCGCAACCGATAAGCGAGAGGCGATCAAGAAGGAGCTGGCGAAACTACTCGCCGCAGGATTCATCAAGGAAGTCTTCCACCTGACTGGTTGGCAAATCCAGTCTTGGTGAGAAAGAAGAACAACAACGAGTGGCACATGTGCGTCGACTACACTCGTGCAGAAGTTCCGGAGTTCCCTTTGATACTTGTTGATTCAACAAAGTATACATCGGTCAAAATCCCTGAGTACTTAGTTCTAACTAAGACCAGGCTGAACACCTGTAGAGGCGAGCTAGCCTTATAAAGCAACTACCCACAAGTGGTAATTTCAAATCTTTGAGTACTTATTTGAAAGTACTACAGAGTCTACTCCACAAGGCGAGTAGTAATTGTTGGTGGTTGTTACGATACGGTTTCACCACCAACATTCCGTCACATTTCAGGCTCATCTTGCTCATAACAAAGTAAAATTGATTATTTCTAATGAGTTCCACAAGTTTTGTATAATTTGTGAGTGCAGGAGCAAGCAAGCAAAAGCTGAGCCATAACTGACACAAAGCCAGGTCGGCCGGCCTATGCTAGGCTGGCCGGCCCCCTTCTGTGGCCAATTGCCACGTCCTTGATCCAGATGATCACAAACACAAGTCAGATGATCCTGAGATGTGAGATCAACATCGGTTTGATCCAAAGAACCGAAAGGCCTAAGCTACATTTGCATGGATTGAAGGGCCCACCAACATGGGATTCTCGGACAGCTTCAATCCAACGCAACCATTACCGACCTCAGGGTGCAATCTAGAGCGTCCCTGAAGAAGGCGGTGCCACGGGGCAGCAAGGCCAGGCCGATCGGCCTGGCCTAGGCCGGCCGGCCTCCCCCAGAGGCCGCCACCTGTCCCCCTTCGCGTGGCAGTTAAGCAGAGTATTAGCTTACACTTGACGCCTGCAACCGCCCCTGGAAGCTATAAAAGGGACCCTCCTTCACCTTGAGAAATCATCCATCAATTCATCCAAAGGAGAGAAGAGTAGCTTAGTGAGTTTGAGTTCTCATCTTTAGAGTAGAGTAGGGAGAGAGTGGGTGAGTTGCTCGGGTGACAGCCGAGCTTTGTAGAGAGAGTCTGGGATTTCTCTCTCGGTCTCGTCTCAACATTTCCGTCCCCGAGGAATATATTCAAGAGTTATCTTCAGTAAGTCCTCGGTCTCTTGCCTTTAGTACTTCGCTAGTTTATAACTTACTTTCAGCAAGTTATCATATTCATCTTTGATCTGCGGGTACCTGAGTCTGCGCGAGTGACAGCGACTCTTGTTTGGGGTTTCCTCTATAGCCCTTCGCGTTGGGTGGAGGTCAGTGACTGAAAGCTTAGGCGTGGTGCCTGTGCTGGCTAGTCATCTCAGGTTGTGTTGCACCCCACGGAACTGCAGTGGTAGGCGGCAGGTGGTGACAGCCCTGTCCGTCCTTTGTACTCCACCACGTTCGGGTGTACTCATAACAGTAGTGCTGAGCTCGGAAGAACCCCTCTCTCACCCCATTCTGAGTTCTTCCCGTTCTAGCCGTCGAAGCAGATCAGGTTAGGTATCGATAGTTTGTCTGGGGTAACGAGTAGCTAACTACAGTCAAGCTCTCTACCCATTTATCCTTTTTCTCCTTGGTGGATCCGGTTAGAAAAGTTCTAGGCTAGTCGCGTCTGCCGTTCCTTGGATTCGATATCCAGGTTCTTACTCCCCTGGTGAAAGGCTACATTGGACTCCGTGCGCTTGCGGATTTTAGTTAGGCTAAGGAGTGCCAACAAGCTTTTCTGGCGCCGTTGCCGGGGAACGGTAGCAACACTAGTGTAGGATCTTTTTAGCCGTACACTTTTACCCCCATAACCATCTACCACATGGAGTTTTCGCCTAGTTACCCGACGGTTCCATCTAGCGAGTATTTGGAACCGCCTTCATCTTGCCACCCCATACCACCTCATGGCTTCGAGATCCGTCCCAGTCTCGTTGCCATGGTTCGTGCACAGTCTTTCGGTAGAACGAAGGACGAAAGTCCCTATGCTCACTTGCAGGTTTTCGAGGAGAATTGCTCTCTTCTGATTATACCTGGCGTAAACCAAGACACTATACGATGGAAACTTTTCCCATTTTCTCTGATGGGAAATGCAAAATCTTGGTACGACCGGACTGCAAGGGGATTTAGCAGAGATTGGATCAAGTTGAAGGACGAGTTCTGTCTGTTCTTTTACCCTGTCTCCAAGATCTTGAAACTCAGAGTTGAGTTGATGACATATCAGCAAGGCAATGAGTCACTTGGAGCCACGTGGGAGCGGTTCATAAAATTGGCCAACTCAGGGCCACCGCATAACATTCCAGAGGAAATGCTTATGCAGCATTTTGTTGGTGCATTGAAGCCGGAGAGTGCACAGTTCTTGAACATCACCTCCGCAGGGTCAGTGCTATACAAGACAGTGGATGAGGTACGAGAAATCTTGGAAAAGGTTCTCAACTCTACCGAGTACACTGGCGTCTTCGACGACCCACCAACACCACCAACAAACCCCACAGACAAGCAGCCACTACGCGCCCTCACATTCGATCCGCCTCCTCCGATCATAGAGGAAGTGCTCGAACACCCCAAGTCCTCAGACCATGAAAATATTCTTGACGATCTGCCGCACTTCATTCCCGAGCTCTTTACAGAAGAAGAGTACTTGGAGATCAGCAATACATCACGTATGCCCATGGAACAAGTGTGCGCAAGTTCAAGGTCTAAGGCGTTCATTCCAGAAGCCGTACCGCAGATCGAGGGTTTATCTGCGATCATGAGCAAGGAATGGACGGAGGAAATTAAAAGTTGCGAAGACATCATCCGAATTACACGCAACTTCAGAGTACTCCATTGCGCTATTGAGGGAACTGAATCTCAGGAAGTTGCCTACGACCCGAAGGTCGGGAGTAATATCATATCAAGTGCACTCGCATCACAAGTGCGACCAGACGAACCCCGGTCCTTCTCCCGTAAGCACCTCAAGTGGATCGACGGCCAAATGATGGAATGTAGAGGAATCATCCGTGTTGTTCCCGTACACATGGGACACAACAGGATTTTCCTAGACTTCCACATTTTTGATATCCCTAGAGGTGACAACTTCTTCCTGATCGGACAGCCAATAGAGCACCTTGCCAACCCGAACCATGATCGAGCCACGATACAGTTCAAGGTTGGTAAAGAGATCATCCCGGTCAGCCTTGTGCGGTCAGTGAACACTATCGCAGAGGCCCGATCCGAGACAGACCCAGTGGAGAAAGCAGTTAGCTCCGCTCAAGAAGAGCAAGCTCAGTCCTCACAGGCTAAAGAGGCTAACCATTTCATCCAAGAGGCAGAAACGGACGGTTTTATAAAACTCGACGATGAAGAAAAGCCACAACACCCCCCTCCTGAGTTGAAGCCGCTGCCTCCTGGACTTAGATACGCTTTCCTCCACAATGACCGACGCTCGCCAGTCGTCATCAGTGACAAACTGACAGAGAATGAGACTCAGCAGCTTATCACAGTCCTAGAGAAGTACCGGTCTGTCTTCGGGTATTCTCTACAGGACTTGAAGGGGATCAACCCTAGCTTATGCACCCATCGCATACCTATAGAGCCGGACCATACGCCGTCTAGAGAACATCAACGACGGCTGAATGATGCGATGAGGGAGGTAGTCAAGAAAGAAGTGTTGAAGCTTCTGCACGCGGGTATAATCTACCCCATGCAAGACAGTGAATGGGTCAGCCCAGTTCAAGTTGTACCGAAGAAGGGTGGAATGACAGTTATCCAGAATGAGAAGAATGAACTTATCCCTTAGAGGACCGTTACTGGATGGAGGATGTGTATCGATTACAGGAAGCTTAACAAAGCTACCCGTAAAGATCACTTTCCTCTCCCCTTCATCGACGAGATGCTTGAGCGGTTGGCAAACCACTCATTTTTCTGCTTCCTTGATGGATACTCTGGTTATCATCAAATTCTTATTCATCCCGATGACCAGAGCAAGACTACCTTCACCTGCCCCTATGGAACATTCGCCTACCGGCGGATGTCTTTCGGCCTATGCAATGCACCTGCTTCATTTCAGCGGTGTATGATGGCGATATTCTCTGACCTGATCGAACAGATCATGGAAGTATTCATGGATGACTTTACCGTCTATGGTAAAACCTTCGATAACTGTCTTGAGCACTTGGAAAGAGTCCTCAAGAGGTGCGAAGAGCATCACCTTATCCTAAATTGGGAAAAGTGCCACTTCATGGTCAGAGAAGGAATTGTGCTGGGACACAAGGTGTCAGAAAGAGGAATAGAAGTTGACAAGGCAAAAATAGAAGTTATTGAACAACTACCACCCCCGACGAATGTCAAGGGTGTGCGAAGTTTTCTGGGTCATGCTGGCTTTTACCGAAGATTCATCAAAGATTTCTCCCGGGTAGCCAGACCTCTTACAAGCCTCCTGGCTAAAGAAGCACCCTTCAACTTCGACGAAGATTGCCTTCTCGCCTTCTACACACTCAAGAAGGCACTTATCTCAGCTCCCATCATACAACCGCCCAATTGGAATCTTCCATTCGAGATCATGTGCGACGCTAGCGACTATGCAGTCGGGGCAGTGCTCGGTCAATGCAAGGATAAACAGCATTACGCTATATCTTATGCAAGCAAGACATTGACCGGAGCTCAGTTGAATTACGCGACAACGGAGAAGGAACTCCTGGCAGTGGTGTTTGCCATGGACAAGTTCAGATCTTACTTGGTTGGTGCCAAGGTGATAGTATACACAGACCATGCTGCACTAAAGTACCTCTTGACCAAGAAAGATGCTAAGCCACGACTCATCCGTTGGATTCTGCTCCTTCAAGAGTTTGATCTAGAAATACGAGACAAGAAGGGGACAGATAATTGTGTGACAGATCATCTCTCAAGAATGCAGGTTCAAGGGTCGGATCTTCCGATCAATGACTATCTCAGAGATGATACTCTCCTCAAGGTCACCACATCCAATCCATGGTATGCAAACTTGGTAAACTTCATGGTGACTGGATATGTGCCTCCAGGAGAAGACAAAAAGAAGTTAATCTACCTCAGCAGATTTCACCTTTGGGATGACCCCTATCTGTTCAAAGTTTGTGCTGACAGGTTGCTCCGACGATGCATCCCTCATGAGGAAACACATAAGATCCTTGATCGTTGCCATTCATCACCGTACGGAGGACATTACGGAATTTTCCGAACCCATGCAAAGGTCTGGCAGAGTGGATTCTTCTGGCCAACCATGTATGGAGACGCTAAGGAATTCGTACGGAGATGTGCCAGGTGTCAGAGACACGGGAATATCAACGCCTGTGATGCTATGCCACTGCAAAATAACCTTCAGTTGGAGATTTTCGACGTGTGGGGAATAGACTTTATGGGTCCTTTCCCTGCATCCGAGCAGTGTGAATATATCCTGGTGGCAGTCGACTATGTTTCCAAATGGGTGGAGGCACTTCCATGCACGGCAGCCGACTCGAAACATTCAAGGAAGATGTTCGAAGAGATCATCTTTCCCCGTTTTGGAGTACCCCGAGTCGTGATTAGTGATGGAGGATCACACTTCATCGACAAGACGTTCCGGAAGTGCCTAAGCGACTTAGGAGTAGACCACCGAGTGGCTACACCTTATCACCCCCAGACCAGCGGGCAAGCAGAAACATCAAACAAACAAATCAAGAACATTCTGCAAAAGACGGTCAATGCAATGGGGACAGGGTGGAAGCGAAAGTTACCAGAAGCACTTTGGGCATATAGAACAGCGTTCAAAACACCGATAGGGATGACTCCCTACCAACTGGTGTATGGCAAGACATGCCACTTACCGGTTGAGTTAGAATTCAAGTCCCATTGGGCGATCAAGAGGTGGAACATGGATCTCCAAACGGCCGGACTCAAAAGAAGAATGCAATTGGCCGAACTGGATGAATGGAGGGAAAAGGCCTACCACAACGCCAAGCTATATAAAGAAAGAACAAAGAGATGGCATGACAAGCGCATCAAGATCAAGCATTTCAAAGCGGGAGATCAGGTATTACTCTTTAACTCCCGTATTCGCTTGTTTGGTCATGGTAAGCTTAGAAGTAAGTGGGAAGGTCCTTTTAGAGTCTTAGATGCCGCCGACCATGGCGCGATAACCCTCCAGGATAATGACGGAAATACTTTCAAGGCCAATGGCCAAAGATTGAAAATATTTCTCGAATCCGAAATGCCGGAGCTCAGAGAGATGGACGTCTACGAGCTAACCGAGATACCTAGTCCAGGTCCGGGCGGGACCTAAAAATGACCCTTATCTAGGATAGATTTCCCTTTTCTATTTTTCTTTTCCTTTTCTTAAACTTTTTCTAGCCAAACCACAAAGACTTTCTGGTAGAAGAGCAAAGGAAGCTTGCACGAAAAAATTTCATGGGCTCTCGGGACAAGGCCAGGCCGGCCGGCCTCACCCAGGCCGACCGGCCCAGCCAGGCCGGCCGGCCCCACCCAGGCCGACCGGCCCAGCACCGGCTCGACTCGAGACGCTCCTCGTTTGAATGAGTCTCGCTGCTATCCTTTCCGAGAATCTGTGGGGTTTCGAAGGGAGGAGCGTCGTATTAAAACGAAAGGCCCCCGCTCTTCTTCTCCCTCAGAACACTCGAGCCTTCTTCTCCAGAAACGTCCCTTCCTTTGAGAGATCTCAGCCATGGCCTCGCAATCCAGCCACCAAGACTCCAACTCAGCCTCTCACGGCAGCCGTTCCCCGTCTGAGTCCTTGAAAGGGACACCGGGATCCTCCAACTCCAGCAGCGTCCGAATCATTGAGAGGGCGGCGTTCGTCGACGTCATCGCCGCGCAGCCGGAGGCCCGGCGGCCACTCTCCCAGGCCGATCGGCCTGGGGCAGGCCGGCCGGCCTCCCCTCGCCGCCTCTCTGGCTCGCCTTTGGGCAGAGCCTCCCTCCGTGATCCTCAGGAGGAGGGTCAGGGGAGTTCACAGCCCAAGACGCCCCGAAGGCCAACCACGGGACTTTTGTCCCCGAAGAAGGCCATCGGGAAGCGCCCCGTCTCCTCGCCGCTCAAGAAGGAGATCGTGCCGCTCTTCATCTCCACCTCACTGGGGTACTCACCGCAGTACACCCCGGGAAGTCCTAGCCCTCCACGCTGGGAAGGGCCAGGCATCGGGAAGGGGCTTTTCTTAGCCCCTAAGAAGCCCGACGAGGGGAGGAAGCGTTTCATGACGCCCCCTCCGATCCAAGGACCTCCCGGACTGATGGAGTGGTCCGACGAGGAGGAGGAGGAGGACGTAGAGGAGCTGAGGAGGAAGCTCGCCGCGCTACAGCTGAGGGTCAACAACATGGATGAGCGCGTGGCGGAGGCGGTGATCGGGCAAATGGAGGCCGATGATAAGATAGAGATCCTTCGCAAGGCGATGGCCTCCAAGGTCAAGCGCCTCGCGAAGGCAACCGGCAATGAACACCTCTACCGCCCGAAGGAGGAGTAGATAGGTTTAGAATTAGTTTAGAATTTTGGGTGCTAGTTAGATTTTCCTTTTGATTTCTTTCATTCATTTTTTCCCTTGTATGCAGCACCCCCACATTTGTTTTCCCTAAGTTTGAATGAAATAAATTGATTTATTTGAAAGAAGAGGCTCATATATAAAAAGAAAAAAAATGGTTGGTACACACTTGTGTGCCAACCAAACCCTCGGACTGATTTTTCAGTGAAGCACGCAGAAAAACTGATGTACAGGAGCTGTACTGGCCGCCGGCCAATGCACGACCAAACCTGGCACAATGCCAGGCCGGCCGGCCTAGGCCAGGCCGGCCGGCCCCCTGCTAAAGCCGTTCGAGGAGATCCCGTGCCCACTGCGTAATCTCGCGAATCACATGAACGGGGAACCTGAATTGGGACGTTTGGCTGCAAGGCCAGGCCGGCCGGCCTCCACTGGGCCGATCGGCCTGGGCCCGTGGCCAACGTCGTCGACTCGACTCCAGGACACGGTTTGTAACCCCTACATTTGATCCCTTCGTGATTTTGATCCAAATAAAATTCCTGGCTGAATAATGTTAAAACTTGATCAAAATTCATGAAAGTGAACCCCTATGCATGACACCTGGGATATACTTGTGATATTTCATGAGAACGTATTTCATTGCCTTGGAACTTTCATTAGGATTGCCTGACTCTCGTTAATTGATTCTTATGATATAATGATTTGAGAAGTTGAGCCACCCGATTCAAGGTTTTGGAGATTGTTTTTGAAAATAAAACTTAAGGCAACCCTTGTTATCATCAACTTGAAATGTCCTATCCAAAGCCATATACCAAGTTCAAGTTGAAACTTCCACATAGCTACCTTCTAAATTTTGAGCTTGCTCGAATTACTTGCCTTCACGTTCATGCTATCTTGTTCATCATGGCCATCCACGTACACGAGCATCAATAAAGTCCAAATTGTCGAAAGCTCCTCATCCCCCTGAAAAAAAAGAGATGATGAAGAAAGGAATGATACACTCCTTATCTTCAGAAAAAAAAGAAAGAGAAAGGGGAAAGATGAAAGATGCTTGAACAAGGACTCAACCATCAAAGTACACATGCACTTGGCCAAGATGTATGAGTAGTAGGAATGATTAGACAAGTTCTTCGATCTCGCAAAATAAATAAAGAAGAGTGAGCAACATCTTCAACAACTCCACATAGAGAGGCTTGATTCTAAGCCCAGGTGAGGATCTAAACACTATGAGTGATTGAGAGATGTTGAGAAATAACAAGGGAATGCCTCGTTTTCTTTATAAAATTATCAAAAAACTCCAAATGCCAAGAGGAAGAAGTGCTCGACCAATCAATGAGTTGTTCTAAGACTCAATTGATGAAGATGAGGGTGTTAGCCACCGGAATCCAAGGTATGAAAGAAAACTCAGAAATATGACTTGTGTATACCTTGAGCTCATGACCCTGATCTTGCGAAAGTCCCGGTTGTTTAATTCATTCTTTGCTAAGGGACTAGCAAAGTTTAGGTAGGGGGGGCGTGTTGGTGGTCGTTACGATACGGTTTCACCACCAACATTCCGTCACTTTTCAGGCTCATCGTGCTCATAACAAAGTAAAATTGATTATTTCTAATGAGTTCCACAAGTTTTGTATAATTTGTGAGTGCAGGAGCAAGCAAGCAAGAGCTGAGCCATAACTGACACAAAGCCAGGCCGGCCGGCCTATGCCAGGCCGGCCGGCCCCCTTCTATGGCCAATTGCTACGTCCTTGATCCAGATGATCACAAACACAAGTCAGATGATCCTGAGACGTGAGATCAACATCGGTTTGATCCAAAGAACCGAAAGGCCTAAGCTACATTTGCATGGATTGAAGGGCCCACCAACATGGGATTCTCGGACAGCTTCAATCCAACGCAACCGTTACCGACCTCAGGGTGCAATCCAGAGCGTCCCTGAAGAAGGCGGTGCCCCGGGGCAGCAAGGCCAGGCTGATCGGCCTGGCCTAGGCCGGCCGGCCTCCCCCAGAGGCCGCCACCTGTCCCCCTTCGCGTGGCAGTTAAGCAGAGTATTAGCTTACACTTGACGCCTGCAACTGCCCCTGGAAGCTATAAAAGGGACCCTCCTTCACCTTGAGAAATCATCCATCAATTCATCCAAAGGAGAGAAGAGTAGCTTAGTGAGTTTGAGTTCTCATCTTTAGAGTAGAGTAGGGAGAGAGTGGGTGAGTTGCTCGGGTGACAGCCGAGCTTTGTAGAGAGTGTCCGGGATTTCTCTCTCGGTCTCGTCTCAACATTTCCGCCCCCGAGGAATATATTCAAGAGTTATCTTCAATAAGTCCTCGGTCTCTTGCCTTTAGTACTTCGCTAGTTTACAACTTACTTTCAGCAAGTTATCATATTTATCTTTGATCTGCGGGTACCTGAGTCTGCGCGAGTGACAGCGACTCTTGTTTGGGGTTTCCTCTATAGCCCTTCGCGTTGGGTGGAGGTCAGTGACTGAAAGCTTAGGCGTGGTGCCTGTGCTGGCTAGTCATCTCAGGTTGTGTTGCACCCCACGGAACTGCAGTGGTAGGCGGCAGGTGGTGACAGCCCTGTCCGTCCTTTGTGCTCCACCACGTTCGGGTGTACTCATAACAGTAGTGCTGAGCTCGGAAGAACCCCTCTCTCACCCCATTCTGAGTTCTTCCCGTTCTAGCCATCGAAGCAGATCAGGTTAGGTATCGATAGTTTGTCTGGGGTAACGAGTAGCTAACTACAGTCAAGCTCTCTACCCATTTATCCTTTTTCTCCTTGGTGGATCCGGTTAGAAAAGTTCTAGGCTAGTCACGTCTGCCGTTCCTTGGATTCGATATCCAGGTTCTTACTCCCCTGGTGAAAGGCTACATCGGACTCCGTGCGCTTGTGGATTTTAGTTAGGCTAAGGAGTGCCAACAGTAATCTCAAATCTCTGAGTACTTATTTGAAAGTACTACAGAGTCTACTCGACAAGGCGAGTAGTAATCTCAAATCTCTGAGTACTTATTTGAAAGTACTACAGAGTCTACTCCACAAGGCGAGTAGTAATCTCAAATCTCTGAGTACTTATTTGAAAGTACTACAGAGTCTACTCCACAATAAGAGTAGTGATTTCAAATCTCTGAGTACTTATTTGAAAGTACTACAGAGTCTACTCCACAATAAGAGTAGTGATTTCAAATCTCTAAGTACTTATTTGAAAGTACTCCAGAGTCTACTCCACAGTATGAGTAGTGATCTTCAAGTACCAATTATCAAGTGCTTTAAGTATAACTCGCCAAATGAGTACAACTTGCCAAGGGCTTCCTGAATACACTGCAAGAGTGGTTTGAATGACTCTTCGGGCGCCTCATGATCAATAGAATTCATCAATGTGGTGGTCGCCTCAACCCGTTGCAAGTTATCAAGTCAAAGTTCAACTTCAGCTCGTGCCGCGGTACTGCCGCATCAGCAATATGCTCGTGATGAACTCAAACTAGTCGGAATCAACTCTGACTAAGTCCGCTTCATCGACAAACGGCAACAAACAAGCTAAGTTACTTATTTCAATTATTTTTTATTTTGTTCTAACAAGATTGGCCAAGCGTCGACTACTTTGTTTGGATGACAACTCTCTAGGCCGCACAGCGTGCTATCACATCTTCACCAGCTTCCAGGCTCGGGGGCTGACTCTAAATTACAACTCGGTTCGCCATCAGGCTTACCTAGTTGTCTTTCTCTGGCATATTTGAGTCACCAAGTACCAATGATGGGACCACGACTACATTGGCACCTGACTCCTAATTCTGGGGAGATCGCGGCGTGACAAGTCAACCACAACCTCCTCTGATCTGCTACTCTATTGATGGTGGTTATTTCGACTACATACTACTCGATGCATCTTTACTGGCTCCTATGCTCGGGGGCTGGGTGCAAGAAAACCACTCGGATGATGATCTCCAAGATGATTCGATGTGACCGCTATTTCTGGGCGCAAATTACCACTCGGACGATGATCTCCACGATGGTTTGAAGAACCCTAAAGCTCGCTGGACCCTTGAATTGATCATTCTGAATCGTTTCATGGCTCGAGGGCTGATAGGCGATATACATCGACTGCTAATTTTATTTTTTCTGAAGACTGAAGACTTAAATCAAGACCCTCGGCTTGATTCTTTGGTTCAACCCAAGGCTCGGGGGCTACTTGATATCAAGTGCAATTTTTCCAAAATTGCACATTTCAAAAACAAGATGAAGATTCAAGATTCTGTGGACCCTCAACCTGATTCTTCGATTCAACTTAAGGCTCGGGGGCTACTCCATATGGAGTGCGATTTTTATCGCACACCATATAATATTTTGAAGACTACTGATTTAATCAGAATAAACGGGGCTTAAGCACCTCATGGCGTCGTGACAACCAAGACCTGTCCAAGACTGATCAAGCACTCAAAGAACTCGAAAAAGCACTCGATTGGCTTGGCAAGCACTCGGTTGATGATACTCGACGATGAAGCGCTTGGGGGCTTGTTGGAGGTACGACCATGGGCCCACAGGGACGCATGGATTATCTCCTGACAGAGTTGTACCAGGCGTGAAGAACACGAGTAGAGTACTGCAAGGACTCTTCTCGTTATGGAAACTAGTCGTATGACTTGTAAACTACTCGGATTGCCTTGAAAGCACTCTTCGAGTAGTAATTGGTTAGGATTCAACTTGAAACTGACCTTGTAACCCTGACCGCCGTGTATATAAGGCTGGGCAGAGACCCTCTCCAATAGAGGAACCCAAGTCTCTCAACAGAGAAGACGATCTCATCAATACCAATCACCACACAGGACGTAGGGTATTACGCCTTCTAAGCGGCCCGAACCTGTCTAAATCCTGAGTCTCTTTGCCGTTGCATTCCTGATCTCGGCGAAACCCACCTGAAACTCTACTACCTCGGGATACTCCTCGGTAGGATCGACGGTAGAACACCGACAAGCGGATCCTCAGCGACAGTGGGGATCCGCAGCCTTTCTCCCACGCTAGCCAGAACATAGCCACGGCGGCCACCCTGATACAGGCACTCCCACTGCCGGCTACGTCGGAGGCAAGATGTGCCCAGTGCGAAGCTGAGCTTTTCCTCCAGAGGGCTGCAAGCCAGCAGGCTCACAGTCAACGAGAGTAGTCTCAACGCGGCAACGAGTCCGTCGAGCAAGTCGAGCCGGACGCCCGACCGCAGAGGAGGCCACCGGTTCGGAGCGCATGGGCGAAAACCGTGACGCCCAACATACGCTCAGGGCTCGACGCCGAGAGATGCTTGGGCGTGGTAGGGAGGCGGCCCGACCCCGACATCCTCGCCGAGGGGGTCGGTACCATGACGCACAAGACCGAAGCCCTAGCCCCGACGCTCTGGGCCGACGAGTCTTTAGCGTGGCCATCCGAACCGCTCCCCTGCCACCTCGGTCCCGGCAGCTTACTTCCATACCAAAGTATGGGGGGCCGATGAACCTTGAGCTCTGGCTCGAGGACTTTTGGCTCGCTTGCCAGGCCGAGGGGTCAACCGACGACCTCTTCACCATCCGCAATCTCCCCTCTACCTTACCGAGTCAGCTCGAACCTAGCTCAAGCACCTTCCCGCCAACCAGATCTATGATTGGCAGGATCTCAAGAGGTTCTTAGTTGGCAACTTCTAGGGGACTTATTCCCGACCGGGGAACTCCTGGGACTTGAATCATTGCAGGCAAAAGACTGGGGAAACCCTGCGCAAGTACATCCGGCGCTTTTCGCGGCAGTGCAATGAAGTCTCGGGGACTACCAACACCGAAGTAATTAACACCTTCCTCAACGGAATGACCTGCAAGGCGTTAGTTCATGAGTTCGGGCGCTGGAAGCCCGAGACGATACATGAGCTCATGGAAGTCGTTACCGACTTCGCCGGTGGATAGGACGCCGTGGGTGCGATCTTCAACCGGACAACCGGCACGGAAAAGCGCGATGAGCACGCCAACGCGGGTCCTTCCGAGCGCCCCGTCAAGTAGAAGAAGAAGGCCAAAGCACGTGCCGATGAGGCACTGGCAGTTGCTCCGGCCGAGCGCAAGTCTCGGGACCCCGCGAAGGGGACCGACCCGGAGTACTCGAAGAAATTGGACCGCATGTGGAATGCGCTTTGCCCGAACCATGACGGTCCGGTCAAGCATCTCTACAAGGATTGCGGCCTGCTGCGGAAGACCCTTGGCCTCAAGAACTTCCGCGGTGACCGACCCCGAAGGAGGCCCGCCCCCGACGGGGGCAACGACGAGGATAAGGAGCCGAATGAGGACTTCCCGATCCCCGATGCCACCTTCATGATCCTCGGTGCTTCCCCTGCGTTAGGCAGCAGGATGCGGGCCAAGCGCGAGCATCGCGAGATGTTTGCGGTAGAGCCCGCGACCCCAGCCTACCTAAAGTGGTCGGAGTATCCGATCACCTTCGACCGGTCGGATCACCCACAAAAGGTGGCGCGACTCGGTCGGAGTCCGCTGGTGGTCGACCCGATCATCGGGGCTTCAGTCGGGTGCTGATGGATGGAGGCAGCGGCCTCAACATCATCTTCACTGAGACACTCGACAAGCTAGGCATGGGTCGGGCTCAACTCCGACCCCCTGGGTCACCCTTCTATGGAATCGAACCAGGGAAGCAGGCGCACCCGGTCGGGCAGTTCGACCTGCCCGTCACGTTTGGAACTCCGTTGAACTTTCAGACGGAGACCCTCACCTTCAAGGTGGTGGACTTTCATGGGTCCTAGCACGCCATCCTGGGTCGTCCCCAACTACACTTACCTCAAGCTCAAAATGCCTAGGCCCAAGGGGGTGATTACGGTCGGGACGACGGAGGAGCACGCGTGCACCTGCGATACCGACTGTGCGGAACTCTCCGCCGTGACTGTGGCCTCCCTCGAGCTCGAACAAATTAAGCAGCAGGTGCACGAGGATCCCCCCGACTCAAACCGCAAGAGTGGATCTTTCGAGCCGGCGGAAGGCACAAAGAAGATCCTCATCGACCCCAGCACGTCATGGGAGAAGGCGGTGCAGATCGGGGCGAACCTCGACCCCAAATAGGAAAGCGCGCTCGTCGACTTTCTTCGTGCGAACGCCGATGTTTTCATGTGGAAACCATCGGACATGCCAGGCATCCCGAGGGGAGTCGCCGAGCATGCCTTGAGAATCAAGCCAGGATCCAGACCGGTCAAGCAGTGTCTACGCAGATTCGATGAGGAGAAGCGCAAGGCCGTCGGTGAGGAGAACGTGAAGCTCTTGGTGGCGGGATTCATCAAGGAAGTCTTCCATCCCGATTGGTTAGCTAGTCCTATTCTTGTTCCTAAAAAGAATAGAAAATGGCGGATGTGTGTGCACTATACAAGCCTGAATAAGGTGTGTCCAAAGGACCCGTATCCTTTGCCGCGCATTGACCAGATCGTAGATTCCACTATGGGATGTGACCTCTTGTGTTTCCTTGATGTGTACTCTGGATACCTCCAGATCGTG
The DNA here is from genome assembly GCA_015476505.1 of Urochloa ruziziensis. Taxonomy (NCBI): domain Eukaryota; kingdom Viridiplantae; phylum Streptophyta; class Magnoliopsida; order Poales; family Poaceae; genus Urochloa; species Urochloa ruziziensis. The sequence continues at coordinate 15,068,679 of CM027125.1, read as the reverse complement.
ATGAAGGAGTCCGACCAGCTTGCGACGTCGTTCATTACTCCGTTCGGGTCGTATTGTTATGTAACAATGCCCTTCGGACTAAAGAACGCTGGTGCCACCTACCAGAGGTGCATGAACCAGATATTTGACGAGCTGGTAGGACCCACCATAGAGGCTTACGTTGATGACATCATAGTCAAGACTAGGCATGCCGATCAGCTCATAAGCAACCTTGAGCGAACCTTTGCAAAACTCCAGGCCGAAAACGTCAAGTTGAACCCGGAGAAATGCGTCTTTGCCATCCCTCGAGGGATGCTCGTAGGCTTCATAGTATCTAAGCGCGGCATCGAAGCCAACCCAGACAAGATAGCGGCCATCGATCGGATGGGGACCATCCAAAACCTCAAGGGGGTACAGCGCATCACGGGCTGCCTGGCCGCCCTCAGCGGTTTCATCTCGAAACTGGGAGAGCATGTTCTCCCCCTTTATCAACTCCTGAAGAAGACCGACCACTTCACATGGACGGACGAGGCTCAGAGGGCCCTCGAAAAGCTCAAAGAAGTCTTGTCCAAGGCGTCGGTCCTCGTGCCTCTGACCCCCGGTGAGTCCCTCTTGCTCTACCTCGCGGCGGCCACTCAGGTGGTCAGCGCCGCGCTGGTCGTCGAGAGGGAGGAGAAGGGTCGGGTGCTCAAGGTCCAGCACCCAGTTTACTTCGTTAGTGAGGTTTTGTACGACTCCAAAACCCGCTACCCGCATATCCAGAAGCTTCTGTATGCGGTCCTCATCGCCAAGCGAAAGTTGATTCACTAACTTCGAGTCACATCCTGTGACCGTAGTGACGTCTTTTCCGCTTGGAGAGGTCATCCAAAGCTGCGACGTCTCCGAGCGCATCGCAAAATGGGCACTCGAGCTCATGGGGCACGGGATCACGTATGTCCCGCGCACTGGCAATAAAATCGCAAGTCCTTGCTGACTTCATTGCTGAGTGGACCGAGGTCCAACTGCCTCCGGCGGTGGTCGATGTCGAATACTGGAGGTTGTACTTCGACGGCTCTGTGATGAAGGGCGGTGCGGGGGTCGGACTGGTATTTGTTTCTCCCCTTGGGGTGAGAATGAAATACACCATCCGCTTTCATTTCACCGCTTCCAACAACGTTGCCGATTACGAGGCACTCATCAATGGACTCCGGATCGCTTCAGAACTTGGGATCCGATGGTTGGAGATTCACAGAGACTCTCAGCTCGTCACCGACCAGGTAATGAAAGAGGCTGACTGTCGCAGTGACGTCATGGCGGCCTAAAACGCTGAGGTCCAAAAGTTGGAGGACAAGTTTGATGGCCTCGAGCTCAAACACATTCCCTGTCGCCATATCGAGGCGGCGGACGAGCTGGCAAAAATGGCCTCGTGTCGGGAACCGGTTCCCCCCGATGTCTTTGCTGGTAATCAGTATGCATCTTCCGTCCGCTCCACAAAGCGAAAACGGGAGGACGACGTCCTGACCCCGCCTACGGATGCGGAGGTCGGGCCGATGGCTGCTTCACCTCAGGGATCAGGGGAGTCGGATCCTTCGACCCCAGGGGAGCCGGGAGAGCCGGCCATCGAAGCATTGGCGGTCCTCGACGGCAACTGGTCGCGACAGAACGACCCCACACGAGGGGCGACCAGACCCGGCGACGACTGGAGGAAGTCCTTCATCGACTACTTTCTCCATCAACGACTACCGGAGGACAAGACGGAAGCCCGCCCTATCGCACAACGAGTTAAGTCTTTTGTCCTTATTGATGGCGAACTTTATAAGCGTAGCATGAGTGGCGTACAACAGCGGTGTATCCCCTCCGAGGAGGGGAAAACGCTCCTGCATGACATTCACGCAGGGGTCTGCGGTCATCACGCGGCCCCCCGCAGCTTTGTTGGGAGTGGATTCCGACATGGTTTTTACTGGCCCACGGCATTATCCGACGCCGAGCAAATCGTGCGAAGGTGCCGCGGATGCCAATTCTACGCTCGGCAGACACACTTGCCGGCCCAAGCGCTCCAAACCATACCCGTCACATGACCTTTTGCTGTGTGGGGACTCGACATGGTCAGACCCCTCAAAAAAGCTCCCGGAGGCTACACACACTTGTTGGTGGCCATTGACAAGTTCACCAAGTGGGTGGAGGCGAAACCTATCACGCGGTGCCACTCGGAGGACGCGGTTGAATTCTTCCTCGACATCATCCACCGGTTCGGATTCCCTAACTCCATCCTCACCGACAACGGGTCGATGTTCACGGGGAAAAAATTCTGCAAGTTTTGTGACGATTATCACATACGTGCGGACTAGGCGTCCGTCGCCCACCCGAGAACCAACGGGCAAGTAGAGCGTGGCAACGGCCTGATCCTCCAGGGATTAAAGCCTCGCATCTACAACCGCCTAAAGAAATTCGCCGACCGATGGGCAGCGGAGCTCCCTGCCATATTGTGGAGCTTGAGGACGACACCGAGTCGAGCCACAGGTTTCACTCCTTTCTTCATGACCTCTGGGGCAGAGGCGGTCCTCCCGACAGACCTGGACTACGGAGCCCCACGGGTGAGGGCGTACACGGAGTAGGGAAACGAGGCGGCACTGCAGGATGCGGCTGACCTCATCGACGAGGCTCACATGATAGCATTAGCCTGCTGCGCCAAGTACCAGCAAGCGCTCCGACGGTACCACGCACGACGAGTGCGGGGACGGTCCTTCAACGTCGGTGACCTTGTCCTCCGATTGTCACAAGAAACCAAGGACAGGCACAAGCTGACGCCGCCATGGGATGGCACGTTCATCATCTCACAAGTTCTTCGACCCGGCACCTACAAGATCATGATGCAAGACAGAGAGGAATTCGTCAACTCATGGAACATAGAGCTTCTACGTCGCTTCTATCCGTGAGTTCTTTACGCCTTTTTCAATTTCACGCAGCTATTTTCCGTTCTGCACGCATATGCCTAGGGCTAGTCACTCTAACAGGGAGTGGAACTCAGCTCCTTACGCCCAGAAGACGCTGCCCGACCCTCGAGGGCTTGGGAGCCTGATGCTCACCCTCGGGGGCTCGGAGCCGCTACTCGACCCTCGGGGGCTCGGGGGGCTCGACGCCCACCCTCGGGGGATCTAGCGAGAGCAGCTTACATTTGTTCAGCCAAGTCACACCCACCGGGTGTACACGGCAACCGTAGTCGACCCTCGGGGGCTCGGGGGCTTGATGCCCACCCTCAGGGGCTCCGATGAGAACAGCTAACGTTCGCTACGGCTAACTTAGCGAAAAAAACAACACATATATGTACATGTCTTGTTCTCGACAAGAGAAACGATAGAGTGTTCCTAAATCCTAGCGAATGGATGAAGTGAGCTCTTTAATGATAAAAAAGGAAGGGCCGGCAACCGACCGTGTACAACAATCCAAATACAAAAACCGCCATCGGGCGGCCCAACGAGTGGGCAGGCGTGCCTACTTCCTCGCGCTAACGAGACCTATCCCTACTGGGAAGCTCGCTAGTTTTCTTCTGGCACCAGCACGCCTGGTCGCTACCACACCAGTGGGAGGGCCTCCGTAGGAAGAATAGTGTGGCAGAACCGCTCAAATTAATCCGACTTAAGTGCGCTAACCTTCCATTGGTCATCACGCAATTAAAACGGAGTAAGATGACAGTCTGTCGGGTCTAGTCCGATGCAACCACAAATAAATACCTTGATTGAAACGAGTCGTGCAAATACCCACTCGAAGGTGAGTCCCAGAGATTACAACAATCCACAATTAATTAAAGGTCCCAATTGAGGTACTTTATTACAAATAGTTCAATGCATAAGGTAATAGTAGTCTCAGAGTTTGAAAAGCAGCGGAAACAACTATTTATTCAAAATGATAGTGACATCACGTGAAGCCGTCGTGACATCACTCAGAAGCATTCTCGTCCCAAACAACTATCCAACTAGGAGGAAGGGTGGTTGGCCAGGTAAGACCTGCAACCATCTCCTCGAGAGCACTTCTTGAAAACAATTCAACAAGCAAGGATGAGTATACTAATACTCAGCAAGACTTACCCGTTAGGTGAAAACTACATCACCGACTCCTAGATATGCAAGGCTTTTGGCTGGTGGGTTTGTTTTGCCAAAGAGCGACTAAGAGTGGATCCTTGCTTTCAATATTTTAGCATCCAGTTCTAGTTCGAATTTAACCATTCTAGGTAAGCAACCTGTACTAACCAAGCAAGTGGAGCAAGAAATTAAGCAAGCATCAGGTTTCTTTCGATCGTCATGTTCCACTTCTTACTCAATGCGGCAGTGAGGTCAAGTAGTCTCATAAGCTGCGAGAAACAGACAGTTCAAACCGATTTCTTAACCTTGCAAGGTGGACCCAAGCACACGGATCATCGCACTCAGCCAAAGGCTAGCACTACCAGGTAGTTCCCATCAATCCTTCAGTTGCGTCCAGAGCCAAACTCCCCCTGGAATACGTAGTCCAAGGTCAGCCGAGCCGAACACATACGCCCTTCGTACCCACATGTTCGAGGCATGGGGAAGAAGTTCCCGAAAGGAGCAGGAAAAAGTCCGCACACCGAATTCATGTAGGTACTTAACTTACCGACCCCATAGAATCGACAAGTGCTTACTACGTTCAAAAAGTTAACCAGCAGTACCATAACTTTCGACCTTAACCAATTGTAGCATACACGGATGGGGCATCTACATGACAAAAATCCCCGCCCGTCATCCTTATGATTCCAACATAAGTAAAGCAGTTGATTCCTATATCTTGCGAGTGACAGGAAATCACTCGACTTTTACCGGGTCCTTATAGCATGGCAGCTATCGACCTATCATACAAGTTGTCGGTGCTGGAACCCAGCGGGGGTCCAAACACCTGCAGATAGTGCGCTGTGTCCCGTCTCTCGATGGTCGATGCAAGGGCAACACGATGACACGAGGTTTATCCTGGTTCCGATCTTCCGATCGTACGTCCAGCAGGGAGTGCTTGCGCACTATATTGCCTTGCACCGGGGGTGCTCGTAGTAGGGGAGCTACAAGCTTGGCGGGAGAGGAGGATGAGCCCCCAGGTCCCTTAATGCGAGTGAGAGTTGCGTTCTTTAGTGAACTTGGTGGTCAATGTGTGAGTGAGCATGTGTCTGGCGTCTAGAACCTCTGTCCCGTTCTAAGGGGCTACCTCCTCCTTTTATAGTTCAAAGAGGGGCAGTTACAAACAGTGAAAGTATAGTACTTGGTACAGTGACAGCGTATGATGAGGTATGGTCGCAGGCGTGGCTCCTGTCCTGGCTCGCATTGTCGGATTATACAACTTCCTGGCGTATGGAGCTCTGGCGCATGACGTGGCGTCCCCTGTTCATGACGCATGCTTCCTGTGCTCCTGATTTCAAGGGCTTGCGTCATGCGGCATCATCGAGTGCAGCAGGTCGTGCACCCATTCGAGGGTTCCCCATGCCCGTTCGAGGGGTTCCCGTACCGGAGTTGGTGGAGCAGGGGAGCGTGACAGCACAGGCCTGTCACGCTGCACAGGTCCGTGACACTGCACAGGTCTGTCACACTGCACAGCGTTGAGGATGACCGCACGGTGCCAAGGATGACCGCACGGTGTCAGGAGTTGGTGGAGATGACCGGGGATGGGCGAGGGATCCGTCGCTTGACTTCTGCGTCCAAAGCTGTACAGAGCCATTAAACGCTTTTGTCCATGGGGCAGGTGAACCGTCAGCAGGCCCCACGAGTGAGGGGAAGCCTCGAGCGAGGCGGAGATGGGTGCCGAGGGCGGCCTCCAGGCCTCGAGCGAGGGGGCCTCGAGCGAGGCGGAGTTCCGATTCGCTCGAGGGGCGCTGGGCACCCTCGAGTCTGACAGAGGATTGGAGCTGGCTTGCTTAACTTTCGCTGAGTTTATTAGTTCCTGTGGCTTAGTTGGAGGTTTATCGTCGTCTTAGGGCCTCCTTTAGGATTGGCACCGACAGTAGCCCCCGAGGCCATGCAGTGATGAATGTCAGACCTGCATGGGTTAGTTGTTCTTTCTGGAGGCCTAGTGCTATGAGATTTAGTTGCGGGATGAGAGTACCTCTCCGCGCCGTGCGCCCCTGCGGGTGTAGCCCCCGAGGCCTTGGAGGAGTGAATTGCATCGTCCAAGGTCTTGTTCCTGTTGGTTCTGGTGAGCTTCGAGGGGCCCTCGCGATCGGATCTTACCTTGTTCATGCCCTTAAGCTCCTGGCTGTCCCGTTTCGGGTTGGCGTAGGTCGTCCTTCACGGACTGAACCTTGATTCGGCCGATTTCGAGAGGCCTTTGGCTACGAGTTTCGACCCTCGTCGCCCCGTCACGGGAGGAGGGGGGACACAGTTCCATGCTACCCACGAGCGGGCCGCGAGTCATGGATGTGTCGGCGAGCTGTTAGCGGGTGGTTCAAGTGGACGTCCGTGCCCCATTCGTTTGAGGTCGGCTCGTGGTCCGGAGACACGTCTCATTCAATACAAGCTTACAAAGGCACGCCAGGCAAGGCTCGATTCCGTTCGTTGGGATCGAGGGCTCGATGCACTCCCTCGTTGGGATCCTTCAACTGGCCTCCTTTGTTCAGCCTCGAACGCGGATCAGGTCACCCTCGAGGCCTCGAGGCCTTTGTTTCGAGGTTGAGCGTGTTCGTGCGTGCCCCGTTCGCCCCTGACTCTGTTAATCTGGAGAGCCTGTCGAAACTCTCGACGAGAGCCAGGCTTCGACCCCCTGATTAGTAGGGCTCGAGCAGTATATGCCTTACCTGTGGAGGCGCCGAGCAAGGGAATATTCCGTTGGTGGTTTTGACGGGGCGGGAATCGAGGCGCCCAGTCGTGCAGTCGTGGCCAACGTGGCGCGGCCAGGGCGCAGTGGCACGCCTTTTCAGGCAAGTGCGGCGCTGGCGGGGCAGTTGGATTAGACATGCTACAAGACTTTACGACGCCTCGGGCGGCCACAGTCATAACTGCACCTTTGCGTCGGCCCACCACGCTTGCGGGGTCCACTTGTCGGCGACAGGGTTAAGCGCGGAATTAACGCATGCCCGCAGCCGCGCTTACCCGCGACCCGGTAAAGTTTATCGATAAATACGGGGAAAGGAGGGGTCGGTTTCCCTTACCTTAGCCCAGATTTTCGTTCTCTCCGCCTCTTCGTCTTTGCCAACCCTCGAGAGCTCAGATCCAATCCATCTCTGCCTCTCACCCTTCGCCATGGTGACTCTGAGGGAAGCCGCCCCATGGAGCCCGTCCACCGCCGACAAGCACTACCTGGAGTCGCTCGCCGCGAAAGGTTTGCTCCCCAAGATCTCCACCGCCGGCCAGCCAGAGTGGATCGCGCCGCCGTCTTCGCACAGGGCGCCGGCTCCACCCCCGGGCTACATCGTGAGCTTGGCTCGCTTGCACGAGCGCGGGTTCGGGTCTCCCCCCGGGAATTCATCCGCGCTCTGTGCTCGTACTACGGGGTGGAGCTCCACAACTTCGCCCCCAACGCCATCTCTCAAGCGGCGGTGTTCGTCGCGGTGTGCGAGGGATTCTTAGGAGTCCCGGCGCATTGGGACCTGTGGATTCATCTGTTCCGCGTCGAGCTCTACACCGCTGCCACTGAGTCGAAGGTGGTGCGGAGACTCGTCCGTGCCGGCAACGTCATGTTCCAGGTGCGGGAGGGGAGGAAGGATCTCTACATCCCCACCACCATGACGTCCAACAACGCGGAGTGGGACAAGGCGTGGTTCTATCTGCGGAACGACGTCAACCTCCTCCCCACCTACACCGACAAAATCGTGGGGGGGGAAGCCGCAGGCATGGAGCTGGGGGGTATCTCCCCGGTCTCGCCAAGATAGCCTCAAGATCTTCACCGCGGTGCTCCAATCCTTGGCGAGGAGGGGGCTGAACGCCGCCGCCGTCATTGCCAACTTCCACCAGCGGCGGGTGGTTCCTCTCATGGAGAGGAGGCTGCCCATCTACGAGCTGACGCCGCAGGCTCCCTTCGAGGGCTCGAGGATGATGCAGGAGCCGCTCTCGCCCGAGGAGGCGGCCCAGCGGGCGCGACGCGCATTGGACAGCACCAAGATGGTGGTCGAGGACGATGTCCTCTGGGCCATCAAGATGCGCCCCGACGAGGGCTACCTTTCCTTCGTGAGTGTCTTTCTTCGTTTTCCGATCCGTCTTCCGCTCGTATCGAGTTTCTGAAACGCATAGCGTTATGTTTTCAGGGGCTGACCCGTAAAGGGCACCGGTCGCCTCCCTCTCCCCCTGAGACCCGCGCGGCTAACCGTCTAAACGCCGAGCGGCAGAAGGCGCGCAAGGATGCGGAGAAAGAGACGCGTCTCCGGAAGCAATGGCGGAGGGACGAGCATCAGAAGGAGAACCGGAGGCGCGAGAGGGAGGGCCTTTCCCCGCTGCCGACCCCCGAGAGCACGCCCGAGCGGGAGGACGACGACTCGTCTGACGACGAGGCTCCCCTCGAGCCGACGATGGTGACGCGCACCGCCGACGCGCCCCCGCTTGCGGCCGCGGCGCCAGAGGATGACGAGGGCATGTCGGGCGCTCTTGTCCCAGCGCCTGCCCCACCGGCGAGCGTTGGGGTCGCAGGTGAGCGGGCCCCCGCGTCGGGTGTACAGCCACCCCCGCGCCGCTCCCAGAAGCGGAAGCTTAAGGGCGTCAATCGGTAAGAATCGTATCACTCTTCGACGATTCGATTAGTTGATGTTCTTGCAGATGTGCTGACATTCCTTGTTTGTTGCTTAGCGGGACAACCTCTCCCGCCGCCCCCACGCTTGCTCCCGTCAAGGCCCTCAAGACGAGGGCTCACTCGACACCCCACACCGAGGCCGCACCCTCACGCACGATGCTCGAGACTGAGGCCTCGATCGTGGCCAGCTACGAGGCGGCCATGGCCGGGGGGTCGAGCGAGCACGGCGGGAGCTTGGCCTTGGAGGGGCCGCTGAGGGGCGGGAGTTGGCCCCCGTTGGAGTCGCAGGGCAGAGCCACCCGGGAGAGCCAACAGGCCCAAGCGCGGATGTGGAGGGAAGGCGCGCTGGGAACGAGGTGATCTACGTCCTCGCCGACGATGAAGAGGCGGCGCCGGGGTTCGAGCCCCCGTCCGATGTGCAGGCGCTCCACTCTGCCAGTGCGGCGCCCCCGCTCGAGGGTGGGGGTGCCGTCGCAGAAGGAACTTCTGCGCCGGCGGGGGTCGCCGCGGCGGCCGGTTCTGGCGTGGCCACGGGCCCGACCGCGCCTCCGAGTTTGGAGGTGGTCGAGGGTCATGGCGTCCCCGCTAACGCTGGCGCTAGCGCGAGCAGGGGCGTCCGAAGCACTCTTGGGCTGGATCGCCCTGGGGTCCCGGCGGAGCTCGTTGCCATGGCGGAGAGCGAGAACCAGCTGTGGCTGGAGCATCACCAGCTCAGCACCAACATCCAGAACGCCCTCTCCGCCGCGCTCGAGCTTCACCGAAATAGGGGACTCCAGCTGCACGAGGTGAGTCTGTTCTCGTTAGTTCTCGTTATCCCCTTTTGCCAGCAACTTCGAGACCTGGCGGCGTCCAAGGTCTCCTACATCACCGACCAGCATGCCTACATCCACGAGCTGGAGCGAAGGAACGCTGAGCTAAGCTCCGACATGGATCAGGCCCGCGCCGTGATATACGACATGTCGGTCGATGCCCGCACGTATGGTGATTCCCTGGGCCGCGCGGAGAGGGAGCGCGATGCTCAGCGTTCGACGGCTGCAGAGAGGGCCCTCGAGGTGGAGCGCCTGAGCGCTCTCCTGCGGGAGAGGGATGCCTCCCTTGCCGCGGCGCAGGCTTCCCTTTGTCAGCAACATGAGGCGGCCGCTGCGACTGAGGCCCAAGTCCTCGAGTACAGCGTTGCTCTCGAAGCGCTGCGGTCCACGGCCCAAGAACAAGGGGCTTCGTTGGCGGTCCTGCAGGAGGAGTCGGGCGCGGTCCGCGCGCAATGGTCCGCAGAGAAGGAGCGGGCAGAAGGTAAGCTTCGAGCCTCTGCGTAACCTTCCCATTCTTGCCTAACCCTCACTGGTCCTATTGCTGAGGATCCCTTTCCTTTTTGATTTATCCTAGGCTTGCAAGCGGCCGTGGCGGACTCGCAGGCCAGGGCGGAAGCGCTGGAGGTCGCTTACGCGTCCTCACAGCTGGAGCTCGAGGAGCTAAGAGAGGCCACCGCCGCGGTGTGCTTGGAGTTCGAGGAGGATGGCGCCCAATCTGGCAGTTCGTTGGCCAGCCGCCTGAGGTCTCTGGGCGACCGCGTCATGGGGCGGGTGAAGAACGCGTTCCTCCTCGGCATCCGCAAGGCTCTTGGCGTGGTGTCGACGCACTACCTCGTCCAGCTTGACGCGCTGGCGACGGGCTACGTCGTCGCTGAGGGCCTCGACGATGATGCTGCGGTGGCCGCAGTCGAGCAGGCTGATGCCAACGTAGCAGAGACGGCCGCCGCACTCGCCACGCTTTTTGCCGACGAGATCCTCCCCGGTTCAGGCGAGGGCGACGACGACACCTCCCAGAGCGCGCCGTCAACGGGGATGGCCCTTAAAGAACTCCGCCCGTGTTGGTGCCTGCGAGGCGAATTTGCAATAGGTTTAGGAATCTTTATGTTTTAAACTTGTGGATGTCTAGAAACTTCGTCATCGTGCTTGATTGTATTTAAATTCGCTATGTTTGCTGTCATTTTGGTTGTGTGCCTCGAAAGGAATTCGACCGGGTTAGACCATCTCCCTACGCACGGGGGGAGCTTGGACTGCTCGAGCCCAAGGGTGTCGACCGGGGACGCCGTATCCCGGAGGCGTAGGCTTTCCCTCGACACCGACACTCTTGGACCTCAAGCGGCCGCACCCCGCCCCTCCGCGAGTAGCTTAGGTTCGAGGGTGACGTAGGGGGACGCCGTATCCCGGAGGCGTAAGCTATCCCATGACATCGCCACCCCTTTGCCTTTAGCCGTCGATGCCCAACCTCTGTCGCTTCTTCGTACACACAACCGAAACATGACCAAGCGACGAAAATTTGTAGAAAATTGCGAGAAGAAACGAGTAACGAGAGGTGGAGAGTTTATTCCCCAGGGTAGTGTGCCCTGTGGTAGCCCCCGAGGGAGTTTTTTGTCTTCGCGCGGGGCGAAGAAAGAATCTCCCTGCCTCGTGCGTGAAAAGTCGTGATCGAAATGATAGAAAGATGGAGCGTCGAAGAAACTGTAGGGTAGAAGGGTAGCTTAGCTTTTTTGTCGGAGCAGCACAGGTGACGTGACGGGTGCATGGCTCCACTGCCCCGGCGCAGGTGATGTGACGGGTGCATGGCTCCGCTGCCTCGTCCCGTCACGGGCGTCCTGTCAGCGTGCAGAGCGTTCAGCGAGGGCTGCGGCCTCGACTTGCGTGCAGCTCGCTGAGCGGTGGCGTGCAGCGAGTGCTGCGGCCTCGACTTGTGTGCAGCTCGCTGAGCGGTGGCGTGCTGCGAGGGCTGCGGCCTCGATTTGAGTGCAGCTCGCTGAGCGGTGGCGTGCTGCGAGGGCTACGGCCTTGATTTGAGTGCAGCTCACTGAGCGGTGGCGCGCTGCTGCCTTTGTTGCCATCCGCCCCACCTTTTTGACGAAAATAGTAGCCTCGTGACCTTGGCTGTAGTGCACATCTCTGTCAGTTCGCCACGCGTCGAGCGTGTTTCTTCCCTGAGGGGTGCCCGCCTCTATCGTGCTGTCACGCGCCGTACTCTCGTCAGGGGGCCCCGTTGGGGGTCTGTCCTATGAGTAAGGCGCGTGGGACGGCCCTACGCAGAGGGCCAAGCGCACGCTGCGGAGCGGGTCAGGGCGTGGGTGCTATAAATAGGCTCGACGACGGTGGTAGGGATCGCAAGCGTTGTAAACCTTCCACGAGTACAATGGGTTTAGAATTAGGAATGGTGGGGTGGAGCGGAGCTCGCCCTCCTGACTTAGTTCGAGGGTGGGCGGAGCTTTGGTGTTAGAAGAATGCTAGCGAAGGGTGAGGTAAATGAAGGAGAAAAGGTGCCGGCCGCATCTGCCTCGTTGGCAACCGCTGCATCATCTTCCAGCTCGGGCTGGTCGATGTTTGGACGGCGGTTGCCCCCGTCGGGAACCGGTGCCTCGTCTTCTAGCTCGAGCTGGACGGCGTTTAGGCGATGGTTGAACGAGGCAGGTGCTCTGGTCACCCGTCCATGGCGTACGGTGGCGGCGCACTTTGGTGGCAGAGTGGTCTTGCTTCCGGGTGCATGCCACATCCTTATAGGTGGGCGTCGCAGCCGACGTTGCACCGCTCATGCCTTCGCCATGTTGGTGAAGGTCGCTTCGCCAACCGGGGCACGCGCGGCGACCTGGAGGTCGACGAGATTCATCGAATCGTCGCCGCGCCAGCCGTGGAGAACTCCCCGTTTGCCTCGGCGTATGTGGCCATGCTGATGTTAGAAGAAAACTAGCGACGTTCCTAGGCGGCTAGGGTCGCCACTGTTGAGAAATGGGCATGGCCACATACGTCTTTCGGCCGCAAAGGAGCGACTTTGTATCTGGTTTATTGTACACGACCGTTCGCCGGTCATGCGTGTAATGGCAATAAAGAGCTTCCTTCATCCATTCGAGGGGCGTTACGCCTTTCTCTCCGCGAGACAAGCGATGATCCCGACATTTCAAATTGTACACGAACTTTATTATTATAGACTCGCACGAACTAGTACATGGGCAAGCATGAGGTGCTTAGGGATAGAAACGACGTAGTTGCTGGATGTTCCAGGCGTTAGTGAAGACTTCGCCCTTTTCGTTGGCTAGCTTGTACGTGCCCGGCTTCAGGACCTCGGCGATGATCTAGGGGCCTTCCCACGGAGGGGTGAACTTGTGGCGCCCTCGAGTGTCTTGTCGCAGCCTGAGGACCAGATCCCCCTTGTTGAAGTCTCGACGTCGCACCTTCCGCGCTTGGTATTGGCGGAGCGTCTGTTGATATCTTGCCGAGTTCAATAGCGCAACGTCGCGCGCCTCGTCCACGCAGTCGAGGGAGTCTCGTCGGGCTTGTTGATTCGCTTCCTCTTGATACGCCCTGAGCCTTGGGGACCCGTACTCCAGATCCGTGGGCAGGATTGCCTCGGCGCCGTGCACTAGGAAGAAAGGGGTGAAACCCGTGGCTCTGCTTGGGGTCGTTCTGAGGCTCCATACGACCGAGGGTACTTCGCCGACCCACTTGCGGCCAAACTTGTTCAGCTTGTTGAAGATCCTCGACTTTAATCCCTACAATATCATGCCGTTGGCACGTTCTACCTGGCCGTTTGTTTGGGGGTGCGCCACGGCCGACCAATCCACGCGGATGTGGTTGCGGTCGCAGAACTCCTGGAACTTCTTGCCGGTGAACTGGGTGTCGTTGTCAGTGATTATTGAGTTCGGCACCCCGAATCTGTGGATTATGTCGTCGAAGAACTGTACCGCTTATTCAGATCGAATGTTAGTGATGGGCTGGACCTCGATCCATTTCGAGAACTTGTCGATAGCGACCAACAAGTGGGTGAAGCCCCCGGGCGCTTTTGGCAACGGTCCCACGAGATCCAATCCCCACACGGCGAAGGGCCATATGATTGGGATGGTTTGTAGCTCATGCGCCGGGAGGTGTGTCTTGCGGGCGTAGAACAGGCACCCTTCACAGGTACGCACGACCTCTATCGCGTCGGCAACCGCCGTGGGCCAATAGAAACCTTGTCGGAAGGCATTGCCCACGAGGGTTCGGGCCGCCGCGTGATGCCCGCATGTCCCTGCGTGAATGTCTCGTATCAATTGCCGCCCTGCGGGAATGGGGAGGCAGCGTAGCATCACCCCAGAAGGGCTGCGCTTGTACAGCTCGCCATCGATCATGGCGAATGACTTAGCTCGTCTGGCGATGCGCCGCGCCTCGGTCCGATCCGAGGGTGGCGTGCCGTGGTCGATCCAGTCTATGTACTGGCATCGCCAGTCTTGCGGGGCCGGGGATTCGTCTATTTCCATGAGGGCTACGCGCAGCCGTCGAACCTGACGTCTCTCGTCTTCGAGGCTGGCCTGGAGTTCTCGCACTTGGATTAGCTCGGCTTGGATCAGTGCGGCGTCTTCGGTCGCGGGAGGTGCCGCCTGTCGGGGTGCCACACTTCCCACAGGGTCTCGAGGCCCGACGGGGCTGTTGTCCTCCGTGTCCGGCTCGAATACTGCCGCGACGAAACACTCGCGCGCAGGGTCGTGATCCCCTGTGCTTGAGTCATCGGAGTAGTCGAAGCAGTAGTCCGCCGCGGCCTGAAACGCCACAAAAGCTTCATAGTCACGAAGTTCGAGGTAGTCCCACTCCGGGTCTTCCTGCGAAGCCTCCTCCGTGCTTGTGCTGAGGTATGAGTCGCCCGGCGAGGTCGCGATGAGGTTCCGGATCGAGAGCAGGTGATGCCCAGCGAGGTCGTCGTAGGCGTCCATCGCTGTGCTGATGGATAACGAGTACGCCATGCCTGCTCCACGCATCCCATATGGGAAACGTGACGGCTCGGCTTCGCTCTCCTTGTTCGGGCGCGTGGGCGGAGGTACGGGTGAGGGCGCGGCCTTCACATCCTCGGCGACGGCGTCCTCGCTGAGGTCGACGTCGTCAAGGCGGCGTGCGCGCGCAACCCGGCGCCGCTCCATGCGTGCCCGTCGTGAACGTTGCCCTGAGCGCCTCTTGCGCCTGGGTGTTGGTGGCGGCGGCGGGGCCGTTGCGACGGTCGCGGCGGTGGCAGCCGCATCCCTTGGGAGGAGCCGCATGAGATAACCGTTGCCGGTTGCCTCAAACCCCAGGCTCCCGAACCAGATGGTGAATCCGGCCGGGAGCGGGTCGAATGAACCATAGGAGCAGCGGTCAACAAGACACTCTGTACGGATCACCATCGAGAGAACTGGTGGGTCAAGAAGTCGATCACAGCGCGAAGCCCCTACCTGGCGCGCCACTGTCGGTGCTGGAACCCAGCGGGGGTCCAAACACCTGCAGAAAGTGCGCTGTGTCCCATCTCTCGATGGTCGATGCAAGGGCAACACGATGACACGAGGTTTATCCTGGTTTCGATCTTCCGATCGTACGTCCAGCAGGGAGTGCTTGCGCACTATATTGCCTTGCACCGGGGGTGCTCGTAGTAGGGGAGCTACAAGCTTGGCGGGAGAGGAGGATGAGCCCCCAGGTCCCTTAGAGCGAGTGAGAGTTGCGTTCTTTAGTGAACTTGGTGGTCAATGTGTGAGTGAGCGTGTGTCTGGCGTCTAGAGCCTCTGTCCCGTTCTAAGGGGCTACCTCCTCCTTTTATAGTTCAAAGAGGGGCAGTTACAAACAGTGAAAGTATAGTACTTGGTACAGTGACAGCGTATGATGAGGTATGGTCGCAGGCGTGGCTCCTGTCCTGGCTCACGTTGTCGGATTATACGACTTCCTGGCGTATGGAGCTCTGGCGCATGACGTGGCGTCCCCTGTTCATGACGCATGCTTCCTGTGCTCCTGATTTCAAGGGCTTGCGTCGTGTGGCATCATCGAGTGCAGCAGGCCGTGCACCCATTCGAGGGTTCCCCATGCCCGTTCGAGGGGTTCCCGTACCGGAGTTGGTGGAGCAGGGGAGCGTGACAGCACAGGCCTGTCACGCTGCACAGGTCCGTGACACTGCACAGGTCTGTCACACTGCACAGCGTCGAGGATGACCGCACGGTGCCAAGGATGACCGCACGGTGTCAGGAGTTGGTGGAGATGACCGGGGATGGGCGAGGGATCCGTCGCTTGACTTCTGCGTCCAAAGCTGTACAGAGCCATTAAACGCTTTTGTCCATGGGGCAGGTGAACCGTCAGCGGGCCCCACGAGTGAGGGGAAGCCTCGAGCGAGGCGGAGATGGGTGCCGAGGGCGGCCTCCAGGCCTCGAGCGAGGGGGCCTCGAGCGAGGCGGAGTTCCGATTCGCTCGAGGGGCGCTGGGCACCCTCGAGTCTGACAGAGGATTGGAGCTGCCTTGCTTAACTTTCGCTGAGTTTATTAGTTCCTGTGGCATAGTTGGAGGTTTATCGTCGTCTTAGGGCCTCCTTTAGGATTGGCACCGACACAAGTATTGCAAAGCATAGGTACCTAGGATCATGCAACTAAGGTTTCAATCAATGCCTGAAACGTAAATGCACAAGCAAGCTTAACAAACATAGTTGCAAGATTTTGAAACACAGGACATGCTCCGGGGCTTGCCTTCGGGCACGATGTTAGCCTGGGGTTCCTCGGCAGCTACGTTCGGGTCTTGCTCAACCTGGACGGCGTTTACTTCACCTTCAGCCTGGCTTTCTCCTGCTGCCGGGACGAGTTTGTAGTCGCCGTCAGCGATGACTTGTTCTACACAAGATGCACATGCAAATAAGAGTACGATCTTGTATCGAGCCATCACCATTACATAATGATAGGCCCGGGGTGTATTGAGTGACACATTCACCTGGACAATTTTGGTCTGACCTTCCCTTTCTTTAATTAAGTTTGTGATTACGCATTAAAGTACTTGGGGTGTGTGGTGGTGATTGTGTACACATCTATTAAGATTTAACTTTGATTTCGTCATAAAAAAGCAAGGTGTGTGTTGTGATGTTTTTAACTTATTTAAATGGCTTAAAGAGGTGACTTATTATTATTTAGCCTTTTAAGCAAGGTAACTCATGGACCTTCACAGCTTCTGTGAATCAAGAGATATGACTGTTTCTTCATGACAGTTCTGCCAGGCCGAACTGGTTCGACGTAGTTCTCCTCTCTGGTTCAGTCTCGGCGTGTCCTTATCATCCTCCTTGGTGAACCTGAGTAATAGCAACATGCACGATTTAGGAAGTATATAATTCTCATTAATAAATGGAATTTCACAAAGTAGCGCGTGCACCTCTTGTTGTAGCTGTTTAGCTCGGCTACGAGTAATTGGTCCATCGAAGACATGAGCTGGTGCAGCTTGACTTGATGATGGTTCCATCTTGCTTGATGTAGTCAGTATACTTGATGGTGTGGTAGGCGTGGGCATATCATCCTCCCCCCTTGAAAAAGAGTCGTCCTCGACTCTTCCAATCCAAAGAATGGAGAGAGGTCGGACACATTGAAACTGGTACTCACACCATAAGTACTTGGCAGATCAATTTCATAAGCGTTGTCGTTGATCTTGTGTAGAACTTTGAATGGTCCATCAGCCCGGGGTTGCAACTTGCTCTTGCGCAGCTCTGGAAAACGATCCTTTCGAAGGTGCACCCAAACCAAGTCCCCTGGTTCGAACAACACCTTCCTGTGACCCTTGTTAGCGTGCTTCTCATACTTCTTGGTCATCTTTTCAATATTGGCCCGAGCTCTATCATGAATGTTCTTGACAAATTCAGCTCGCTTGCTTGCGTCGAAGTTCACACGTTCCTGCATGGGTAAAGACAAAAGATCTATGGGAGCAGTGGGTGTGAATCCATATACAATTTCAAATGGACAAAATCTAGTGGTTGAGTGTACTGCCCTATTGTATGCAAACTCAACATGTGGCAAGCTTTCTTCCCATAGTTTCAGGTTCTTCTTAAGGACAGCTCGCAGCAACATTGATAGTGTTCGATTCACAACTTTAGTTTGGCCGTCCGTTTGCGGATGACATGTTGTGGAAAACAGCAGTCTTGTCCCAAGTTTGCCCCACAATGTCTTCCAAAAGTAGCTTAAGAACTTGGTGTCACGATCCGACACAATGGTATGTGGCACTCCATGTAGTCGCACGATTTCCCTGAAAAATAATTCAGCAATATGGGAAGCATCGTCGCTCTTGTGGCAAGGAATAAAATGTGCCATTTTGCTGAAACGATCAACCACTACAAAAATTGAACCCCTTCCCCTTTTGGTCCGTGGTAAAAGAACAAAATCCATTGAAATGTCCTCCCAAGGTGCATTAGGAATAGGAAGAGGAGTATATAAACCATGAGGGTTCAGACGAGACTTACCTTTGTGGCAGTTTTCGCAGCGAAGAACATGTCTCTCTACATCGCGTCTCATTTTTGGCCAAAAGAAATGGTCGGCCAGCACTTGCTCCGTCTTCTTGGCTCCAAAATGGCCCATAAGTCCACCTGCATGAGCTTCCTGCACGAGTAAAATTTGAACAGAGCAATCTGGAATACAAAGTTTGTTAGCGCGAAATAAAAATCCATCATGCACATGATACTTTTCCCATCCTTTGCCATTACCGCACTTGGCATATGGTTCAGCAAAGTATGAATCAGTGGCATATAATTCCTTTATATTTTCCAATCCAAGAATTTTAGCATCAAGTTGTGTGAGCAAAGCATGACATCGAGATAAAGCATCAGCTACAATATTTTCTTGACCTTTCTTATATTTGACAATATAAGGAAAGGACTCAATAAATTCACTCCACTTAGCATGTCGTTTATTCAGTTTTAGTTGTCCCTTAAGATGTTTCAATGATTCATGGTCTGAATGTATCACAAATTCTTTAGGATAAAGGTAGTGTTGCCAAGTTTCCAAACTCCGAACGAGAGCATATAATTCTTTATCATAAACTGAATAATTTAAAGTTGGACCACTTAGCTTTTCACTGAAGAATGCAATTGGTCTCTTTTCTTGCATCAGCACGCCTCCAATCCCAACTCCACTTGCATCACATTCAATTTCAAATGTCTTGTTGAAATCTGGAAGTGCAAGGACTGGGGCTGTTGTGAGCTTCTTCTTTAATTCTTCAAAAGCCTTTTGTTGTGCTTCTCCCCATTTGAAAGGTACATCTTTCTTGGCCAGCTCATTGATTGGAGCAGCGATCGTGCTGAAATCTTTCACGAATCGCCGGTAGAATCCAGCAAGTCCAAGGAAGCTTCTCACTTGGCTCACATTCTATGGAGGCGTCCATTCGTGTACAACCCTGACTTTCTCATCATCCACCTCCACGCCTTGTCCTGAAACAACAAAACCAAGGAAAACTACCTTGTCGGTGCAGAAGGTGCACTTCTCAAGGTTAGCGTACAATTTTTGTTCACGCAGGACAACAAGCACGCTCTGGATATGTGCAACATGTTCTTCAAGTGTCTTGCTGTAGATTAGGATGTCATCAAAATAAACCACCACAAATTTACCAATGAAAGTTCTAAGCACATGATTCATTAATCGCATAAATGTACTAGGTGCATTGGTTAAACCGAAGGGCATCACTAACCATTCATACAATCCAAATTTTGTTTTAAAGGCTGTTTTCCACTTATCTCCTTCTTTCATACGAATCTGATGATAGCCGCTTCTTAAATCAATTTTAGTGAAAAAATTAGCACCACTAAGTTCATCAAGCATATCATCTAAGCGAGGAATGGGATGCCTATATCTTACTGTGATGTTGTTAATTGCGCGGCAATCCACACACATTCTCCAAGACCCATCTTTCTTAGGCACTAAAAGAACAGGGACAGCACAAGGGGAAAGACTTTCCTGTACATACCCTTTTTTCATCAATTCCTCCACTTGTCGCTGAATTTCTTTTGTCTCCTCTGGGTTGGTGCGGTATGCAGCCCTGTTCGGAAGTGACGCACCAGGAACCAAGTCGATTTGATGCTCGATCCCTCTCTTAGGTGGCAGCCCTGGTGGTACTTCGTCCGGAAAAACATCTTCATATTCCTACAAGAAATTCAAAATAGTACTCGGCAGGGTAGAGGGTAAGGCATTAGTAGAAAGAAAAGTGTCCTTGTACAGAAGTACAAAGAACATGGCATCGGGTTCACTCAATTCTTTGATATCCCCCTTCCTAGCCATCATTACTAAACCCTCTTTTCCTGGTGTCTAGGTTCTTTGTAGCTGTGGGGTTTGATTTGGCCGTGGACACTCTTCCTTACTATTTTCGTGGCTCACTCGTAAGTGGTGCTCGCTCTCGCGCTGTTTCTTCTTGATATCATCCTTCAAAATTTCTTCCGGTGTCAAAGGAAGCAAGGAAATTCGCTCTCCTTTGTACACAAAAGACAGCTTGTTGGTCCTTCCAAAAATCTGAACATCACGGTCATATAGCCATGGTCGACCGAGCAGCAACTGGCAGGCTTGCATAGGCACCACGTCGCACACCACATGATCATTGTATTTACCAACAGAGAATGGTACAGTCACAGTATGACTGACACGCAGCGCACCACAGTCATTAAGCCACTGCATCTTGTATGGACTAGGATGACGTCATGGTTTCAGTCCCAATCTGTCCACCAATTCTTGGCTAGCAATATTGTTGCAGCTGCCATTATCAACGATGATGTGACACACTTATCTTTGATTAGTCCACGGGTATGGAACAAATTATGTCGCTGCCCATTGTCTTCCTTTTCTGCTGTTACACTAAGCACTCGTAGAGAAATAAAGCAATTATGTTCTCCTTCTTCAGGCTGGATCTCATTCCCTTCCTGCTCAATTTCTTCATCAAATATCGGTCCAGCATCTTCCGGATCACTCTCGGATTCCCATTCACCTTTCTCATTCAACAACATGGTCCTCTTGCTTGGGCATTGGGCAGCAATGTGCCCACGGCCGTGGCATTTATGGCATACAATTTCTCTGCTTCGAGAAGAAGAAGTAGCTCCCGAGACATTGTTTTGGGCTGCTGAACTTGCAGCGGGTCGCTGCTGAGTTGTTGGTGATGACGCTGTGGAGGCTGCCATCTTCGATGGAACAAATGATGGAGAAGACTTGGCTGCAGCTCCTTGAGATCGTCCACCACCATAGGAATTACTTGACTGCTGTTTGCGCCATGGGGCAGCAATAGAATGACTGCCATAAGATTTTCCACGTGACTCTTGCTGACTCTTCTTCTTTGTTCGCATAGCTTGATCAACAAGATCCTGCAAGGTACGATATGGAAACATCTCCACAAAACCAGAAATTTCTTCATTAAGACCTCCTAGAAATCTTGCCATTGTTGACTCTGCATCTTCTCTTATTCCAGCACGCACCAACAGTAGCTCCATCTCCTTGAAATACTCATCAACTGATCTCTTCCCTTGCTTTAACATTTGTAACCGGTTCCTGAGATCACGCTGATAGCTAGATGGCACGAATCACCTTCTCATCACTTGCTTCATCTCCTCCCATGTATTGATATATCCGCGTCCCAAATCACATTGATTCTCCTGCACTTGGTTCCACCAAGTGAGAGCGTATCCAGAGAGTTCCACCGAAGCAAGATTCACACGGCGCTGAGCTGAAAGATTATGTACTCGGAATATTTGATCACACTGCTCAGCCCATTCAAGAAATTCATCAGCATTCTCCTTTCCAGTAAACTTTGGAATACTCAACTTGACACGAGCGATGTTATCTGGGTTGTCATGAGGACGACGACCACGATGGTATTCCCTTTCTTCAAAATCAGCAGGCCGGCGATGATGACGCCGATCAAACCTGCCACCTTGACCGAAAGAATTTTCATCATCATGAGATCCTTCTTCATGATCTTGATCTTCAAACACTTCGTCTTCAAAATGCACGCGGCGACCATCAGCATTACGCCTATGTGCGCGACGCCCACCATGGTGATTATTAAAATCAGCACGGCGACCACCACCAGATCCTTCAGGGCCATGTCCGAAGCGATTGAATCCATGGCCGAAACCAGAATTCTCATCGTCGGACTCCTCTCGATGACGGTCCTCTTGATCACGACGTGTTGTACGTCCTCCTGTCACGGGAAGACGCTCATCGAGCAGCCTGCCCATGGCCTCCATGAGTGAATCAGCCATGCGACGCATCTTATCCCGTGAGACAGGGGTTCCCTATCACCACGGTGTCCACCATGAACACTTGAATCTGAGTCTGTCATGTTAGGAGCAGCCAGAAGAAAAAAATGTGGAAAGAAAGAAAGAAAAAAAAATATGTGGACACACTTCGATCTCACCTCTTACTTACCCAAGTTCTTGCCTGATCTCAAGAACTGTGATGGTGCTGGTGTGACAGCTTCAAAGGAGGTGGTAAAGTGGTCGTAAGGATTACAAATCGAAAGTCCCAGTTCATGGTTTTATTGGGGCTATAGGTGGCTGAACAAGGAGGGCTACGGTACTGCCAATCAAGTGAAAAAGATGTGCTCTTCTTTTTTTTATAACACTAACGGGGTGCTGATTACAAAAGATATATGTAACGGTGGTGGCTAGCAACTGGAAGAACACAAACACAAGATAACAGTACCGTCAAAACGGGCTATTGGTACTTTTTTTCGGCGTTGGACTATAGGACAAACAAATATATGTAAAAGATAAACACATGGATGAATATGTGGATGGTGAAAACTGTAACAGATTGAAAAGGGTGGGAGGGTGGGTGATAAAAATGAACCTACCGTGACAACGATAGCTCTGATTACCACATGATAAGCACCGAATTGGTTCGGCGAAGGGTGGCCCGATCTTCACGACAGTATGTTTCGGTAACGGGGATAACTTGCTGAAAAAAATTCAGCGGGGTAAAAGGCTTTACACCTGGCCAAGGTTGGATGCGACCAAGCGACGGGGAGAGAGACACCGAAACCGCGAAGACTTCGACTCAATCTCCGAACGACCGCAGAACCACAACCGGAGGTAATCCACACAAGACGGGGCAGCCGTACTGGAACCCGCAGAGAACAAATTAGTGGATCTCGGAGAGATCTCTCCACAAGTTCAAGAAGAACAAGGAAGAACAAGGGTTGAGTAAGACACTCAAGCAGCTCGGCTGCAAATATCACCGGGATAATCTTAATTTATCAAAAGTTATTCTGGGCTTACAAAATAGGGGGTATTTATACTAACAACTAGTCTCAAAAATAGATACGAACTGAAAGAGCCATGTGGGAAGGTGGAAGGCCAACTGGCTTGATCATTCATGCAGTGGTCGTCAATTTCCCGCGTGTCTTCTGGCCTTTTGAGTGGTCTTCAATGTTTTGATCATAACTCCACCTAGGAACATCCAAAAGACACGGGACCAGATGAATTGGAAAGCTAATTTGATAACCTTTCACACCATGTTGAGCATGCTTCACGAAATATTGTAGAGTGATACAGTTTCTTACGGAAACTTGGATATCAGGCTGACTATTGATCTTCTGAACAGTCTGCACCAAAAGCACTCGGCTGCCAAGCTGGGAGCTCTAAAGCAGTCGGCACTTAGTGGCATTAGAAAGTTGACTTCAACACCTTTCCAACAAGTACTCATGGACCTTCACAGCTTCTATGAATCAAGAGATATGACTGTTTCTTCATGACAGTTATGTCAGGCCGAACTGGTTCGACGTAGTTCTCCTCTCTGGTTCAGTCTCGGCGTGTCCTTGTCATCCTCCTTGGTGAACCTGAGTAATAGCAACATGCACGATTTAGGAAGTATATAATTCTCATTAATAAATGGATTTTCACAAAGTAGCGCGTGCACCTCTTGTTGTAGTTGTTTAGCTCGGCTACGAGTAATTGGTCCATCGAAGACATGAGCTGGTGCAGCTTGACTTGATGTAGTCAGTATACTTGATGGTGTGGTAGGCGTGGGCATATCAAAATGACGTACTGCATGCGACAAGGCATACAGTCGTCCGTTGCCGCTGCCCCTGTGCATTGCCTCGCCGCAGCCTGCCACCACATTGACCGCCGGAGAGTGAAGCAACACACCTGAGTGAACAACTTCCGTTGCTTGTCCCAGTCGGCTCCTCACGCCGCTCACCACATCTAGCCGTGTCGCATGCCGGATCCCGCTCTGCTGCCCCCGTCCGCTGCCGTCCCTTCGCAGCTCCTCAAATCGCACGCCAGATCCAGCCGCAGTACCCGTGGATACTCACACCGCACGCTGTATCAAGCCCCGTCGCCCCTGCCAACTGCTTTTGCTACTCCTCAACCCGCCGGATCTAGTCCCTGTGAGCCGCCGCTCCTGACTACAACCATGAGCACCAGCTAGTGAGGGGAGCACGAGCTAACTCCTCGACACCTCCGCATCGCTTCCACCAGAACAAGCCCAGTGCAGTTTGAAGCACCACCTCGGCGCCACCAGCATGTACCACTCAGCCCCTAGCCCCACCACCATGGCGGTGGAAGAACAACATCGCCGACAAGGAGAGAATATGGGAGATGCCGACTGCTCTGGCTGACCGTGGCCAGCCGTCGCCCGGCCATGGCCGCGTCTGTCCGTCATTGTAGCTCGTCGCAGCCACCGTGGCCGAGGCCGCGGCTGCTGCCGCTACCCGTCCAAGCTACCGTGGCTGGTTGTGGCCGTCGGCTGCCAGCTGGAGCCAGCCATGGCCGGCCGCAATCAAGGCCACTGCCCCTACCATCATGCCGCGCCTTCAGCTCCGCGCGCCATGCCCCTGGCGCTAGCCTTAGTCGCCTACGCTGCAGCCGCCTTTTGATCCGCGCGCCGCCTGCCACCGAACCACATCCCACACATCAACGCCACACATCCACAAGATCTGGTTGGGGAGGGACCGGATCCGTGGTCCCCGTCGTCGTCGCCGCTGTTAGCCTGTTGATCCATACCACTTTGTTAATGTTCGTATTTTACAAAAACGTTCCGTTATTTCTTTTTATTTTACATGGACAACCTTGTGCCGCTGTTCGAGTGGACCATCACCAGCTCGCTGTCCCCGGACACCCACGCGGCCGGCACGCCGTCGCCCACCAACGTTATCACGCAGGCCACCCTCCAGAGGGCCCCCGGCAAGCTCCGCGCCTCCGTCTCATCTCCGTGTTGCTCTAAGATTTTTAGTCGTTTGGAGCAAAGAGGACACCGCACGAGCCCGTTCTCGTTGAAGTTCGGGGCACTGCCTGAAGGTGCCCACTTCCTCGAGGAACACCTTGCAGCTGCTGGAGCACTCTTCGCATGGCATGAAACGCACGCCGCCAGCTCCCGGCGGGGGCGCCATCTCGCAGGTCTCCTGCGACCTGGAAAGCTCACCAGCCTTATGCATCCGACATATCTTTTCCGCCGGACCAGCAGCTACTTCAGCGGCGAGTCGTCGTCGCGTCCCATCTCCTTGTCTCGCTCCAGGCTGAGCGACCCGAGCGTGGACGACTTGAGCGCGACGGTGTGGTGCATGCCCCCGGCGGCTGGCGGCCCCGAGCAGATACAAGCGTATGGCAACCGACGGGCGCCGCGAAGCGCGTGCCTAGCCGGAGCCCGTGCAGCCCATCGGACACCCACAACTACGGTGGAGCACGCAGACACAGACGGCCGCCGCGGCCGCCGGCAAGGTGCACCGGTCGACGCTGGTGATCAATAAGTTCATCGGCGGCACGCCGCTATTGGTGGTGGCCCGGGCCTGGTGCGCAAATGAGTTTGAGGCGGAGTCCAGCGACGACGAAATGGGGGTGGCGCACTCGCCGCGCTCAACGCTGCGCTGGGTGTCGTCGTCCAAGGCGTCGCTGGCGGCGCAGTCGCCGCGGCATCGATGGGGACCGACGTCCTGCAGGCTCTGGAGGAGGAGGAGGACGATGGTTGCGATGGCTGGGCGCCTGTGCACCATCGGCCCGCCGCCGCCGAGACGAAGCAGCCGCTCCTGCTGTTTACGTCGTGGCGTGGGGACCTGCTGCAGAGCGTGCGGCAGTGCCGGCAGCTGAAGCAGAAGCCACACTTCATCGTGGAGCCCTACTTCATTTCGACCTCCTGAACAGCAGCCATCGATCACTCGATCACAAGCCGCGCCGCGCGCGGGTGTATGGGGACGGCGAGCTGGCACTCGTCTGCTTGAGAGATTTTTTTATTTTAACCCCTTTTAATCTAAAATTTTATAAACAACCCCTCCCGATCTAAATTTTCAAGAAATAGCTCTTTTGGTCGCGCCGAGCTGCGTGGCGCGACTAATACTTCAGTCACGCCACATGCAATGGCATGACTAATGTGACACGATGGCATCGAGTACAACATGGCGCGACTAAGGCGCTGGCATCGAGTACAACGTGGCACAACTAAGGTAGTCGCGCCGCTGAAGAGTCACGCCACCCTCTCTGGCGTGACTGAACTCACAGTCACGCCACGCTATCTGCTGTCTAGTTCCACTCTAAGTGCAAGAAAATGCTGCTCACTTACCTCTATTTCATTTCACTTTTTAATTATAAAGTGAACAATTAAATTCGTGAAACTTGACATGTACCATCTATGAAGTGTATACGTTCCATTTTAAAAGTTTATGCTCCAAAACATGGTGTAAAAAATGAGAATTCTAATTTCTAAATGGGCTAAGTGTTAATGGTAGTCCCTATGGATGAACTCCAGTTATGTGCCCATTTAAGGCTAGTGACAATGCATCTACCACAAACTTTATTAATCTCACACCACATTTGCCTAGCTATCACTGTTTGACGAGATTCTGTACAAATATTTTCTATTTTTGATGCATGCCATATATAAGCAAATAGAAAAGAGAGACAAGTTAGGAGGGAAAAGGAACAAGCCAAAAGGCGTAGGAGTTCCATGTATGGCATGCTAATGCAACTATTCGTTGCAAGTTTGTTCGTGTGTTTAAGGAATATATGGTGGGTAGTTAATTAGTGCTTAATAATCCTTTTTGCATCTGACAGCCGTATATGTGTGGCGCTGATGCAGTGGCGGAAGCAAGGGCCGCGAAACCCCCCTAACACGCACAAAAATTTTGAACACCGACTCCCCTACGTGATTAGTCCTAGCATCCTACTCGATGTTGTTGGTGGTACGACCATGGGCTCACAAGGACGCGTGGGTAATCTCCAGAAGGAGTCATACCAAGCGTGAAGACTGCGAGTATAGTACTGCAAGGACTCTCCTCGTTATGGAAACCAGTCGTGTGTCATGTAAACTACTCGGATTGACGTGCGAAGCACTCTACGAGTTGTATTAGGTTAGGATTCTACTTGGAAACGACCTTGTAACCCTGCTCACCGTGTATATAAGGCTGGGTAGGGACCCCCTCCAAAAGATACGATCTCATCAATACAAACCACCAAACAGGACGTAGGGTATTATGCCATCTAAGCGGCCCAAACCTGTCTAAAATCCTGAGTCTCTTAGCCTTTGCGTTCCTGATCTCGACGAAACCCACCTGAAACTCTACTACATCGGGATACCCCTCGGTAGGATTGACGGTAGAACACCGACATCTGGCGCGCCAGGTAGGGGTTTTCCTCGAAGATCCCTTGGAGAACGCAATGGTGACCTACATTCAATCTTAAGCGCCTCAGGAGGGCACAACGTTCCACTTTGGCTCGTGGGTCTACGTCGCTGACGGCTCGGGTGGCTTCTATAGCTACATTGAGACGCCCGTGGAGTTGCAGTAGGAGCAAGCGCCCATCATGGAAGATTTGGCCGAACAACTCGGCAAAATCACGCTCGCAGACTTGATCCGCGGGCAAGAGCCCGAGTCAATCACGACTCCGGAGCAGCAAACAACCCTCGCACCCCAATTCCCGTTTGGACTCCGTAATTCAACCCACGCATACTGTGAGGCGTTACAGAGCCAGATCGAGCCCGTCACGGACTCGAAGCGGGACGTCCCAGTCCGAGTCATGGCAGGACACACCAACTCTTTGAGCCAAGCGGTCCCCAAATGCCACTCTGACTCAGACGAGGAGATGCTACAAGACGATGGCGAACACGACCTGGTGATCTACGCCACGCCTAAAGGAAGATCCGTGTACCCCAGAGACAGGATCCCGCGGGACGTCTACGAGTCCCGCCAGATTTTTGTACTCTTTGGGTCTGAAGTTACTAATGACCTGCCGTTCCAACACGGCACACCGCTGCTGCCAGAAGAGGAAAGCTCTACGGAACTCATCACCCCAAGCTCCAGCGACTCTGTCGAACCCAATTGACAAGTCTTCATGGCTGGCGCGGCAGCGGCTGGTGACGTCGACAACAAGCTGCGCTACGCCTTTGAGCTAGAGGGTGATATCTCTGCAAACGAGGAACCACCCGCTGGTGAATCAGCCCAAGTGGCCATGGAGAGAGAAATCCGGAACAACAGTAGGGCTCAGCGCTGCCTAAACGCTCGCAATCGCGTCATGGCTGGTCGCAACCTCGCTCAAGAGTTCACACGGGTGGCACGGTACGACTCTCCTATGGCTAACGCCATGGAGATTGCCTACCACGTCCGCAGCCTACCACGAACCCCAGAAACGGCAGCCACGCTTGAACGGATCAATGACATGGTCCGCACCCTTGAAAAGGCCATTACTGCCGCCCCATCGCGCAGCGGTCGGGCAGCCCCAAGCGAATAAGTCGAAAGCAGCGAGCGTCAACCCCCTCGCGACAAGCATCGTCCACCGAATCCAAGCTAACTGGGGGAAGCCAACTGCGCAGAAGTCGCACCCCCACGTCGACCAGAGGATGATCGCCAACGAGGTGGACGTGCCCATCCCAGTCGCAACGACGGTGCCACGTCATCCCACAGGCCAGCACACAGTGCCGACCTCTGGCAAACCATCAACGCTAACCGCGACGCGCGCTCCATCCTTGAATCCAAGAGACGTGATGAAGCCCAGAGATACAGAGAAGAAGATGATGAGTACCCGATGTTCTCCAGGGACATCCGAATGGCGGTTTACCCGCAGCCTTTCAAACCAGTCGGCTTCGAGAAGTACGACGGCAAGATCTCCCCTGAGTCATGGCTGCGCATATACTCTACGGCCATAGAGTGCGCGGGTGGCAACAACGCCATCAAGTGCAGATACTTCCGAATGGCACTCGAGCCCGCTCCACTCACATGGTTCGAAAACCTGCCACGACGCTCCATCGAGTCCTGGGAACGCCTCAAGAAGATCTTTGTGTCGAACTTCCAAGGCACATACAGTCGCCCCAAGACTCGACATAACCTCGCCATGTGCAAGCAGCACAAAGGATAAAGCGCACGCGACTACATGCGTCGCTTCATGGAAATCAAGACTCTGGTGGTGGACGTTTCTGACCGCAACTGCATCGACTTGTTCCAAAATGGCATCACCAACAGGTTCTTTGACAGATAATTTGGTCTGCATCGACCAAGGACTCTGGATGCCCTGCGTGACCAGGTTGAGGCGTGGTCTGAACAAGAAGACTGTGACCTCAAAAAATATGGCCCTCCCCAAGGTAGGGAGAGGCAAAACAACAAAGGCCAGCAGGGCTCCCAGCACAACAAGCGCAAGCCAGACGACACTGTCGCGACTCTGGAGACTGGCATGCGAAGTCAGAAGAAGAACTACCACGGCAAAAGGGACGTCGAGAAGATCATGGACAGGCCGTGTCCAATGCACCCAAAGCATAAGCACACCATGGGCCAATGCTATGATCTCCAACGTGTGTATGCCGAGAAGGACCGCGAGAACAAAGCCAAGAAGAAGCCGGCAAGGGAACCACTCGATCCTGAAGCCAAGAACAAGCAAAATGCTGACGACGAAGAAGAAGAAGATGACGAGGACCAGACGAACAAGTTCCAGAAGCCCAGGAACGTACTCATGGTCATCATGGGTGGCGACTATGGCTTTCCCACTCGGAGGAAGCACAAGCTCGCTCTATGGCACATCATGGCAATCGAGCCAGCCGTCCCAAGGTACCTAAAGTACTCAGAGGTTCCAATCACTTTCTCCAGGGCGGATCAGTGGAACAGCTACGACGAACCAGGACAATTACCACTCGTCCTGGACCCTACGGTGGCAGGATCACAACTCACCAAGGTGCTCATCGACGGTGGGGCGGGGCTGAACGTGCTATTCTCTGGCACCCTGAAGAGGATGGGACTCGACATCGCGAAGATGCTGACTCCCACCGAATCCCCATTCTATGGTATTGTCCCTGGAAACGGCAGTCTCCCTCTCGGCTAAGTCACACTACCAGTCACATTCGGCACGCAGGAGAACTTCAGGACGGAGTACATCAAGTTCGAGGTAGCGGACTTCGAGACCTCCTATCAAGCGATCCACGGACGTCTTGCTTTGGCCAAGTTCATGGCCACCCCCCATTACGTCTACCTCGTCCTCAAGATGCCAGGACCTAGAGGCGTCATCTCTATCCGCGGCAACTTGCGACGATCGTACAACTGCGATAGAGAGGCTGTGGAGTTTGCGGCTACCACTCAGATGCCCAACGCTATGGCCCAGATCTTCGCGGCGGCTCAGGAGCTGAAGCAGTCCGAGTTTGAGGTTCCAAGCAAGGAGCCCGGGCCACACAAGGCGGCCGTCCCTGAAGATGTGGCGACCAAGGACGCACCACTACTGGAAGGAGACCAGTCGAAGACCACCAAGATTGGGGCCGGCCTGACCCCGAAATAGGAAGGCGAGCTCGTCAGGTTCTTGCAAGCTAACCGCGACCTCTTTGCGTGGAAACCTGCAGATATGCCAGGGGTGCCAAGGAACCTGATTGAGCACAGCCTTAACATCGACCCTAAAGCTACACCCAAGAGGCAACGGTTGCGACGATTCGCAACTAACAAGCGAGAGGCGATCAAGAAGGAGCCGGCGAAGTTACTCGCCGCAGGATTCATCAAGGAAGTCTTCCACCCCGACTGGTTGGCAAACCCAGTCTTGGTGAGAAAGAAGAATAACAACGAGTGGCGCATGTGCATCGATTACACTGACCTCAACAAGCATTGCCCCAAGGATCCCTTCAGGTTACCGCGCATCGACCAGGTTATCGACCTCCACGGCTGGTTGTGCCTTACTTTGTTTTCTTGTTTGCTACTCGGGTTATCACAAGATATCTCTAAAAGAGGAGGATCAAATCAAGACGGCGTTCATCACCCCATACGGTGCATATGCCTACACCACGATGTCTTTCGGGCTGAAGAACGCCGGAGCGACTTGCCAGCGCGTGATCCAACTTTGCCTTGAGAAGCAACTCCACCGCAACATGGAAGCCTACGTCGATGATGTGGTCATAAAGACTAGAAATCCAGAAGACCTCATCGCTGATCTGGAGGAGACTTTCGCATCCCTGCGGAAGTGGCAATGGAAGCTCAACCCAAACAAGTGTGTCTTTGGAGTACCCTCCGGGAAACTTCTCGGGTTCATCATCAGCCACCGTGGCATCGAGGCCAACCCCGAGAAGATCAAAGCCATCACAGCAATGGAAGCTCCAAAGACCATCAAGGACATCTAGAAGCTCACTGGGTGCATGGCGGCGCTGCACCGATTCATCTCGCGACTTGGAGAGAGGGGCCTCCCTTTTTTCAAGCTACTCAAGAAGGGTGACAAGTTCCAATGGAACGAAGAAGCAGCGGCAGCATTGGCGGATCTCCAGCAACATCTTCAACAACCACCAATCCTGACTGCTCCGTAGGATGACGACAAGGAATTGCTGCTCTACATCGCAGCCACGACTCATGTGGTGAGCACTGTACTGGTGGTCGAGCGTGCTGAGGATAATCATGCATACCCTGTGCAGAGACCGGTTTACTTCATCAGCGAAGTACTCACGGAGTACAAAGCTTGATACCCTGCGGTGCAAAAACTACTCTACGCAATACTCATCACTTCCAGGAAGTAGCACCACTACTTCGACACATTCACCATTACGGTGGTGACAGAGTTTGGCTTGGGTGATATCTTACGCAACCCGGACGCGACCGGGCGAATTCCAAAATGGGCTGTCAAGCTTGGCGCCCTCAGCATCGAGTTCAAGTCCAAGAAGGCCATCAAGTCAAAGGTGCTGACAGACTTCATGGCAGAGTGGCGCGAGAATCAAGTTGATATCCCCGTCGGTAGACTAGAGCACTGGACCATGTACTTCGATGGCTCTCTAAAACTCGAAGGTGCCGGCGTAGGAGTACTTTTTATCTCGCCCAAGGGCGACCAACTCAAATATGTTCAGCAAATCTTCTGGAAGGTGTCCAACAATGAGGCAGAGTACGAGGCCTTGCTACATGGCCTACAACTCGCAATTTCTCTAGGAATCAAGAGGCTAATGGTGTACGGCGAAGGAGAACATGGATGCTTACTGCGAAGCTGTGCGCAAGCTAGAGAACAAGTTCGCAGGGCTCGAGTACCATTGGGTGGTCCGTGATGACAACGTCGCTGCTGACGTGCTTTCCAAGCTCGGATCCACTCGTGCAGAAGTTCCAGCAAGAGTCTTCGTCCAGGAGCTCCATAAATGAACCATTGACTTCAAGAAATCCACACCGTCCCACAATGACGAACCCGAACCAGATAGAGAGGTCTTGGTAATTGAAGAAGACTGGCGTGTCTCGTTCATCGAGTACATCAAGAACAAGACCCTGCCTTTGAACAAGACTGAAGCTGAACAAGTCATCCGGAGATCGAAGAATTATCTACTCATCGGTGATCAGCTCTACAGGAGAGGACTCTACACTGATATTGCCATGAAGTGTGTCCCGAGAGCAACAGGCAAGGGCATCCTGGAAGAAATTCATGAAGGCGCGTGCGGGAATCATGCAAGATCACGCACGATGGTGGGCAAGGCATTGAGAGCAGCTTATTATTGGCCCACGGCTCTGCAAGACGCAGAAGAAATTGTCCGCAAGTGTCCCGGGTGCCAGTTCTTCGCCAGACAGCAACACGTGCCTGCCCACAAGCTTATTGCTACTCCTCCATCTTGGCCGTTCGCATGCTGGGGGCTCGACATGATTGGGAAGCTTACGACTGCTCCAGGAAACTTCACACATGTGCTGGTTGCAATCGACAAGTTTACCAAGTGGATAGAAGTCAAGCCAGTCACGGACATATCTGCGGCCAAGGCCAAGGGGTTCATTAGTGATCTGATGATCAGGTATGGCTGTCCTCATCATATTATCACAGATTTGGGTTCCAATTTCAACAGCCACGAGTTCAAGGACCACTGTGAGAGGAACAACATTGAAGTAATTCACGCATCAGTAGCTCATCCCAAGGCCAACGGACAAGTCGAGAGAGCCAATGGTTTGATTCTGGATGGCCTGAAGAAGCGACTGTATGAGCACGACAAGAAGTACGGAGGCAAGTGGATCTATGGGTTACCGCATGTAGTCTGGGGGCTTCGAACCCAGCCTTGCAAGCCAACCGGCCACTCGCCATATTTTCTGGTGTACGGATCTGAAGCTATCCTGCCAGTAGACCTGATGTACAAATCCTCACGACTAGAGCAGTATGATGAAGGAGTTGCTGATGACACAAGACGACTGGAGCTTGATCTGATTGAGGAGCAACGCTGTGCAGCTTTTTTAAATTCCACTCAATATCTCCAGGGGTCTGGCGCTACCATGACAGGAACGTCCAAGAGCGATCGTTCAACATCGGCGACTTAGTGTTGCGCAGAATCCAGAAGACCACGGGTATGCACAAGCTTATGTCCCGCTGGGAAGGACCTTTCATCGTGCACAAGGTGACAGGACCTGGGTCGTATCGATTGAAGAATAGTGAAGGAGTCGAGGAAAGAGATTCATGGAACATTGAGCATCTACACAAGTTCTATGCTTAGGGTCTTTTTCTGAGTTCGTCAAGAGTCTGTACAATATTTTGAAGATCTATGATCAAGTTATCAATAAAGTGCAATTTGTGTTCTCAGTATTTGATCCGTGATCTCTCGGCTTCATTCATGCTTTGGTTGTCTTATAAGACTACTCTAGCTTCTACTAATTTCGGAGTTCCCTTTGATACTTGTTGATTCAACAAAATATACATTGGTCAAAATCCGAAGAGTAGCTCACATGTCTACTTTCCAGGATCCCTGAGTACTTAGTTTTAACTAAGACCAGGCTAAACACCTATAGAGGCCAGCTAGCCTTATAAAGCAACTACCCACGAGTAGTAATTCCAAATCTCTGAGTACTTATTTGAAAGTATTTTAGAGTCTACTTTGAAATACGAGTAGTAATTTCAAATCTCTAAGTACTTATTTGAAAGTATTTTAGAGTCTACTTCGAAAGACGAGTAGTAATTTAAAATCTCTGAGTACTTATTTGAAAGTATTTTAGAGTTTACTTTATATAATGAGTAGTGATTTTAAACCTTCGAGTACCAATTTGCAAGTACTTTGAAGTCTAACTCGCAAAATGAGTAACAATTTCATGGCACAATCATATCAACACAACACAAAGAAGTTATAATTCATACAATACTGCGCATATACATAAAGATATATTTATATCATAAATATGTTGCAATACATCTTGTTTTTATAGGACTACAAATTCAGAACAGTTTTAAGTTCTCTACAACTTCTGCTGCTATGGGCTCAAAGTGCTTCAAGTGTTCATCGAACTGGGTCTTCTCACAGTCCTCCGCTCTACCAGTCGGGACATCATCTATTTCCGCTTCTGGGTAGAAGAACTGGACGACCGCCAGCACGTGATCCACCACATAGCAGCAGGTCTTCTTCAACTAGACAGTGAACTTGCCGGGGGCTTCCTGGATACGCTGCAAGAGTGGTTTTGTTGACTCTTCTGGCGTGTCATGATCAATGGAATTCACCAATGTGGTGGCCGCCTCGACAAGTTCAGCATGTTCTGTCTTCAATGCTTGAAATTCCTCTCCGACTGCCTTGCTTTTATCCAAGGCGTCTTTGAGGGTGACGTCTGACTGGTCCAGCATCTTTATGGCTTGATTATATACTGTCATAAACTCATTATGAGTTTCAAATAGAGAGGCATAGTCACGGGAGAGTTTTTCCTTCTCCTCGGTGCATCGATACATACCATTCCTCCATGAAGTACACTCGGATTGGAGCGTCATGTATGCCATCATACGCTATGCAAAGGAAAATCCTCTAAGTCAGATAATCAAATTACAAGTCGAGGGAGTTTTCTCAAGACAGGTGCACTCACCAGTATTAGTCTGTGTTAAGGTGCGATTCCTTTTCTTGAGTCGTTCCTCCTCGGCCTTCCACTCTTTTTTCCCGGGCAGCAAATTTCTGGCGTTCTTTGTCTAGCTCTTCCCGGGTGGTGAGCTGATCGGCTTGAACAACATCAAAATGCTGAGATAATTTGGCCAGCTGTGCCTTGGCCTTGGTCAACTCGTCCTCCAATTTCTGGGCCCGTACGGATGCATCAGACATTGCATACAGAGCCTCAGATTTTCTCTTCGAGCGGGCGGCCAATTCCTGCAAGGATTTCATCATTAATGGTTTTCAAAAGTCTGGTAATTGAACAAGCTAAGATAAAATGGGCATTACCTCTACATATTCGATGGAGCCCTGCGCCATCTAGATTATCTGTTCTGCGACTCGACGTATGTGGCTATGGCATCCGGCTGCAGCAATGGATCTTCAAATAGCTCTGCGGCGCCTGGTAGAGCTATGCTTACTACGCCTGCAGAAGCTTCCCCTGTTAAGTCTACCGGACTGGATGTCGGCATATATTTCATCCCAATTGATCTTGACAGAGGTCGAGAGATGTTCGACTGCACCATCAGCTTTGGGCCTTCAGCTTCTTTTCTCCCTAGTAGGGGCAAGTCGGGAACAAGCTCTTTGATGATCTGTGATCACTCTGGATGGGCAGGAACAGCCTCTGAGTCGTCCGCAGCACGATATTGAGGAATTTCTTCAGCTGCGGGCAGACCGGTTGCTTGCATGACTTCTGCTAGTTTTTCTTGTTCGCCAGGAATAGGTTGGACCTGTTCAGTACAAGGCTCTTCGGTTGGAACTTTGGCCTTCTTCCTTGGCGGCAAGGGAGCAGATTTCCTACACAAACAATGGCTTGAGTTATCAAAATTACTACTCTAATATATCAAGAACTGTATCACGAGTATGGTTATTACCTCTTTGATTTCTTATCTGGGATTTGGGGCTCGCCAAATACCAGTGCGGGTTTAACAATCGCACTGGCACCTGACTCGGGTCTCTCCTTCGGCTGCGCGGCTGATGAATCAACCACGGCTTCAGTACGGACACCTTGAATTTCAACTGTGTCCTTGACTGTTTCAGCCTCAACAGTCGCCTTCGGTGCTTCTTCTGGCAGTAGTGACTGGCTTGAGGGCTTCGACTGATCTTCAGCTGGACTATCTGGAGCATTAATGTCCTCGAGACTGCTAATTTATGTATGATTATCAGTAATGAGTCGTTATTCCAAGGAGATCTTGAGTATACGACAACTTCAAATACCTGGGATTGTCACTTTAAGTGTGACTGGTGGAAGTTTTGTCTCCAAATATTTTCTTCTTATGGGCGGCCCTCCGTTGTCGACCAGGTGGTGCGAAGATAGCTTCCTTCACAATATCTATCGACAGGGCACTGGATGTGCCTTGTCCTTCACTTTTTGAGTGATGGACCATCCGAATGTCTTCCGAGTCGTCTGATTGGTCTGACGACTCGTCATCAAGATAGCCCAGAGGAGGTTTCCTCAAATGAGATGGAATCTGAAATTTCGGATCCGCTCCCTCTAGAACTTGCTCTGGCATGATGGGCCAGGAATAGAACAAATCGACGTCCTCCTGCATTACATCAGATATACATTAGACTGGTGATTTGGGAGAATTCTGGCTACAATACTCAAGAAATTGATACTTACTTGCTTAGGAGGATGATCTGCATCGAAGAGTTGAGGCACGAACGGCACGCAATGCACTCCAGCCATCAACATTTGCACTCTTTGCATGATTTCTGCTTCACTCAACTCATCGCGAGTCATTCGAGCCGGGTCGTCTCTACCCTTGTACTCGAAACCCCATCCCTCCTTCTGGGCGAGTGGTTGCACTCGGCGTTGGATCCAGCTGTAAACGACATAAGCACATGTGACTCTCTGATTTGTCAATGCTTTGATCTTGACAAACAGCTGATTCACTTGTGCAGTCTCTGCAATACTGGGTTGCTCTTTCCACTCAGGGAAATCAGCAGGGGCTACTCCAGTCCATTCAGGCAGCTTGGGATCGTAGTTACCGATGTACCACCATAAGTTTTTCCACTCGGAGTTGTTACTGTGCATCTCATATTCCAGATATGATGAGCGCATTCCTTGGTGCATCTGGATTCCGGCTCCTCCAACTGGAGAGGTTGCATCTTTCTTCGGCTGTGGCTTCACAAAGAACAGGCGTCGCCACAAACTGAAGTGCGGGCGAATTCCAAGGAAAGCCTCGCAGAAATACACATAGATCGAGATTTGCAATAAACCATTTGGTGTCAGATTGGGAAGTTCAATACCGTAATATTAGAGCAACCCGCGCAAGAAGTCGCAGGTTGGAATGCCTAATCCCATCTGGATAAAGTGGCTGAACATCAGAATCTTATCCACAGGCACAAACGGCCATTTCTCGGCTTTCTCTGGCACTTGCCACAACAGCTCTTGCTGCTCCTTCAAGAATCCATCTTTCACTAGTTTCTCCTACTGCTCCTGGGATACTTCTGATGGCCTGAGGTAGTTACAAGGCAGCGGATGAACTCTCTGCTGCACTCTACCCCGCTTTGGCGACGGCAGCCACACTTCTTTGTCGCGGGCCCCGCTGCGGCTTGACTTCTTGTCCCCCTTTGACGTCATCCTTGAAATCACGAGTTTCTTCACCCGCATACACTCGGGGGCTCAAAGGTGTTGATTGGAAAAGGATGGGCGAAGCAGATCTACGATGGGATCGATTTTCGCTCGGGGGCTCGGAGATTGCCTCACGAAGATGAGGAATGGCGGCGGTTAGGGTTTGTGCAAGATTTGGCGAAATAGATAAGTCACCGCGGAGGCGCAGCGGTGGGCTTTTATTGATTGTGTTTGTGACGGTTAATTTTCCAAGACAAAGACTTGATCCTTTTCTATATATACATATAGTTCAAGGCTCGGGGGCTGCAGGGTAGTAAAGGAACAGGGATTTTATTTTTTCTGAAGCTTAAGATTTAATCAAGACCCTCAGCTTGATTCTTTGATTCAACCAAAGGCTCAGGGGCTACTTGATATCAAGTGCAATTTTTCCAAAATTGCACATTTCAAGAACATGATGAAGATTCAAGATTCTGTGGACCCTGAACCTGATTCTTCGATTTAACTTAAGGCTCGGGGGCTACTCTATATGGAGTGCGATTTTTATCACACACCATATAGTATTTTGAAGACTACAAGTCGATCAGATCAAACGGGGCTTAAGCACCTCATGGCCTCGTAACAACCAAGACCTGTCCAAGATTGATCAAGCACTCGAAAAACTCGAAAAAGCACTCGGTTGATGATACTCGACGATGAAGCGCTTGGGGGCTTGTTGGAGGTATGACCATGGGCCCACAGGGACGCGTGGGTAATCTCCAGAAGGAGTCGTACCAAGCGTGAAGACTGCAAGTAGAGTACTGCAAGGACTGTCCTCGTTATGGAAACCAGTCGTGTGTCATGTAAACTACTTGGATTGACGTGCGAAGCACTCTACGAGTTGTATTAGGTTAGTATTCTACTCGGAACTGACCTTGTAACCCTGCTCACCGTGTATATAAGGGTGGGCAGGGACCCCCTCCAAAAGATACGATCTCATCAATACAAACCACCAAACAAGACGTAGGGTATTACGCCATCTAAGCGGCCCGAACCTGTCTAAAATCCTGAGTCTCTTAGCCTTTGCGTTCCTGATCTCGACAAAACCCACCGGAAACTCTACTACCTCGGGATACCCCTCGGTAGGATCGACGGTAGAACACTGACAGACGTGCAGGTTTCCATCACTACTGCATAAACCATTAACCTAAGCGGCGCTTCTATTTTGCTGATGCCAATAAGGGGGTCATCCTAAACGGTTATTTAGCAGTGGTGGAGCCGGAACAAAAATTAAGGGGGTCGGGGGCGAGAAAATATTTTCGAGTTCAAAAAATTTGCAGTTTGTTCCAATTCTTCATTTTCCACACAAATAAACACTAGCTAGCGATCACTATAGTAATTAGTTATCCTACGGAAATACAAAAGGACGAATATAGATTACAAATGTGATCATTACACCTTGTTCATTTAAATTTCACTGTACGCTTCTTCATCGTATGGAATCTTCAATAATTTCACTTGCTTACATTGCTTTGACTTGAAGGAGCAACGTTTGGAGAAGGGACAGGGACTGGATCTGTTCCGGCTTGCTCGTCGTCATAGCCGTCCATCGTCGTCGCAGCTCGCAAGCTCGCGGTCGTGGCCTGCCGACTGCAGGCCGTCGTTGTTGTTCGCGGTTTCACGGCACTCCGATGTCAGCGCCGGCACCACTACGTCCGAGCCTGCCGCCGCCGAAGCCTATCGCGGTCACGTGGTGCCGCCGAAGTCGAGTCGTCTGCAGTCTACTGGTCTTCCATTGATTTGATTACGATTCGTCCGTCTGACCGTCTCCTGATCTCTAGTCTCTCTCACAACCCGCGTCACTCGTAGGCCGTAGGAACACGTGGAGACTTGAGACTTGGGCTGTTGTAGCTGTACGTACACTACTGCAGAAACCGTTAACCTAAATGGCGCGAAATCCTCATGCGCGCCGGCGCAAGCGCCGCGTCCCTTTTACTGATGCCAATAAGGGGGTCATCCTAAGCAGTTATTTACTCGCTTCTAATGACTGATTAAATGTGTCGGCGTGCAACACTCCGCTTAGAATGACTCATTATTCGAACCAGTTTGTTTAGCACCGCTGCGTTTGTTAACCTATTGTAACCGGTCTAATCAACGCCGGTTAGGATGATGCAACACTCGTATAAAAAAAGTGTTCTTTGATTCATTATTAATCATTAGATCTCAAACAAATACTAGATATATTGGGATCGTTATGAACCAATGTATACTATCGCTACCGGTTTAACTAACGCCGGTTAGGATGATGGCACACACGTTTAAAAAAACGCGTTTGTTTTAGTCATTTGATCTCAAATGTATACTAGCTAGTTATATATGGATCGTTATGAACGAATTGCACACACAACAGATACACATTCAACTGAATGTGAACGTGTACGTGCTAGACGTTCACAACAAACACAGAATCTAGCTGTGTACCATTCTAGATGAATATAATAATTCAGTTCATCACTTGATAGTTCATAACTAGATCGATACTTCATCAAGAGTTCACTAGGCAGCACTTTGACTTCATCACTAGAGAGTCTAATTTACATATACATGGTGTTAGTGTATATTGGTGTATATAACCCATGTAGGTGTTGGCCCATCTAGAGGCCCATGTACTTGTATTATATATACCCACCCTTCTATAGTTTGGAGGAATACACAGCAATTATTCCCCTATAGCTTGGTATCAGGTAGGATTTCCTTTCTTCTCTTCTTCCCAGCCGCTAGACCCATCCTCACTGCCGCCGCCGGACATGGCCGGCCGGCCACTGCCGCCGCCGGGCTTCCCCCGCCCCCCCCCCCCCCCTCGCCCCCTTCCCCTCCCTCTCCTCCTCCTCTGCCGCCGCCCCCATGCACGCCTGGGCCGCCGCTCCACCCCTGCTCCAGGTGCGGGCGCGTCGGGCGTGGGCACGAGCGTGCTGGCCGCGGGTGCTCCAGCCGGGGGCGCGCCAGCCGTGGGCGTCCTCCCCGCACCCCAGACTGTCTTGTGCCGGCCTTTCTTCCTACGCCGACCATCCTTCCCGCGCCGCCTCTCCTCACGCCGGCTGCGGGCGCGCCAGCGGCGCCGGCCGCCGCCCTCTCCGCTGCGCCTCACGCTCC
Source organism: Urochloa ruziziensis (assembly GCA_015476505.1). Classification (NCBI taxonomy): domain Eukaryota; kingdom Viridiplantae; phylum Streptophyta; class Magnoliopsida; order Poales; family Poaceae; genus Urochloa; species Urochloa ruziziensis. The sequence continues at coordinate 15,028,282 of CM027125.1, read as the reverse complement.
TGCCCCGCCCTTGCTGTTGCGCCGCTCCCTGCCCCTGGCCCTGCTCCTGCAGCGCTGCTCCGTGCGGGGGAGTCTACAGGGTAGGGGATTCCCCAGGCCACAGCCCAGATCCGGCCCAACATGTGCAGATGCAGTTCAGCATGCTCCCATGGCAATGCCATTCAAACCAGGTGGATACACTGCTGATAGCCAAATTTGACACTTTCAAAGTAAAAGTAAAACAACTGAACAATTACCTAGTTGCATGCATATCGCAACACTAGGAAAAAATGAACAATAGTTGTACAGAGACACTCTTAGAGACCAGGAAGAAGTTCAGATTCTAACAAGTTAAGAGATTCTAGCAGTAGCTACTTCACAATTAACAGAAACACATTCTACACAGATAGTGTACACAATTAGCAGTGGCTGCATCCATTCCAGCAAACTGCACACATAGAATCATCTACCGGCCAACCATGGATTAAACCAGTTGTATAACAAACAAGCAACCAAGTATGCATCCACGATAACTCCTCACTGTCAGCAATAAAAAAAGGCACTGAAATGGTAGGTACCTTCACATGAATGTTAGGTAACATAGATCATGTTGCTACAGACTTGACAACAAGGTAGAAAAGTTCAGATTATACTAGGACTGTACCTCGATTCTGAACCTAATAGTACAGACAAACTTTAACACTTGGATTTATTTACAAATGGCATCTATGATCCATGTTCATAAACTGCCATACTAACTAGAGCAAGATGCACAAACTCAACGGAGTTCGACATCTCCTGCCATATAGTGCCTCAAAAGGTGCCATATTCAAGCTAGCTTGGTAGCTATTGTTGTACGAAAATTCTGCGGGCGGCAAACATTTGTCCCAATTTTTGTCGAAGTGCATCACAAAAGCCCTTAACATGTCTTCAACTATTTGATCTACCCGTTCAGTTTGGCCATCTGTCTCTGGGTGATATGCGGAACTGCGGATTAACTTGGTTCCTAAAGATTCATGTAGCTGTTCCCAAAAACGAACCATAAATTGCGAGCCTCTGTCAGATATGATAGTCTTGGGTACACCGTGTAGACGGACGATGGTTTCAAAGTCAATATCTGCGTATTGATCGGCTCGGTAAGATGTTTTGACTGGGATAAAACGGGCGGTATTGGTGAGCCGGTCGACTATAACCCAGATGGAATCTTGCTCCTGGGAAGTGAGCGGTAATCCAACAATGAAATCCATGTTTATGTCCTCCCATTTCCAAGAAGGTATTGGAAGAGGTTGTAGCATTCCAGCTACCTTAAGGTGACTGGCCTTAATTCTTTGGCAAGTATCGCACTCTGAGACGTACGTGGCAATATCTCTCTTCATTCTTGTCCACCAAAAGTTTTGTCTCAGATCCTGGTACATCTTGCTGCTTCCAGGATGAATAGATAATTTAGAGAGGTGAGCCTCATCTAAAATTTCCTTTCGAAGCTCCGGATTCTTAGGTATCACTAAACGTTCCCCAAAATGTACCACTTGTTGCTGATCCAATCGAAAACAATGATACTTCTCATCCCCTTCAGAAAGTCTCTCCTTGATGATTTTAATGCATTTATCTTGAGATTGGGCGGCAGCGATCTTGTCATAGAGGGTTGGTTCTAAAGAGATGTGATTCAGCGAGCCGTGAGGAACAATTTCCAAACTAAGTTTCCTCATCTCTGCACATAAGGTTTGATTGTAGGGTTCTTCGGTGAGACAGTTGCAATGTGCCTTCCGACTTAATGCATCAGCTACTACGTTGGCCTTTCCAGGGTGATATAATGTTTCCAAGTCGTAGTCCTTTACTAATTTCAACCATCTTCTTTGCCTCATGTTAAGATCAGACTGGGTAAGGATATATTTGAGACTCTTGTGATCTGTGTATACCTTGCACTGTGCTCCCATGAGGTGGTGCCTCCAAATTTTCAAAGCATGGATCACGACTGCTAGCTCGAGATCGTGCATAGGGTAATTCAGCTCATGAGGACGAAGTGCCCGCGAAGCATACGCGATAACCCGATTATCTTGCATCAGAACACAACCGAGACCAGTGCTGGAAGCATCGCAGTAAATGTCATATGGCTTCATGCTGTCAGGCTGTGCTAAAACGGGTGCGGAAGTGAGGAGTTGCCTCAAGGTGTGGAAAGCTTCCTCACACTTCTCATTCCAATCGAATCTGACCCCTTTCTTAAGTAGCTTCGTCATAGGTTTAGCTATCTTGGAGAAGTCTGGAATAAATAAACGATAATAACCAGCAAGACCAAGGAAACTACGGATCTGGTGAACAGAAGTGGGATTTTTCCAATCCATAACCTCTTGTACTTTCCTGGGGTCTACTGAAATGCCATCTTCAGAGATTGTGTGCCCGAGAAACTTGACACTGTTGAGCCAGAATTCACATTTAGATAACTTGGCATAAAGCTGATGATCTCTAAGTGTTTGCAGAACAGTGCGAAGATGTTCAGCATATTCTCCCTCATTTTTGGAGTAGATCAGAATGTCATCAATAAAGACCACGACAAACTTGTCAAGATAGGGCATAAAGACTGAATTCATGAGATACATGAAATAAGCAGGTGCATTTGTAAGCCCAAAGGACATAACCAAGTACTCGTATAGACCATATCTGGTAGAGAAGGCAGTCTTGGGAATATCACAAGGGCGGATTTTGATCTGATGATATCCAAAACGAAGATCGATTTTTGAAAAGATTCTCGCACCAGCTAGCTGATCAAAGAGATATCGATGCGGGGTAGGGGGTATTTGTTCTTGATGGTCACCGCATTGAGAGGTCGGTAGTCCACACATAACCTCAAGCTTTTGTCCTTCTTTTTAGCAAAGAGGATGGAACATCCCCAAGGTGAGGTACTAGGTCGGATAAAACCTTTCTCAAGCAACTCATGCAGTTGTGTTTTCAATTCTGCCAACTCTATGGATGACATCCTATATGGTCGCTTGGAGATAGGAGCAGTACCAGGTTGAAGCTCAATCACGAACTCAATATCTCAATCGGGTGGTATGCCTGGTAAGTCTTCTGGAAAAACATCGGGATACTCACAAACCACTGGGATATCCTCAATTCTAAGTTCAGCCAGAGAAAATATGTGGGAACTAGTGTAGACTTTGTGTGGCATATAGAGATCGGTGTGGCCTAAGAGCGGTGAGTGTATCTCAACTACTCTCTCGGGAATATCAAGTATGACTCCGTGTTTAGTCATCCAATCCATCCCTAGAATGATATCCATCCCTTCCAAGTTTACATTTATCAGGTGAGTCTTAAAATTTTTACTGCCCACCATTATGGTTACTTGCTGTGCGATTTGCTAGGTTGATATTTTGCCACCTGGACTGGTGATCAGGTAAGGGGTGGTGGTGCTAGATAGTTTCAAACCACATCTTTCGCTGAACCTTGCGCTTATAAAGCTATGTGTTGCACCCGAATCAAAAAGTATAATGGCAGGTTGATTGTGGATAGAAAAAGTACCCGTCATCACTGGTGCTTCCTCGGGAAGATCAGTGGGAGTGGTGAAGTTGATTCTCCCCTGACGGACTTGTATCGTCTGCTTTCTTCCTTTGCCCTGGTTCTGCATTCGTCCTTGGTTCCGTTGCTTGTTCTAGGGGCATTCCTTGTAATAGTGACCTGTCTGCCCGCATTCGAAGCAAGCGTTCCAATTGCTCGGACGGGCTGGTGCCTGATAGCTATTGCAGGGAGCAGCAGGCGGGAGTGGAGCGGGGAAAGAATTATGTGCCTGCTGTGGTGGCCTGATAACCCAACGTCCTTGCTGCCCGGGCTTCTGGGGGTTGGAAGTAGGGTTACTCTACACAATCTTGTACCTTTGATTCTGGGAACTGCCCTGAGTCATGGGTGCCTTCCTCTTCTTCTCAGCCTGGATAGTAGACATAGCATCTTCCTGGGTGATGGCCAGGTTAACGAGCTCATTGTAGGTGGCGGTCCTGGTGGTGTTGAGACATTCTCTGAGTCTGGCACTAAGGCCTCTGCGAAAACATTCCATCTTTTTCTGATCCGTGTCAGCATGAGAGCCTACATACTGGCATAAGTTGTTGAAGGTCTGGGCATACTGGGACACAGACATGTTGCCTTGAGTGAGAGCCAAGAACTCATTAAGCTTCCTTTCAATCAAACCTTCAGGAATATGGTGAGCTCTGAAGGCGGCCTTAAAATCAGCCCAAGTCACGATAGTGTTCTCCGGAAGGGTAGCCAGGTGATTTTCCCACCAGATCAGGGCGGGTCCTCTGAGTAACTGGGCAGCAAACTTTGCCTTGCTCTCCTCTGAGCACGACAGGGCAAGCACCAAAAACTTGGATTCCACGGCGCGAATCCATGCGTCAGCATTCAGTGGTTCGGTGGCTTCATGGAAGGTGGGCGGCTGAGTACTCAGGAAGTGTTCATAGCGAGCAACTTGGGGTTGAGCATCATGGTGTCCCCTTTGATTTTGCTGCATCAGCTGGCGCTGCACATTGAGCACCTCCCGCATCATCTCGGTTTGGGTGATGAAAAACGCCTCCATTGGATTCTGCGGGGGATTAGGCAGTGTTGGCTGGTTTGCTTGGGTACCACTACCTTGCCCAGTGGCAAAGTTGGTACGGCGGGTCGAGTCAACCATCTGAAAAATTATTTACTCATCAGCCACATGATCTTGAAACTCGTATACAAGGTAAACAAGGCAATCATGTACGAAAATAGTAAACGTTCATCGCAGAATTTCCTCATCAGCAAGGCTATCAGAGGAGAAAATTCATATCTCCCAGGTTACATGCCGAAAAATTATGAATTTGTGCCAGCTGCTATAAAATTTAGTGAGCTACAACTTTCATTTATAACTCCAGGTCAGATTCGGACTCTGGCTAGGGCGAAAAATTCAAAGTTCGCGTCTCTGCCTCTGCTGTTTTCAGAATGGCCGAGGCTCACTAAAACGTGCATAACTCTCTCAATTCTCCACCAATAGAGCTGAAATTTTACGAGCGTTACCATTATGATATTCTTTTACAACTGTGGTAATCAACATTAAGCCCAAAAATGAAAGATGCATGCATTAAAAATTCAAACCAGATCCAGATGCAGAGTTTAGCTGTTACAACCATATCGAATTGACTAACATTAGGGTCAAGTCCTACCCTAAGTTACATCATGGTCAAGCTGCACAAAAGATATACTCAACTCAAAGCTAGCCTATCACATCACTGTCCAAAAGTAGGCTACACTGAGGAGTAACACTGCCAACAATCTAGAAGTCGTCGAGGTCGTTGACCGAAGCCTCACTCTGGACGGGGAAACCGGGGGCTGCGGGTAGAGGCATCATGTTACTAAGGGTATCCATTCCGGACATGCCCTGATCCTCCTCTAGGTCTACCTCAATCTCCATGGGCTCCTCCTCTTCATCCTCCATCTCTATGTCCTGCTCCAGAGGGATCTGCTGCTGTAGTATCCCTATGTGCTGGAGGGCGTCCTCAACGTCGAGCTGGAGGTCGTGATTCTGATCCTCCAACTCTCCAATACGGTCAAGGTGTCATACTTCCTGGCCATAGCCGGTCGGCCTCAGTCTTGAGCCACGTGTCATCGATAGGGGATAAATCCTAGAGAAAGCAGGACAAGCCCACGCCCCCTTCTGAACAGGTACTAAACTTACCGGTCCCATGCCCAAACAAGTGCTTAGTGCTTTCAAACACTTAACCATCGGTACCGTACCTTTCGGCCTTAACCAATTTTAGCATACACGGACGGGGCATCTACATGACAAAAATCCCCGCCCGTCATCCTTATGATCCTAACATAAGTAAGGCAGTTGATTCCTATATCTCGCGAGTGACAGAAAATCACACGACTTTTACTGGGTCCTTATAGCATGGCAGCTATCGACCTAACATACTAGTATTGCAAACATAGGTACCTAGGATCATGCAACTAAGGTTTCAATCAATGCCTGAAATGTAAATGCACAAGCATAACTTAACAAACAAAGTTGCATCGGTTCAAACCATGGGACATGCTCCGGGGCTTGCCTTCGGGCACGGTGTTAGTCTGGGATTATTCGGCAGCAGCGTTCAGGTCTTGTTCGACCTGGACGACGTTCCCTTCACCTCAAGCCTGGCCTTCTCCTCCTGCGGGGACGAGTTCGTAGTCGCCGTCAGCGAGGACTTGTTCTACACGAGATGCATATGCAAATAAGAGTATGATCTTGTATCGAGCTATCATCATTGCATAATGGTAGACCCGGGGTGTATTGAGTGACACATTCACCTGGACAATTTTGGTCTGACCTTCCCTTTCTTTAATTAAGTTTGTGATTTCTCATTAAAGTACTTGGGGTGTGTGGTGGTGATTGTGTACACATCTATTAAGATTTAACTTTGATTTCTTCATAAAACAGCAAGGTGTGTGTGTTGAGGTTTTTAACTCATTTAAATGGCTTAAAGAGGTGACTTATTATTATTTAGCCTTTTAAGCAAGGTAACTTCAACAATTTATTTTGAAAGTTTGGTTCTTTAATTTAATGTGAGAAAATTACAATATTCTCTTGGTGGTTTACTTGTTTTACTGACCAAAAACCAGACCAAGATCATGTATATAATGACCACTATAAATCAAACAAAACAGCACACTAACATCAAGAATAAATCCTAGTAAATCACACTATCCTCAATTGATCCTTAGATAATTACCATAGCCTATATAGACTAAACAAGCTCACATGCCAAAGGAGTAGCTTAAAAGATCAAAGGATCTTGCTGTTTGAATTAACCAAGACTAAACTGTTATAAATTAAAAGAGCAAGCTGAACAGATTAAACCGAGCTTACACTTTTATCGCAGATACAACATGATGTAAACAGGTTACTACAAAAAGTTGGGATTTAATTACTAAGCAGATTAATTATTAAAATTCATAGATCCACAGGCGTGCTGACAGCTTAAACAAACAATAACTCCAGATCTGGTGTGTAACTTTGTGCCACCTTTTTACAGAAGCCTAAACATTTCATCATTTATAACATACCCAAAACTTAGCACAAATAAGATAGTAGATTTCAAACTATGCACAAATTTAAGTTTGAACAGATTTGAGCTTAGTTTGAAATCTATAAAGGAAACACCTATATATGCTTTCTATAAAAGATAGACCACGGAATAGAGAGTCCAACAAAATTGAGTTTGCATTTTTCGGATTTTTGTGCAATTGTTAACCGATTTTTGAAGTTTCTGGATTTGAACCCTAGATCTGAAGAATCTATTCTCGATTTAACCCCTAGAACTTTCTAGATCTAGCAGATACGTCCCTGAAACTTGCGTTAAGACCCCTGGGGAAAACTAAACCTTTGCAATGAGGTCCTAGGGGCGGCCGGCGGCGAGTTCGGCCGGATTCCGGCGAGGGAACGCGGCGAGGCTGTGCCAGATCATGCTAGGAAGGCTTAGAAGCTCACCACGCGTTGATTTGGTAAAGGAACCGCGGGCGGAGGAGGAACGGGGCAGCCGGCGGCGGAGAAGGGGGCGGCGGCGCTCGGCCAGCCTCAAAACCGGCGATGGTGGCAGTGGGGCGACTCGGCTGGGATCTGAGGAAGCTCGAGCGGGTGTGGGGGCATGCAATGGCAGGGGAACAAGTGGATAAGACGAGCGAGACGGTGAGGTTCGGTCGCAACGGCCTGGCGGCGGCAATGGCGGAGCGGTGGGGAGGCGTGCTCGAGGGGTTCGAGTGCCTTTTATAGGCGAGGGGTGGGGCGCCGGTTGCTTCGAGGCTAAGCCTCAAAAGGGGGCAGCACGGCAGCGGCGCGGCAATGGCCGGCAGGCAGCAGCGGCGGCACTGGCCGGCGGTCCGTGGCGTGCGACGGCCGGTCGGGAGCTGCAGTGTGAGCCAAGGCGGTCGCGCGGCAAAGGAGCACACCACACTCATGCAGTCGCATCAATGCGGGGCGCTGGCATGGCATGGCGCGCGCGGCAAACTCCGGCGGCCACGTGGCGGGCGGAGCTCGGCGCGACGTGGTTTGGTCGGGAGACCGGTGGGGACAGGAGGGAGGTAAACGTGTGAGACTGCAAGGACTCTTCTCGTTATGGAAACTAGTCGTATGACTTGTAAACTACTCGGATTGCCTTGTAAAGCACTCTCCGAGTAGTAATTGGTCAGGATTCTACTCGAAACCGACCTTGTAACCCTGCCCGCCGTGTATATAAGGCTGGGCAGGGACCCTCTCAAAAACAACCCAAGTCTCCCAACAAAGAGACATACAATCAATGCCAATCACCACACAGGACGTAGGGTATTATGCCTTCTAAGCGGCCCGAACCTGTCTAAATCCTGAGTCTCTTAGCCTTTGCGTTCCTGATCTCGGCGAAACCCACCTGAAACTCTACTATCTCGGGATACCCCTCGGTAGGATCGACGGTAGAACACCGACATCTGGCTCGCCAGGTAGGGGTTTTCCTCGAAGATCCTATGGAGAACGCAATGGTGACCTACATTCAAGCTGAAGCACCTCAGGAGGGCACAACGTTCCACTTTGGCTCGTGGGTCTACGTCGCCGACGGCTCGGGTGGCTTCTACAGCTACTTCGAGACACCTGCGGAGCTGAAGCAGAAGCAAGCGCCCATCATGGAAGATTTGGCCGAGCAACTCGGCGAGATCACGCTCGCGGACCTGATCCGCGGGCAAGAGTCCGAGTCGATCATGACTACGGAGAAGCAAACAACCCTCCCACCCCAATTCCCGTTTGGACTCCGTAATTCGACCCACGCATATTGTGAGGCGTTACGGAGCCAGTTCGAGTCCGTCATGGACTCGAAGCGGGACGTCCCAGTCCGAGTTATGGCAGGACACGCCAACTCTCTGAGCCAAGCGGTCCCCGAATGCCACTCGGACTCGGACGAGGAGACACTACAAGACGATGGCGAACACGACCTCGTGATCTACGCCATGCCTGAAAGAAGATCAGTCTACCAAAGAGACAGGATCCCACAGGACGTCTACGAGTCCCGCCAGATCTTTGTACTCTTTGGGTCTGCAGCTACTGACGACCTGCCGTTCTAGCACGGCACACCGCTGCTGCCAGAAGAGGAAAGCTCTACGGAGCTCGTCACCCCAAGCTCCAGCGACTCTGTCGAACCCAATCGACAAGTCTTCATGGCTGGCGCAGCAGCAGCTGGTGACGTCGACAACGACCCGCGCTACGCTTTTGAGCTAGAAGGAGATATCTCTGCGAATGAAGACACACCCGCTGGCGAGTCCGCCCAAGCGGCCATGGACAGAGAAATCCGGACCAACAGGAGGGCTCAGCGCCGCCTAAACGCTCGCAATCGCGTCATGGCTGGTCGCAACCTCGCTCAAGAGTTCGCGCGAGTGGCACGCTACGACTCTCCTATGGCTAACGCCATCGAGATTGCCTACCACGTCCGCAGCCTGCCAAGAACCCTAGAGACGGCAGCTGCACTCGAAAGGATCAACGACATGATCCGCACTCTCGACAAGGCCATCGCCGCCGCACCATCACGCAGCGAAGAAGTCGAAAGCAGCGGACGTCAACCTCCCCGCGACAAGCATGGCCCACCGAACCCCAGCCGACTGGGAGAAGCCAACAGCGCAGAAGGCGCACCCCCACACCAACCAGAGGATGATCGTCAACGAGGCGGACGCACTCATCGCAACGACGCTGCTACATCATCCCACGGGCCGGCACACAGTGTCGACCTCCGGCAAACCATCAACGCCAACCGCGACGCACGCTCCATCCTTGAATCCAAGAGGCGTGATGAAGCCTGGGGGTACCTCTCCAGGGACATCCGGATGGCGGTTTACCCACAACCATTCAAAGCAGTCGGCTTCGAGAAGTACAACGGCAAGACCTCCCCTGAGTCGTGGTTGCGTATCTACTCTACAGCTATTGAGTGCGCGGGTGGCAACAGCGCCATCAAGTGCAGATACTTCCCAATGGCACTTGAGCCCGCTCCACTCACATGGTTTGAAAACCTGCCACGACGCTCCATCGACTCCTGGGATCGCCTGAAGAAGATCTTCGTGTCGAACTTCCAAGGCACATACAGTCGCCCCAAGACTCGACACGACCTCGCCATGTGCAAGCAGCACAAAGGAGAAAGCACGCGCGACTACATGCGCCGCTTCATGGAAATCAAGACTCTGGTGGTGGACGTCTCTGATCGCGACTGCATCGACTTGTTCCAGAACGGCATCACCAACAGGTTCTTTGATAGGCAATTTGGCCTGCATCGACCAAGGACTCTGGACGCCCTGCATGACCAAGTCGAGACGTGGTCTGAGCAAGAAGACCGCGACCTCGAGAAGTATGGCCCTCCCCAGGGTAGGGAGAGGCAAAACAACAAAGGCCAGCAGGGCTCCCAGAACAACAAGCGCAAGCCAGACGACACAGTCGCAACTCTGGAGACTGGCATGCGAAGCCAAAAGAAGAATTACCCCGGCAAGAGTGATGTTGAGAAGATCATGGACAGGTCGTGCCCAATGCACCCGAAGCATAAGCATACTATGGGCCAATGCTACGATCTCCAACGCATATACGCCGAGAAGGATCGAGAGAACAAGGCCAAGAAGAAGACGACAAGGGAACCACTCGACCCCGAAGCCAAGAACAAGGACAGGGCCGACGACAAAGAAGAGGACGACGACGAGGACCAGACGCCCAAGTTCCAGAAGCCCAAGAACGTACACATGGTCATCATGGGAGGCGACTGTGGTTTCCCCACTCGGAGGAAGTGCGGCACATCATGGCAATTGAGCCAGCCGTCCCAAGGTACCTAAAGTACTCGGAGGTTCCAATTACCTTCTCCAGCGCAGATCAGTGGAATAGCTACGACGAACTAGGGCAATTGCCACTCGTCCTGGACCCCACGGTGGCAGGATCACAACTCACCAAGGTGCTCATCGACGGTGGGGCGGGGCTGAACGTGCTATTCTCTGGCACCCTGAAGAGGATGGGACTCGACATTGAAAAAATGTTGACTCCCACCGATTCCCTGTTCTACGGCATTGTCCCTAGTAATGGCAGTCTTCCCCTCGGCAAAGTCACATTACCAGTCACATTCGGCACGCAGGAGAACTACAGGATGGAATACATCAAGTTCGAGGTGGCGGACTTCGAGACTTCGTATCAAGCAATCCTTGGACGTCCTGCATTGGCCAAGTTCATGGCCATCCCGCACTATGTCTACCTCGTCCTCAAGATGCCAGGACCCAGAGGCGTCATCTCTATCCGCGGCGACTTGCGACGATCATACAACTCCGACAGAGAGGCTGTGGAGTTTGCGGCTACCACTCAGGTACCCAACGCCATGGCATAGATCTTCGCAGCGGCTCAGAAGCTGAAGCAGACAGAGTATGAGGTCCCTAGCAAGGAGCCCGGACCTGTCTAAATCCTTAGTCTCTTAGCCTTTGCGTTCCTGATCTCGGCGAAACCCACCTGAAACTCTACTACCTCGGGATACCTCGGTAGGATCGACGGTAGAACATCGACACGGAGCCTGTTCCGGGGCACTTCTTGCCTCTCCATCTCCTGAGACACTGTGTCTTGTTGAGTTGAGTCAACATACATAGTGTCTCGAGAGGCAGACGATCCCTGAGAGCGGCGGGAGCTTGAAGAGCTGAGTTTGGTCATGACTCCACGTGTCGTCTAATGCGCCCTTGACCACATGATTCCTGCAAAAGGTTAGTCTCACAATACCCGAAGGAAATCAGGGGTTAGGCAGTCAGAAGTTAGGTGTTCTTATGGGAGATTAATCACCACAACTTGGTTAATCATTCTTGTGGGGTAAGAACCACCACAAACGTTCTCGTTTTACCGGCAGGGGTTCGTTCTCACAAGATTTCAAAGATGGATTTTGCATAATTTTCTTGTGGTTCAAACTCTAACCGTGCTTAGAGATTTTTGAAATTTGGCACGAGGGAGAAGGGAAATGCTCAGGATGCTTGCATACCTGAACTTGGGGCGATCTTCTCCTGAGCTGGGCGCCGGCTTTTATAGAGACGAGGCAGGGGGAGGCCGGCCGGCCTGAGGTAGGCTGCTTGGCCTGCACATGATGCCGGTCGTGCCCATCCTGCTGTCGGTGGTCACTGTACTGCTCCTGGTGCTGCTGTTAGGTGGAGATGGGACAGCAACGGTGGAGGGAGGCCGGCCGGCCTGGGTGGAGCCAAACGGCCTGGGTTGCTACCCTGTTTTCTCCATCTCTCTCGTGTCATGCCCATGCATGATTGCTTGCTACTTGCTGCTGTGATCTGGCCATAGAAAATGAAAAGTGGGGCCGGCCGGCCTAGGTGGGGCCGGTCGGCCTGGAATTTGGCCGAATTGTTTTTTTATATGCTAGGTGATGCATATAAAATATGACTGCAAGTTTCGAAAATTAAATATGCTGATTTGAAAGAAAGATTTAGCAAAGGAAACCTATTCTATATGCAATGCATGGATACGTACCATATACCTTATGGCGAGGGCTCGAGCTTTACATCCTGAGTGGAACTCTTCGATTCTTCGGTCGGGGTTGATTTCACCCGCCATTCCTTTCGGGTTGGACGGGGCTTGGTTTCAACTTCCTTGTTGCGATTTGCTTGCTCTTCCAGTGCATTGGCTCTTGATATCCTTCACCGCGCATGATAGCGGTCATGCCTTTTCTTTTCTTTGGCGGCGAGGGCTTCCACCATCTTCATGAGTGTTTCTATGGTCGGCATCCTAGGGTTTCTGGGTGTGATTTCTCTGACCATATTGACATGTTCAGTGGTCTCCTTAGGACGATAGGAGAAATTCTTGGTTTCTCCATTGATCCAGAGTTGAATAGTCCCTTTTCCCACATCGATATTTGCATTCGCGGTACTCAAGAATGGTCTCCCAAGAATGAGAGAGTTCTTTGCTTCAGCTTCCATGTCAAGGATGATGAAATCCACAGGGACGAAGAAATCCCTGATCTTGACTGGGACATTTTCCGCGACTCCGTGTGGGTAGCAGATCGATTGATCCGCTAGCTGCAAACACAAGGGTGTAGAGACAAGCGAAATATGTTTAAGGTGGTCAAAAACTACCTTTGGCATTACGCTGACGCTCGCCCCCAAGTCACATAGGGCATTGTCGAAATCATGGCCTCCAATTGAGCATGAGATTGTGGGGCAACCAGGATCTTTCTTCTTCTTTAGGCGGGGACCGAGTATGGCAGAGCTTCTTGATTACCTCGACGAACTTGTCAAATTGTTCATCAGCCACGGGTCTTCTCCTCCGTTCTGGGAACGGGAGGAAAGTGGGATCTCGGCTGTCGCTTGAGGCTTGTGGTGCCTCGTTCCACTCCTTTGAGACAGGGATGGTTTCCTCGTCGTCTTCCTCTTCGGCGGCCGGCTCAGCGTGGCTAGCTTCCCTCTGTCGGGTACCTGCATCTTGAGGATTATGTGGATCCCGCGTGGACTTGCCAGTCCGCGTGGTCACCGCACTAACATTTTCCTTGCAAGGAACCTCCGGTTGCCCGGGTAGCTTTCCTGCATTTGGGTTAGGACAGGATGCAGCCAGCTGAGCCACTTGAGTTTCAATCATTTTGTTGAAGCTCAGCTGGTTCTTACCGACAGAATTAAAAGCTTCTATCTGGGAGGCCATCGACTCCATAACTTTATCATTAGCAAGAAATTTCTTGCTAATGCTATCGTTAATTTGTTTTTGGCCGTACCAGATGTCCTTTAATGACGGTTGAAAACCGTTGCTAGAGCCATTACATTACTGTTGGCCGAAGGGGAAATTGGGCTTGGAATTCCAACCTTGCTGAGGACGGAAGCCTGAATTGTTGTTGTTTCCAATGAAACAGGCTTCCTCTTGTGTCATCGGGCAGTTGGTACCCGAGTGTCCTGTTTCTCCACATGTTTCACATGTGATTCGGTCTTCCACAATCTGACTCATCTTCTTTCCGGGAGATTCAATCTTCTTCAAGAGAAGGTCCATCTTAGCGGTCAGCATGTCGACGGAGTCAATCTGGTGTACTCCCTTGGTGCGGGGAGCTTGTCTCTCTCCCACCCAACTTTGGTGAGAGGATATTTTCTCAATTAGTGCCTTCACAGCGTCTACATCTAGCAAGAGGAAAGCTCCTCCCGCAGCTGCATCCAAGTGCTCTTGCGATCGGCGGCTCAGGCTGTGGAAGAAGTTTTGAGTGATCAACCACTCTTCCACACCATGGTGGGGGCAGGCTGTAATGTACTCTTGCAGTCGCTCCCAAGCTTCTGGGACTGACTCTCCGTCTAGTTGCTCAAGCTAGTGATTTTTCCTCGGAGGGCGTTGGTCTTGCCCACCGGAAAATACTTGGTCAGAAATGCGTCGGCGCATGTCTGCCAGTGTCCTTCAAAGGATGCTTTGTTGGCATAGAACCACTCCTTGGCTTTCCCAAGTAAAGAAAATGGGAAGAGATGTAGGCGGATGTTGTTGATCGGCATGCCATTGGGGTTGATAGTGCTACACACCTCCAGAAAATTCCGAAGGTGAGCGTTGGCATCCTCAATTGCCTTTCCGCAGAAAGGACTGGCCTGGACCATGTTGATTAGGCCAGACCTCAGTTCAAATCCCCCTTCCTGTGTGTTCAATAGTCCCGAAAAGTTGCTGCTTGACGGGGCTGAGAACTCACGGAGTGTCTTCTTCGGCTGAGCCATCTCTGGTGATTCTGGGGCTGAAGAATACGATGAACTTGTGTCTAGTTCGGACTCGGAGTCGGATGACGACTCGAGAATGTTGCTTGAGCTGAGTGAAATCTGAGGAGGTACGACCCTTTTGTGCACTACTCTTCCAATGCGTTCTGGATTTGGATCAAAGTTCGACGGTATGTTGAAACCAGTCATGCACTACCCTGCAAACACATCAAAAATAGACGAATGTTGCAGTGGTGAGGTCACTAGGGTTAGTGGTTTGGTAAATCTGTAAAGACTATCAAATAGTTCAACAATAAGTTTAGCCAATTGCTTCCCCGGCAACGGCGCCAGAAATGCTTATTGGCACTCCTTAGCGTCATGTTTTTAGCAACGCTCAAGAGTGCAAAGATATATGTCGTTGTATGCAAAATGGACTCTGCAAGCGCACAGAATATATCTCATTGTAGCACTTTACCTCGGGAGTTATCCCAGGGTATCGTATTTATATTTCCACAGGGAAGCAGATGGTTAAAGTGTATTGAAGAATGATATGATAAATCTTGCCAGAAATATCAAGCCAAAAACCCAAGGGTACAAACTCTAGGTTTGAGGGATAATGGTCAAATGAATGACCGGATAGAAGGTCTGAAAGACCAGCGACACACAAAAGCTCCTAAGTCTATAGAAAAGGAAAGATGTTGGGAGAGACCGGACTTAGATACTTCCTAACTCAGAGCAAAAGACACTCTAGCCTTAGCCTAGACTCTAGCTTAGATACCGGGAACAGAGCTCGCTTCGACGGCTAGAACGGGAGAACCTCAGAACGGGGTGAGAGAGGGGGTTCTCCGGGCTCAGCACTACTGTTATGAATACACCCGAATGTGGTGGACTACGAAGGTGTGACAATCTAGGTGTTCATTAGCTTAATCAACTGCTAAACCTTTTGTCTTAGCCTAATTAAGTTTAATTTGGCCTCACCTAGATTTTCACTTAAGGAATCCTACCAAAAATTCCCTTGCACCTCGGTGAACTTTTGACCTTTCACGGTTGGCATGGTTCGAATTCGAAATTTCACTTAAGAACTTGAAAATTGACCAATACAAAAGTTGTCCAGTTTTTAACGGGACACATTTTTGTCAATTGGCTCGTTTCGAGATTTTGAGTGGAAGGCATCTTAAATCCCAGTCAAAGTCAGTCAAAACACAGAAGTTCACTGCAGGCTGGCACCGAGTCCATGCTGTTTTCTACTCAGTTTTCTCTCGAATCCCACTCACTTTTTCATAGGTCAACCTTACAAAAGTTGTAGCTAGTAACCTGGAACACAACTTTGCTTTTTGGAGATTTTGAACTTCAGTTCAAAATTTGGAGAAAAGTTGGTTTGAATGGACGCCTGGCATGGTTCGACGGATTGCCGGCGCTCTCCGGCGCCGCTCGAGTCACGCGCTCGACAGCGCCGCCACGCGGCGGCCAGCCTCTGACACGGACGCCGAGGCCGCGCCCCGCACCTTAAATGCGCCGCACTCTGTCCCCGCGGTCCACCCGACAAGGCCGCTTTGTCCCCCCGCGCCACTCCGACCAGACGCGACGGGCGCCCGGCGTGCGCCACGTGGTCGCCGGGACCCGCCGGCGGGCCGCAGCGCCGCTTGCCCCGACCAAGGCCGGCAGAGCCAGTCGCCCGTGGGCCCCAGCCCTCAGCCAACCCCGGCGCGAGCTCACCCCGACCGGCACCGCCCAGCCCAGCGCCGCCCCGCCGCGACAGGCCGCCGACCGGCGAGCCATGTCCGCCGCGGCAGCCAGCTGCGCGCCGCCCATACCTCCGCGTGGCTGCTTCGCCGCTCCGAGCTGCAGTCCGAGCCTCGCCTCGACTGCCTATAAAAGGCCCCGCACCCCCTGCACGCGAGCCCCCCCTCTGTTGCTCGCCTTTTGCCACCGCCAGGCTGCCTCTCCGCCGCTCGCCATTGTTGCCGCCAGGCTGCCGCTCCGCCGCTCCCCGTCGTGCGCACTGCTCCGCCGCCGTCCTTCGCCACCAGCACTCGCCACGCCCTTGCTCTAGCTTCCCAGAGCACCAGCTGCCACTCTCAGCTCCACCGTCGAGTCCTCTCCTCAGATCCACTCCGCCGCTGCACCTCCAGCAAACCACTCGTGCGCAGCAAACCACTCGAGCCCTTCAGCAAACCACTCGAGCCTTGTCAAAAACCACTCGAGCCTTACCAAAAACCACTCGAGCCTTGCCACAAACCACTCGAGTCTTGCCGCAAACCACTCGAGCGCACCCCAAACCACTCGAGCGCACCTGCAGCACAACCCTCGAGTTCCCCCGGCCCTCAGCCGAGTGCCAATAGCCACTCTAGCCGCCGGAGCAAACTCGAGCAGAGCCGCCGCTGCCCAGCTCCGCCATCCACCGCCGTCGTGCCACCTCCGGTCACCCAATCTACTCGTGGTCCACTCGAGGTGAGGCGGTGAGCATCCCTAAGCACCCACGACTGGTTATTGTTGAGCCCCGTGGCCCCACTTCGCCGGAATCTGGCCAACTAGCCGCCGGCCATTGCCAGGGACCACTTTGCCAAGCCACAAATCTTTCTAGAGGCCTTAGCGCAAGTTTCCAGGGGCTATTCTGTGGTTAGATTGTTCAGATCTAGGGTTCAATCCTGAAACTTTGAAAATCGAGTAAAAATTGTAGAAAAATCAGTTTGATGCAAAACCAGTCTTGTTGTACTCCTGATGCTGTGTTCTACCTTTTCTAGAAAGCATGTAGGTGTTTTCTGTGTAGGTTTTAAGTTAGATTCAAATCTGTTCAAACTCTAAATTGTGCACAGTTTGAAATCCTTTGGCTTGTTTGTGCTAGTCTTTGAGTGTGTTGTAGCTGGTGAAGTATCTAGACTGCTGTAGAAAGTTGGCGCAAAGCTACACACAAGATTTCGAGTATTAATTGTTTAGGCTGGCACTCCACGACTGGTTCGTCTTGTTAATAACTAGTCTGTGAAGCTTCTGAGTTCAATCTTTTCACAGAAGTCGTGTGGTAACCTGATGCATGTCTGGTAAAAGTTAGAGCTTAGTTTGAGCTGGCTAGCTTGCACTTTTAATTCATACCAGTTTAAACTGGAGAAATTCAAACAGAAGGATCTTCAAATCTTTTGGAGCTATCCTTTGGTATGTGAGCTTGCTTAGACTAGTTTAAGCTCTGGTAAAATTCTAAGGATATTTGTATGATAGTGTGATTTCTTAGGATTTAATCTTGATGATAGTATGCTGTTCTTGTTTATTTTGTTGTGGTTAATGTATGCGATGATCTTGGCTTAAATTTTGGTCAGCAAATCAAGTAAACCACAAAGAGCACACAGTAGTTTTCTCACATTTTAATAGTGAACCAAACTGCCAGAATAATTTATGAAAGTTTCATTGCTAAAATAGGATAAATAAGAATAAGTTATTTTAATAAATGGTTAAATAAACTGAAAACATCACACACACTCTTGCTGTTTTATGGTGAAATCAAAGATAAATAATATATGTGTACACAATCACCATCGACAAACTAAATACACCCGGGTTCATCATTGCAACTGTGATGACTCACATAAGATCATATTCTTATTGCATATGCATTCGTGTAGAACCTGCCCTCGCCGACGGAGACTACGAGCTGGTCCCCGCTGAAGGAGGAGGCCAAGCGGAAGGCGAGGTGAACACTGTCCAGGTCGAGCAAGACCCGAACGTCGCTGCCGAGGACTCCCAAGCTAACATTGTGCCTGAAGGCAAGCCCCGGAGCATGTCCTATGTTTCAAATACATGCAACTATGTTTTGCTAAGTTTATGTTTGTGCATTTACGTTCAGGAGTTGAATTGAAACCCTAGTTGCATGATCCTAGGTACCTATGCTTTGCAATACTAGTATGATAGGTCGATAGCTGCCCCGCTATAAGGACCCGGTAAAAGTCGAGTGACTTCCTGTCACTCGCGAGATATAGGAATCAACTGCTTTACTTATGTTGGAATCATAAGGATGACGGACGGGGATTTTTGGTCATGTAGATGCCCCGTCTGTTTATGAAAAGTTGCTAAGGTCGAAGAGTGCCAGCGATGTTGGTCAAGTGTTTGAAAGCACTAAGCACTTGTTTGGGCATGGGACCGGTAAATTTAGTACCTGTTCGGAAGGGGGCGTGGCCTTCTCTCACTATCCCTGGGATTTATCCCCCTGTCGCTGACACGTGGCTCAAGACCGAGGCCGGCCGGCTACGGCCGCGAAGTATGACCGGCTAAGGCTTGTGTCCAAGGGAAGTGGGCTCGGATTAACAAACCCGGAAGACATGGGAACGGCCTGGTTAGCGTTGACCCTCGGGGTTGGTGCTTTTCCGTGTGTTTAGTATCCACCTTGCAAGGTTAAAATCGGTTCGAACTGTCTGTTTCTCGCAGCTAATGAGACTACTTGATCTCTTGCCGCACCGAGTAATGAAAGTGGAACATGAAGATGATAAACTTGCTGCTTGCTTAATTGCTTGCTCCACTTGCTTGATTAGTATAGGTTGCTTACCTAGAATGGTTAACTTAACTAGAACTTGATGCTAAAATATTGAAAGTAAGGATCCACTCTTAGTCGCTCTTTGGCAAAACAAACCCACCAGCCAAAAGCCTTGCATGTCTAGAAGTTGGTGTTGTAGCTAACACCCGACGGTTAAGTCTTGCTGAGTATTAGTATACTCAGCCTTGCTTGTGGAATTATTTTTCAGGTAGCGTTCTTGAGGAGATGGTTGCCGGTCTTACCTGGCCAACCACCCTTCCTCCTGGCTGGTCTGTTGTTTGGGATGAGGATGCTTCAGAGTGACGTCACGACGGCTTCACGTGATGTTACTACCGCTTTCGAATAATTAGTTTATTTCCGCTGCTTTTAAAAACTCTGATTCAACAGTACTTTATGCATTGAACTTGGTTTGTAATAAATTACCTCAAGTGGGACCTATCTAATACTTGTGAATTGTTGTAATCTCTGGGATCCACCTTCGAGTGGGTATTTGTATGACCTGTTTCGATCGAGGTAACTGTTCGTGGTTGCATCGGGCTCGACCCGACAGACTGTCAGATTACTCCGATTTAATTGCGTGATGACCAATGGAAGGTTAGCGCACTTAAGCCAGATTAATTTGAGCAGTTCTGCCACAGCTGGTATCAGAGCGAAAAGTCGTACACCAGAGGTTCACACTGTCCCAACACACTTGTTTCGGAATAAAACTTGACCAACTAGTACTTTGTGAAAACTCGTTGGATCGCTAAGGATTAACTAGACCGTGAAGCCCTAGAGGGAATTTCGGGTTGTTTCAGGTGGCTTGCTAATTATGGTGTATTTGACTAACCTGTCCAGCACACCTTGCCCACGTGTTTTATACGTGCGCTGGTTTCCGTGCCCCGCGTGCACGAAGGGTGATAGGATCTCCATTCCAAGGAACCTATCATTACGGTTGTGTATGAGTCGCCACATGTTTTATATGTGAGCAAGGTCTTGATGGTATGGTTCTAATTCAAATGAGCCTATCATCCTGGTTGTTCGCCATGTTCGAGACATGTGCACGATGCCGCATCACGAGTTATGCGAAGGGTTGTGTGCTATATTCAAAAGGAGCATAAGACCTAGACTAGATGCACTGTCCATGCAGTGTTGAACGCATGGATACCGTTTTTATAAATGAACGGTAATGAATGGGGACGCTTCCGTGGCGTGCTGGCACGGAAGGTTCATGATTTTCTTGCAGGTACACTGACTCCGTTCGTTTAAGGTTACGATGGTCCGAGTGACGACTAGTTATTATAGGGAGAGACGTATATTGTGCCTCGCCACCGGCAACTAACTACGTACACCAAGGCTTCTTGGTATTTGTGAGGATGTTTTTAGTTCTTTTGCATCATGCTAATCACCTTAAAAGTTGTGAAGTTAACTAGAAGCAAAAGGAAATAAAAATCATAAACCCCACAAACTTCCAGAAGTCTGTCAAAACTGTGTTTCTTGCTGGTCCGAATTTTTCGGGTCATTAAACCCACTCGGTTGGCTGGGCACCTTAAACAAAAGTTGTTCATAATTTCATAAGCAAGCTTCTATAAAAATTTCAGAATTTTTGGGTAAGTAAACTGGAGTTATGACCAAAACAAGTGCTGTCTGTTTGCTGGAAAAATCTGGCAGACAGCCAGTTAAGAACTAAGTGTTTCACCCATCTTAAACTCCAAATCAAAGCAACCTCAGAATACCAAACTTGTGGTTAATAACCTTAAGAACAACCTGGTAAAATTTGGGAGCTTTTGGTTAGGTAGTTTCAGAGTTGCACTCGTTTTCCCATCGCTGTTCCGGACCTTCTTTCTACTTTCGCACAGTTCTTACTCGGTTCCTTTGGTTCCTTTCTACAGATGGCAGACGCGGCTTACTTTGTGTTTGGCACGGACGGTTTTCTCCACTCTGAGTGCCTCGCTTGGGAGGGTTTTCCCTCTATCTTGTGGGACGCTCTGAGTACCGCCGGTTTCGCCTCACCACCCCTCTACTCGTGCCGCGAGTACCTTCAGGATGGTGTGCTTCGTTGCATCACCAGGGTCTACGTGCCACCACACCCTCACCACCCCGAGTGGCCTTTGTTCGACGCTGAGGTGATAGGCCACAGGTTGACTGACACCGTGGAGCTCGCTGCCCTGCGGGTGCTGAACGTCTTTTGTGACTTCCGCCCCGTGGAGGTGATGACTTCTCCACTTGGGTTGCTTCCTACCACGCAGCCCGACGACCCAGCTTGGTTGGAGCGTCGAGCTCACGTGAGGGCAGTTGTAGAGTGGACTGGTGCTGTTCCTACCGCCGAGGGACTAGCGCGGTATGTGAACACGTTTTCCAGGCTCCTTACACTGCTTCAGGAGGACTAGCTGACTCGGTTGAGTACGGCATGGCTTCCTACCGGTCCTTCCGACAGCTTCAGTACGACTACACCACTCAGGCCCTGGAGGCAGCCGACACAGACACGGCTATGGCCAACTTCCAGGCTCAGATTGGCGACTTACTTGGACAGGTCACCACCCTTCAGCAGGAGCGAGAGACTCACTTGGCACAGATGGCCGAGATGCAGGAGGAGCGTGCTAACCACCTAGGCCAGATCGAGATGATGCAGGAGGAGATAGTCTCGCTGCATAACGAGCGGGTTGGGCTCATTGACCGTGTTGGAGAGCTAGAGGACGAGGTTCACGACCTCCACCTTTACGTTGAGGATGCTCACCAGCACATCGGGATACTCCAGCAGCAGGTTCCTCTTGAGCAGGACGTAGAGATGGTCGATGAGGAGGAGGAGGAGCCTATGGAGATAGAGGTAGACCCCGAGGAGGTTCAGGGCATGTCCGGCACGGATACCCTTAGTGACTTGCCCCCTCTACCCACGACACCCGGTTCACCCGCCGAGAGTGAGGCTTCGGTCAACAACCTCGACGATTTCTAGATGTTTGGCAGTGTTACTCCTCAGCGTAGCCTACTTTTGGACAGTGATGTAATAGGCTAGCTTCGAGTTGAGTATGTCTTTTGTGCAGCTTGACCATGATGTAACTTAGGGTAGAGAGTGACCCTAGAGTTTGATGCTTCGATATGGTTGTAACCGCTAAACTCTGCAGCTGAATCTGGTTCGAATTTTTAATGCATGCATTTCTCATTTCTGGGCTAAATGATGAATACCAAAGTTGTGAGGAATTTCATAAGGAAGATGCTCGCAAAATTTCAGCCCTTTTGGTTAAGAATTGTGAGAGTTATGTACGATTTGGTGAGCCTCGGCCGTTCTGAAAACCGCAAAAATAGAAACGTGAACTTCGAATTTTTCGCCCTAGCTAGATTGCGAATCAGACCTGGAGCGTAACACGGAAGTTGTAGCTCTCTAAATTCTCTAGCTTCTGGCAAAAACTCATAATTTTTGGGCGTGTAACCTGGGAGATATGAATTTTCTCCCCTGACAGCCTTGCTGATCAGAAATTTCTGCAATGGATGTTTACTGTTTTCGCACATGATTGTCTTGTCTACTTTGTATACGAGTTTGGAGATCATGTGGCTGATGGTAAATGATTTTTGCAGATGGTTGACTCAACCCGCCGCACCAACTTCACTGCCGGGCAAAACAGTGGCGCCCAGGCTAACCAGCAACCGCTGCCGCAGCCCCCGCAAAACCCGATGGAGGCGTTTTTCGTCACCCAAACTGCGATGATGCGGGAGATGCTTGATATACAGCGACAGCTAATGCAGCAACGCCCAGGGGGACATCATGATGCTCAGCCCCATGTTGCTCGCTATGAACACTTCCTGAGCACTCAGCCACCGACCTTCCATGAAGCAACCGAACCACTGAATGCTGATGCTTGGATTCGTGCTGTGGAATCAAAGTTCTCGGTACTTGCCCTACCATGCTCCGAGGAGAGCAAGGCTAGGTTTGCTGCCCAGTTACTCAGAGGACCCGCCCTCATCTGGTGGGAGAATCACCTGGCCACCCTTCCAGAAAACACTGTGATAACTTGGGCAGACTTCAAGACCGCCTTCAGAGCCCACCATATTCCGGAGGGTTTAATTGAGAGAAAGCTTAATGAGTTCCTGGCATTGACCCAAGGCACTAGGTCTGTGTCCCAGTATGCCCAGACCTTCAACAATCTCTGCCAGTATGCGGGCTCTCATGCTGACACGGATCAGAAGAAAATGGACCGCTTTCGCAGAGGCCTTAGTGCCAAGCTCAAGGAACGCCTGAACCCCATCCGTACTGCCACCTACAATGAGCTGGTCAACCTGGCCATTACTCAAGAAGATGCCATTACTGCCCTCAAGGCCGAGAAAAAGAGGAAGGCTCCTATAACGCAGGCTGCTCCATCAAATCAGAGGTTCCGGATTGTTCAGAACACTCCTACCTCCAACCCCAGAGGCCAGGACAGCAGGGACGTTGGACTATCAGGCCACCCCAGTAGAATCAGAGTCGTTTCCCTGCTCCTCAGCAGCCCGCAGCCCCACGCCCCAGCTACCAAGTTCCCGCTCGCCCTACCAATGGGAATGTCTGTTACAAGTGCGGAAAGGCCGGGCACTTCATCCGAGACTGCCCCCAGAACCGGCAACAGAACCAAGGCAAGGGAAGGAAGCAGACGGTGCAAGTCCGTCAAGGGAGGATCAACTTCACCACCCTTGCAGAACTACCCGAGGGAGCGCCAGTTATGACGGGTACTTTCTATGTCCACAATTACCCCGCTGTTATACTGTTTGATTCCGGTGCAACGCATAGCTTTATCAGCACAAGGTTTTGCACCAAGAGTGGACTAAATCTCACCCAAACCGCCACCCCCTACTTAATCACTACACCGGGTGGGAAGGTCTCAACAAATCAGAGGTCAAATCGAGTACCACTAGTTATGGGCAGCAAATTGTTTAAAACTGATCTTATTAGCGTGGGATTGGATGGAATGGATATAATTTTGGGAATGGATTGGATGACTAAACACCGGGTCATACTTGATATTCCGAGAGGGTAGTTGAGATTCACTCACCACTCTTAGGTCGCACGGATCTCTATCTGCCGCACAAGGTCTACACGAGCTCCCATATCCTTTCCATGGCCGAACTTCGAATAGAGGACATTCCAGTGGTTTGCGAGTTCCCTGATGTCTTTCCAGAGGACTTGCCAGGTATGCCCCCTGACCGGGACATTGAGTTCGTTATTGAGCTGCAACCGGGTACTGCTCCTGTATCCAAGCGACCGTATAGGATGTCACCCATAGAGTTGGCAGAATTGAAAACGCAATTGCAAGAGTTGCTTGAAAAAGGCTTTATCCGACCTAGCACCTCACCTTGGGGATGTTCGGCCCTCTTTGCTAAAAAGAAGGACAAAAGCTTGAGGTTATGCGTGGACTATCGCCCTCTCAATGCAGTGACTGTCAAGAACAAGTACCCCTTACCCCGCATTGACATTCTTTTCGATCAGCTAGCTGGTGCTAAAATCTTCTCAAAAATTGATCTTCGTTCTGGGTACCATCAAATCAAGATCCGTCCTTGTGACATTCCCAAGACTGCTTTCTCTACTAGGTATGGTCTATATGAGTACCTAGTCATGTCTTTTGGACTCACCAACGCACCTGCTTACTTTATGTATCTCATGAATTCGGTCTTCATGCCCTATCTTGACAAATTTGTCGTGGTCTTCATCGATGACATTCTGATCTACTCCAAAAATGAGGAAGAACATGCCGAGCACCTTCGCATTGTTCTGCAAACACTTAGAGATCATCAGCTTTACGCCAAGTTCTCTAAATGTGAGTTCTGGCTCAACAGTGTCAATTTCTCGGGCACACAATTTCTGATGAAGGTATTTCCGTGGACCCCGAGAAAGTACAAGAGGTCAAGGATTGGGAAACTCCCAAGTCTGTTCACCAAATCCGTAGTTTCCTTGGACTAGCAGGGTACTACCGTCGCTTTATTCCTGACTTCTCAAAGATAGCTAAGCCTATGACTGAACTACTCAAGAAGGGAGCTAAGTTCAAGTGGACAGAGAAATGTGAAGAGGCTTTTCACACCTTGAGACGACTCCTTAGTTCAGCCCCCATTCTAGCACAGCCTGACAACACGAAGCCTTATGACATCTACTGCGATGCTTCAGGCACCGGGTTGGGATGTGTTCTCATGCAAGATAACAGAGTCATTGCTTATGCTTCTCGAGCCCTCCGCCCACATGAGGTGAATTACCCTACTCACGATATTGAGTTAGCAGCCGTGATCCATGCTCTAAAACTTTGGAGACACCACCTCATGGGAGCACAGTGTAAAGTGTACACCGATCACAAAAGTCTCAAGTACATCCTTACGCAGGCAGATCTGAACATGAGGCAACGTAGATGGTTGGAATTGGTCAAAGGATTATGACTTGGAAATACTTTATCATCCGGGAAAGGCCAACGTTGTAGCCGATGCATTGAGTCGGAAGGCACATTGCAACTCTCACCGCAGACACCTATAGCCAGACCCTATGTGCTGAGATGAGGAAGCTTAGCTTGGAGATTGTTCCTCATGGCTCACTCAATAACATCTCCTTAGAACCGACTCTCTACGACAAAATCACTGCCGCTCAATCTCAAGATAAATGCATCGAGATCATTAAAGAAAGGCTCTCTGCCGGAGATGAGAAGTATCGTTGTTTCAGATTAGATCAAAAAGAGGTCGTACATTTTGGGAAACGTCTAGTGGTACCTAAAGATCCGGAGCTCCGAAAGGAAATTTTGGATGAGGCTCACCTCTCTAAATTTTCCATTCACCCAGGGAGCAGCAAAATGTACCAAGATTTGAAACAAAATTTTTGGTGGACAAGAATGAAGAGGGACATTGCCACGTACGTCTCGGAGTGCGATACTTGCCAAAGGATTAAGGCCAGTCACCTTAAGGTAGCCGGAATGTTACAACCCCTTCCAATACCTTCCTGGAAATGGGAGGATATAAGCATGGATTTCATAGTTGGATTACCCCTCACTTCCCAGAAGCATGATTCTATATGGGTTATTGTCGATCGACTGACCAAGACCGCGCATTTTATTCCAGTCCACAGCACCTACACTGCCAAGGAGTATGCTGACATTTATTTCAGCCAAATCTATCGTCTTCATGGCACACCCAAAACAATCATATGAGATAGAGGTCCTCAGTTCGTATCCCGCTTCTGGGCGCACTTGCATAAATCACTAGGAACCAAGTTAATCCACAGTTCCGCATACCACCCCCAAACAGATGGCCAAACCGAAAGGGTTAACCAGATAGTTGAGGATATGTTGAGAGCTTGTGCGATACACTTTGACAAGAATTGGGATAAATGTCTGCCCCTCGCTGAGTTCTCATATAACAACAGCTACCAAGCAAGTTTAAAGATGGCACCTTTTGAGGCGCTGTATGGCCGAAGATGTCGAACTCCGTTGAGTTGGTCCCAAACCGGCGAGAGATCGATGTTCGGTACGGACCTAGTGGCCGAGGCAGAGGAAAAAGTGAAAGTAATTCAGGCTAACCTGAAGGCTGCCCAATCCCGACAGAAGAGTTACTATGATAAAAGGAAGAAGCCCCTACAGTTCTCTGTGGGAGAACACGTTTACCTTCGAGTCTCACCCACTAAGGGAGTACTAAGGTTTGGAGTAAAAGGAAAGTTGGCACCCCGTTACATTGGACCCTATGAGATCATAGAAGCCTGTGGACCAGTAGCATACCGAGTACAACTCCCAGAGAAGCTGTCAGGTGTCCACAATGTTTTCCACGTATCTCAACTTAAGAAATGTGTTTGAGTTCCTGAAGTTGGGATTGTCGATCAAGACTTGGCATGGGTAGAACCAGACCTGGCTCTCGTGGAACACCCTCTCCGGATTCTCGACCGCAAAGAAAGGGGAACAAGAAGGAAGATCATTAAAATGTACAAGATACAGTGGAATCATCACACGGAGGAAGAAGCCACATGGGAGACGGAGGATTACCTGAACACCAAGTTTCGGGTTTTCTTCTTCTACATGATCGTAAGCATTCTTGCACACACTAGTTCTTTCTACACTTGAATCTCGGGTCGAGATTCTGCTTAAGGGGTAGGCTGTGACAATCTAGGTGTTCATTAGCTTAATCAACTGCTAAACCTTTTGTCTTAGCCTAATTAAGTTTAATTTGGCCTCACCTAGATTGTCACTTAAGGAATCCTACCAAAAATTCCCTTGCACCTCGGTGAACTTTTGACCTTTCACGGTTGGCATGGTTCGAATACGAAATTTCACTTAAGAACTTGAAAATCGAACAATACAAAAGTTGTTCAGTTTTTAACGGGACATATTTTTGTCAATTGGCTCATTTCGAGATTTTGAGTGGAAGGCACCTTAAATCCCAGTCAAAGTCAGTCAAAACACAGAAGTTCACTGCAGGCTAGCACCCGAGTCTATGCTGTTTTCTACTCAGTTTTCTCTCGAATCCACTCACTTTTTCATAGGTCAACCTTTACCAAAAGTTGTAGCTAGTAACCTGGAACACAACTTTGCTTTTTGGAGATTTTGAACTTCAGTTCAAAATTTCGGAGAAAAATTGGTTTGAATGGACGCCCGGCATGTGTTCGACGGATTGCCGGCGCTCTCCGGCGCCGCGCGAGTCACGCGCCCGACAGCGCCGCCACGCGGCGGCCAGCCTCTGACGCGGACGCCGAGGCCGCGGCCGCGCCTTAAATGTGCCGCGCGCTGTCCCCACGGTCCACCTGACAAGGCCGCTTTGTTCCCCCGTGCCACTCCGACCAGACGCGACGGGCGCCCGGCGTGCGCCACGTGGTCGCCGGCGGGCTGCAGCGCCGCTGCCCCAACCAAGGCCGGCAAGCCAGTCGCCGTGGGCCCCAGCCTCTCGCCAACCCGCGCGGGAGCTCACCCCGACCGGCCACCGACCGCCCAGCCTAGCGCCGCCCCGCCGCGACAGGCCGCCGACCGGCGAGCCATGTCCGCCGCGGCAGCCAGCTGCGCGCCGCCCAAACCTCCGCGTGGCTGCTTCGCCGCTCCGAGCCGCAGTCTGAGCCTCGCCTCGACTGCCTATAAAAGGCCCCGCCCCCCTCCGCTGCTCGCCTTTTGCCACCGCCAGGCTGCCTCTCCGCCGCTCGCTATTGTTGCCGCCGGGCTGCCGCTCCGCCGCTCCCCGCCGTGCGCACTGCTCCGCCGCCGTCCTTCGCCACCAGCACTCACCACGCCCTTGCTCTAGCTTCCCAGAGCCCCAGCTGCCACTCTCAGCTCCACCGTCGAGTCCTCTCCTCAGATCCACTCCGCCGCTGCACCTCCAGCAAACCACTCGAGTGCAGCAAACCACTCGAGCCCTTCAGCAAACCACTCGAGCCTTGCCAAAAACCACTCGAGCCTTGCCAAAAACCACTCGAGCCTTGCCACAAACCACTCGAGTCTTGCCGCAAACCACTCGAGCACACCCAAACCACTCGAGCGCATCTGCAGCACACCCCTCGAGTTCCCCCAGCCCTTAGCCGAGTGCCAATAGCCACTCTAGCCGCCGGAGCAAACTCGAGCAGAGCTGCCGCCGCGCAGCTCCGCCATCCACCACCGTCGCGCCACCTCCGGTCACCCAATCTACTCGAGATCCACTCGAGGTGAGGCGGTGAGCATCCCTAAGCACCCACGATTGGTTATTGTTGAGCCCCGTGGCCCCACTTCGCCGGAATCCGGCCAACTAGCCGCCGGCCATGGCCAGGGACCACTTTGCCAAGCCACAAATCTTTTTAGTGGCCTTAGCGCAAGTTTCCAGGGGCTATTCTGTGGTTAGATTGTTCAGATCTAGGGTTCAATCCTGAAACTTTGAAAATCGAGTAAAAATCGTAGAAAAATCAGTTTGATGCAAAACCAGTCTTGTTGTACTCCTGATGTTGTGTTCTACCTTTTCTAGAAAGCATGTATAGGTATTTTCTGTGTAGGTTCTAAGTTAGATTCAAATCTGTTCAAACTCTAAATTGTGCACAGTTTGAAATCCTTTGGCTTGTTTGTGCTAGTCTTTGAGTGTGTTGTAGCTGGTGAAGTATCTAGACTGCTGTAGAAAGTTGGCGCAAAGCTACACACTAGATTTTGAGTATTAATTGTTTAGGCTGGCACTCCACGACTGGTTCGTCTTGTTAATAACTAGTCTGTGAAGCTTCTGAGTTCAATCTTTTCACAGAAGTCGTGTGGTAACCTGATGCATGTCTGGTAAAAGTTAGAGCTTAGTTTGAGCTGGCTAGCTTGCACTTTTAATTCATACCAGTTTAATCTGGAGAAATTCAAACAGAAGGATCTTCAAATCTTTTGGAGCTATCCTTTGGTATGTGAGCTTGCTTAGACTAGTTTAGGCTCTGGTAAAATTCTAAGGATATTTGGATGATAGTGTGATTTTTTAGGATTTAATCTTGATAATAGTGTGCTGTTCTTGTTTATTTTGTTGTGGTTAATGTATGCAGTGATCTTAGCTTAAATTTTGGTCAGCAAATCAAGTAAACCACAAAGAGCACACAGTAATTTTCTCACATTTTAATAGTGAACCAAACTGCCAGAATAATTTATGAAAGTTTCATTGCTAAAAATGGGATAAATAAGATAAGTTATTTTAATAAATGGTTAAATAAAATGAAAACATCACACACACACTCTTGCTGTTTTATGGTGAAATCAAAGATAAATAATATATGTGTACACAATCACCATCGACAAAACTAAATACACACGGGTTCATCATTGTGCAACAGTGACGACTCGACAGAAGATCATATTCTTATTGCATATGCATTCGTGTAGAACCTGCCCTCGCCGACGGAGACTACGAGCTGGTCCCCGCTGAAGGAGGAGGCCAAGCGGAAGGCGAGGTGAACACTGTCCAGGTCGAGCAAGACCCGAACGTCGCTGCCGAGGACTCCCAAGCTAACATTGTGCCTGAAGGCAAGCCCCGGAGCATGTCCTATGTTTCAAATACATGCAACTATGTTTTGCTAAGTTTATGTTTGTGCATTTACGTTCAGGAGTTGAATTGAAACCCTAGTTGCATGATCCTAGGTACCTATGCTTTGCAATACTAGTATGATAGGTCGATAGCTGCCCGGCTATAAGGACCCGGTAAAGTCGAGTGATTTCCTGTCACTCGCGAGATATAGGAATCAACTGCTTTACTTATGTTGGAATCATAAGGATGACGGACGGAGATTTTTGGTCATGTAGATGCCCCGTCTGTTTATGAAAAGTTGCTAAGGTCGAAGAGTGCCGGCGATGTTGGTCAAGTGTTTGAAAGCGCTAAGCACTTGTTTGGGCATGGGACCGGTAAGTTTAGTACCTGTTCGGAAGGGGGCGTGACCTTCTGTCACTGTCCCTGGGATTTATCCCCCTGTCGCTGACACGTGGCTCAAGACCGAGGCCGGCCGGCTACGGCCGCGAAGTATGACCGGCTAAGGCTTGTGTCCAAGGGAAGTGGGCTCGGATTAACAAACCCGGAAGAGATGGGAACGGCCTGGTTAGCGTCGACCCTCGGGGTTGGTGCTTTTCCGTGTGTTTAGTATCCACCTTGCAAGGTTAAAATCGGTCCGAACTGTCTGTTTCTCGCAGCTAATTAGACTACTTGATCTCTTGCCGCACCGAGTAATGAAAGTGGAACATGATGATGATAAACTTGCTGCTTGCTTAATTGCTTGCTCCACTTTCTTGATTAGTACAGGTTGCTTACCTAGAATGGTTAACTTAACTAGAACTTGATGCTAAAATATTAAAAGTAAGGATTCACTCTTAGTCGCTCTTTGGCAAAACAAACCCACCAGCCAAAAGCCTTGCTTGTCTAGAAGTTGGTGTTGTAGCTAACACCCGACGGTTAAGTCTTGCTGAGTATTAGTATACTCAGCCTTGCTTGTGGAATTATTTTTCAGGTAGCGTTCTTGAGGAGATGGTTGCCGGTCTTACCTGGCCAA
Source organism: Urochloa ruziziensis (assembly GCA_015476505.1). NCBI lineage: Eukaryota > Viridiplantae > Streptophyta > Magnoliopsida > Poales > Poaceae > Urochloa > Urochloa ruziziensis. Next base: position 14,997,224 of record CM027125.1, on the reverse strand, counting down.
CCACCCTTCCTCCTGGCTGGTCTGTTGTTTGGGATGAGGATGCTTCAGAGTGACGTCACGACGGCTTCACGTGATGTCACTACCGCTTTCGAATAATTAGTTTATTTCCGCTGCTTTTAAAAACTCTGATTCAACAGTACTTTATGCATTGAACTTGGTTTGTAATAAATTACCTCAAGTGGGACCTATCTAATACTTGTGGATTGTTGTAATCTCTGGGATCCACCTTCGAGTGGGTATTTGTATGACTTGTTTCGATCGAGGTAACAGTTCGTGGTTGCATCGGGCTCGACCCGACAGACTGTCAGATTACTCCGAATTAATTGCGTGATGACCAATGGAAGGTTAGCGCACATAAGCCGGATTAATTTGAGCGGTTCTGCCACAGAAGGACGGACAGGGCTGTCACCACCTGCCGCCTACCACTGCAGTTCCGTGGGGTGCAACACACTTCTTAGTTAATCAACAAGCCAGACACCACGTCTGCACTCGAAGATTAAGATTTCTCTTGAGGCCTGTCAAGAGAAAACCCCGTCTTCCCTAAGGCGTCTTACGGCCCGGTCAAGGCGAGCAAACCCGCGAGATAAAACCCGGTAGAGCTAAAACTAAACTCTACATTAAAACTAAAGGAAGACAAAACTTAACTCTGAAAAGAGCTAAGAACTTTACTCTAAGAAAGAGCAAGAAATAAATATGAAGGATAACTTAAGCTCTGAATGAGATAGTATAGTTATGATAAACTCTTCAAAAAGAAGAAAAGGATACAAGAGCTTTACCAGAACTCCGAAGACTCCGAAGATCCGAGTGAAGCTCGACTCGACTCTACTCACAACTCTAATCCTAATCTAAGAAATGGAAAAGATACAAGAGCTCCCTTCAAGTAAAGACTTGAGAAGTGGGGTGTGTGTCTTGGATGGAAGAGAAGGCAGCCTTTTATAGCCTCCCAAGGTCGGTAGCACCCGTAACCGTCACGCCACCGGCCTGCTTAACCTCTACGCGAAAGATGCTCGCGTGAAGAGGCAGCAGTAGGCCAGCCGGCCTGGTATAGGCCGATCGGCCTACACCTGGCGCCCCTGGCCACCGCCTTCGTCGTGGACACTCCTGATTGCTTCCAGAGGTCGGTAACGGTTGTGTTCAGTTGAGGCTGTCCAAGAATCCGAGGTAAGTGGGCCCTTCAATCCATGTGTTTCCCATCTAAGCCTTTTGGGTCCTTGGATCAAACCGACGTTGATTGCACGGTGATTGATCATCCTAGGTGTTTGCTTGAGTTCCTAGATCAGTGACGTGGCCAGACCTGGCCAGGGGAGGCCGGTCGGCCTGGCTCTATGCCAGGTTTGGCCCATGTTTCACCTATTTCATCATGCAACCATAACTCATCCAAAACATATGGAATTTGTTAGTAGAAACACATTTATGCATGGAACATGGTATGATCATCCTCATTTCACCAAATTGTTGACGGTAAAAACTGGGTTGTAATGGCCGTCAACAAAGATGCAAGTACCCAATAGACCTTTGAGCTCTCCTTTTATAGTCTTTAGGGGTGAAGCTCGGCGTCATTAGCAAGCTAACCTCCTGCTTAACATCCACGCGGAGAGGGAAGCGTGGAAGTCACGGTGGGAGGCCGGTCGGCCTCATCTAGGCCGGCCGGCCCGGCTCTAGTGCCAAGTGGCACGGACCTTTGTAGGGACGGCTTGGATGTTGTGCTGAAGTAAGTAACGGTTGCATTTGGTTGAGGCTGTCCGAGAATCCTAGGTTGTGGGCCCTTCAATCCATGTGTCTCCCTCTCTAGGCCTTTCGGGTTCTTGGATCAAACCGACATCAAATGCATGTCTCTTGATCATCTAGGATACTTGACTCAGCTTGTGGATCAATGACGTGGCCAGAGGTGGCCAGGGGAGGCCGGTCGGCCTAGGGTAGGCCGGCCGGCCTGGCTCTGTGCCAGGTTTGGCCCTGATTTCTCATGATTTGTCCTGCACGCACAACTCATCCAAAACTTGTGGAATTGGTCAGTAAAAACATATTTATGTATGGAACATGGTATGATCATCCTCATTTTACCGAAATGTTGACGGTCACTACAAGGTTATAATGGCCGTCAATAGTCCGCACGGTTGGCAAGCTTAAACTCTTGCTCATCCTTGAGCAAGGCTAAAACTCTAGGTTCGGTGGGTCAGGAGTTGCTTCAATGTGTATACCCTTTAGGTACCTTGTGCTTAAGCCAAAACTCAATAAATCATTTGAATAAGTTGGCATAAAAGAGAACTCATACCATGGTTCAACGTGGGGCGGCATAGAGTTCACCTCTTGGGCTGTTGAGAGCCTGAACGGCCATTTTCAAAGTAGTTCCTGCAGCTTTTTAGGTTCCATCTCGGAGAAATGAATTTTTCAAAAGATGGTTTGAATCATTCCCGAATGGTACTCTCAAGTAACTCAAGGTGTATAATCCTCGCTTTTGGTCAAGAATGACCAACTCTTCCTATTCTAAGGCTGAAGTGGAGTTTAAAGGAAGGGTCAATGTGACATACCTTGGTTACTTTTGTTGTCGAGTCGAAGAGTGGTTCGCAAGGGATGGCACTCGTCAAATCCCGGTCTTTTGGAATTCATAGGTTTTTAAGTGGAGAGGGAGAAGATGGTTATGCTCAAAGGTTTTGGGACTCCTTGTTCTCTCTCTCATAATTTAGGGATGCTTTTCTTTCTGTCTCTCTCTTTTTTTTCTAATACATCTCTTTTCTTATTTTGATAACAGAGAGGATTTCAACTTTGCATGGAGTATTTGAGGACCCTTGGGATGAGCTTTGCAATGGAGGTGTTGCGAGTGCATGTCAACGACGGTGGACATCAACCCCGGAGTGGGAAATTGATTAGTCGGACATCTTTGAGGCTAGCAATGAGGTGGATGTATGATGGAAAGACCGGTATACAACAAGTGCCTTCTGCAAGCGGACTTCACCATTCGACAAAACTCAAGGCAACTCAAGATAGCATATGGTAGCTCATAAGATATAACTGTTTAGGCTCTGGATAGGACATTTAAACCATCGAGGAAGATTTACCATGTAACATTTTTATAAAAACTTCCAAGAGGTTCCTTACTAAGCATACAGTTATACTTCGAAGCAAACCATATCAAAACTCACAACAACTTAAACAATGAACATATGCTCTACTCCCATAGTATAATCATAATGGATCCTTAAATGCCAACAAACTCAAATACTCGAAGAGTAAAGGATTAAGAACGAGGCACTTAGAGGGCACAAACAGAGCAACTATTCATCATTCCCAAGGTTATCAACCATACTTCCATACATCATAAAGACTTTTCGGAGCTTTTATTCAACATTTATTTAGGCTATTTGTTTTATTATTATTATTATTATTATCACAGCAAGGCAAGGCAAAGCAAAACAAGGCAAGGCAAGGCAAGGCAAACTAATAGGTGTACTTCTGAACTTACCAGGGACTCCCCCAAGCTTCGACGAAGCTCACTGGTAGTGCTGGTTGGGGTCGTAATGCATGTAGTTGAAGAAGCCGTCAAGGTCGGTCTGGAGGGATGTCGTCATCCCCCAGTTCTGCTGGGTGAGGTCCTTGTTATGAGCGAGGTTATCGCTTATCTCCTACTGTTGTAGGCTCACCGTGTCCAGCCTGGCATTGAGCTCCGAGATTCCCTGAGAGACCAGGTTCTCCTAGTCATGCCTTGCGGACGCAGATGGTCTGACCTGCAGTCCATATCATGTCTCCTGGTTGTAGTCGTACGTTCCCTGATGCTACTGCTGGTACTCGGTCTGGTGCTGGTACTCGGACTGCTGCTACTGCTGGTACTCGGGCTGAGGTGCGGTAGATGTTCCGGCTTCGCTATCGTGTCTGGCCCGCCTGCCACGTGTCATGGGTCCTGCGACACTGTGGCGAGCGGGTTCCTTCTTCCTGAGCTGCAGGGTTAGACTTTTCACCGATTTCAATGAAAGAGCCGGGCATGTAAGCTCAACTTCATCGATGAAACCGGGGTAGCACATAAAAAGAGTATGGCCAGGGCCCTCGCGCATCAAGTGGCCCCGGATGAAATGGTCTAAACCGATGCAAGATTGATACTCCTGTGAAGTGGGTAGGAAGAAAACTTGAGCGCCCTGCAAAGCACCACATGGGTGGCAACGCGGTTGACCAGCGAGGTTATGTCAATCGTGGCTCAACCAGTGACTAACCTCTGCCAGTCATCGAGCATGCTCATGACAGGCGAGAAACAAATTTTCTTCACCATGGCATAAAGCCACTCCAAATCAGGCAAAAGACAAAGACGCAAATCAGCGCGCGGGTGAACCACCATGGCAATACACTTTGCCAGAAAGCAAAGCGTGGGGTTATGGATAGAAGTGATGCTGTTTTTCCTAGAGAGAGGCTCACTTGTGATGCTGTCCCACCATTGGGCACGATTGTACCGGTGGTTAGTCACCAAAAGGTCAGTGTCAATGATGCATCTCTTGTGGAAATCAAGAGCCTCACTAAGCTGTTTCGGGCTCAAGATAAAATCCTCATTGAAAAACTTAAAACGGATGTTCACCTCAGTTGGAAGAACTTCAACTTTCAAACTCTTCAGAAATTCCATAGTCAGAAAATGTGAACCTGTTTCTAAGACGGGGTAGAAAGTTTGCCATCTGGCATTGTTGAAAGCCCATTCCCTGTCTCGCCCAAGACTGGTCTTGATTAGCAGCATGGTGTCGAAGTACTTTGCGTGACTCAAGACGCGATTCTGGAGCTTGTCAAGCATTGCTCTCTCTTCTTCGGACCTGGCGATGATGTGCTCGACCCGGGTCATTATCCGGATATGGAGCTTGCTCCGGGGCACCTCTTGCCTCTTGCTCTCCTGGGACACTGTGTCCTGTTGAGACAAATCAACAGACATAGTTTCCCGAGAAGCAGAAGAGCTTTGGGATCGCCGTGAACTTGAAGAGCCTAGCTTGGTGACCACTCCCCGTGCCTTCGCTTTCGCCTTAGTCCATATGATTCCTGCAAAAGATTAGTTCTACAATACCCAAAGGAAATCAAGGGTTAGGCAATTAGCAGTTAGGCGTTCTTGTGGGAGGTTAATCACCACAACTCGGTTAGTCGTTCTTGTGGGGAATGAACCACGACAAACGTTCTCGTTCAACTGGAAGAGGTTTGTTCACACAAGAATTTTAAGGATAAATTTCAGCAGAATTTTCTTATGGTTGCACTCTAATCTTGCTTAGAGAATTTGGAGATTTAGAGCAAAGGAAGAGTGCAGTGCTGCGGAAGTTTGCATACCTGCACTTGGGGCGATTGATGAAGCGTTGAGCATCGGCTTTTATAGAGGCATGGCAGGGGGGGCCGGCCGGCCTGTGTGAGGCCGATCGGCCTGCACATGGCACCGGTCGTGCCCATCCTCCTGTCGGTGGTCACTTTGTTGTTCATGGTGCTGCTGGTTGGTGAAGATGGGACAGCAACCGTGGAGGGAGGCCGGCCGGCCTGGGTGGAACCGAACGGCCTGGTGCTGCCGCCAATTTTCTCCATCTTCCTCGTGTTATGCCCATGCACAATTACTAGTTGACTGCTGAGTGATGTGGCCATTGCTGCTGACAAGTGTGGCCGGTCGGCCTAGGTGGGGCCGACCGGCCTGGAATTTTGGCTGAATTTTTTTATATGTTAAGTAATGCATAAACAAAATATGGATGCGTGTTTCAAAAATTAAATTTGCCATGCTAATTGAAAGAATTGAAGTGCAATGAAAAGAAAACCTATTCTATATCCAAATGCAATGCATGGATACGTACCATATACCTTATGGCGAGGGCTCAATTTTTACGTCCTGAGCGGAACTCTCCGAATCTTCGTTCGGGTCTGCTTTTACCCGCCATTCCTTTCGGACCGGACGGGGCTTGGATTCATACCTTGCAGACGCAGATGGTCTGACTTGCAGTCCATATCCTGTCTCCTGGTTGTAGTCGTACGTTCCCTGATGCTACTGCTGGTACTCGGTCTGGTGCTGGTACTCGGACTGCTGCTGCTGCTGGTACTCGGGCTGAGGTGCGGTAGATGTTCCGGCTTCGCTATCGTGTCTGGCTCGCCTGCCACGTGTCATGGGTCCTGCGACACTGCGGCGAGCGGGTTCCTTCCTCCTGAGCTGCAGGGTTAGACTTTTCACCGATTTCAACGAAAGAGCCGGGCATGTAAGCTCAACTTCATCGATGAAACCGGGGTAGCACATAAAAAGAGTATGGCTAGGGCCCTCGCGCATCAAGTGGCCCCGGATGAAATGGTATAAGCCGATGCAAGATTGATACTCCTGTGAAGTGGGTAGGAAGAAAACTTGAGCGCCCTGCAAAGCACCAACATTGGTGGCAATGCGGTAGACCAGCGAGGTTATGTCAATCGTGGCTCAACCAGTGACTAACCTCTGCCAGTCATCAAGCATGCTCATGACAGGCGAGAAACAAATTTTCTTCACCATGGCATAAAGCCACTCCAAATTAGGCAAAAGACAAAGACGCAAATCAGCGCGCGGGTGAACCACCGTGGCAATCCACTTTGCCAGAAAGCAAAGCGTGGGGTTATGTGTGGCAGAACCTGCTCAAATTAATCCGGCTTAAGTGCGCTAACCTTCCATTGGTCATCACGCAATTAAATCGGAGTAACTTGACAGTCTGTCGGGTCAAGCCCGATGCAACCACGGATAGTTACCTCGATCGCAACCAGTCATACAAAAACCCACACGAAGGTGGATCCCAGAGATTACAACACATCCACAACTTAACCAGGTCCCACTTGAGGTAAAATTATTACAGAAACCGAGTTCAGAGCAATAAGGTACCAATATCACAGAGTTTTGAAAACAGCGGAAGACAACTAAATATTCGGAGTCGTAGCAACATCACGTGAGGCCGTCGTGACGTCACTCTGAAGCATCCTCGTCCCAAACAACAGACCAACCCGGAGGAAGAGTGGTCGGCCAAGTAAGACCGGCAACCATTTCCTCGAGGGCGCTACCTGAAAAGTAAAGCCACAAGCAAGGCTGAGTATACTAATACTCAGCAAGACTTAACCGTCGGGTGACAACTACATCACCGACTTCTAGACATGCAAGGCTTTTGGCTGGTGGGTTTGTTTTGCCAAAGAGCGGCTAAGAGTGGATCCTTACTTTCAGTCTTTTAGCCTCAAGTTCTAGTTGAGTTAACCATTTTAGGTAAGCAGCCTATACTAGTCAAGCAAGTGGAGCAAGCAATTAAGCAACCATCAAGTTTCTTTCCATCATCCTGTTTCATTCTTACTCAATGCAGCAGCGGGATTAAGCAGTCTCATTAGCTGCGAGAGACAGACAGTTCGAACTGATTTCAACCTTGCAAGGGGGAACCCAAACACTCGGATCATCGCACTCAGCCAAGGCTAGCGCTACCAGGTAGTTCCCACCAATTTTCCAGTCGCGTCCAGGACCAAACTCCCCCTGGCATACGAGGTCTAAGGCTTGGCCGAACCAACACTTACGCCCCTCGTACCCACATGTTCGAAGCATGGGGAAGACATTCCCGGAAGGAGTCGGAAAAAGTCCGCACTCTGGAGTCATGTAGGTACTAAACTTACCGACCCCATAGAATCGACAAGCGCTTGGTACTTTCAAAAGCTTAACCGTCGGTACCACACCATTCGGCCTTAACCAATATTAGCATATACGGACGGGGCATCCACATGACAAAAATCCCCGCCCGTCATCCTTATGATTCCAACATAAGTAGAGCAGTCGGTTCCTATATCTCGCGAGTGACAGGAAATCACTCGGCTTTTACCGGATCCTTATAGCGATGCAGCTATCGACCTATCATGCTAGTATTTGCAAAACATGGGTACCTAGGATCATGCAACTAGGGTTTCAATTCAACTCCTGAACGTAAATGCACAAGCATAAACCTAGCCAAACATAATTGCATGTAATTGAAACATTGGATATGCTCCGGGGCTTGCCTTCGGGCACAAAGTTAGCTTGGGAGCCTTCTGCGACCGTGTTCAGGTCTTGCTCGACCTGGACAGCGTTCACCTCGCCTTCTGCTGGGCCTTCTCCTTCAGTGGGGATCAGCTCGTAGTCTCCGTCGGCGAGGGCAGGTTCTACACGAATGCATATGCAAAATGGGAGTATGATCTTTGGTTGAGTCATCACTGTTACACAATGATGAACCCGGGTGTATTTAGTGACACATTCACCTGGACAAAATTTGTCTGATCTTCCCTTTCTTTAACAAAGGTTGCAATTACTTATTAAAGTATTAGGGTTTGTTGATGGTGATTGAGTACACATAAATTACTTACCTTAGATTTCACCACAAAACAGTAAGAGTGTGTGCGATGATTTCAGTTTGGTTAACCAATAAAATTTGAGAAAGTTACTGAGTGCTCTTTGTGAGTTACTTGATTGTTGACCAAGATCTAAGCCAAGATCAAGCATTCATTAACCTCAACAACAAAAACCAGACAGCACACTAACATCAAGATTAAGTCCTAAGAAACCGCACTATCATCCAAGGGTCCTTAAAATTTTACCAGGGATTAAACTAGTCTAAGCAAGCTCACATGCCAAAGGATAGCTTAAAACATCAAAGGATCTTGCTGCTTGAACTATTCCAGTTCTAAACTGGTATGCAAGTTAGCCATCTCAACCAAGCTCTTCTATTTAACAGGCAGGCAACAGAATACTACAGGGTTTCTGCGAACAGAAAGCACTCGAAAGCTTCGCCGACTGGTTATAAACAAGGGAAAAACCGGTCGTGAAGGCTTAGAGATGCACACCGCCTTACCTCGAGTGCATCACGAGCGGATCAGTGACCGGAGGTGGCGTGACGGCGGCGGATGGTGGAGCTGTGTGGCTGCGGCTCGGCCCGAGTGGTTTGGGATAGCGTTCGAGTGGTTAGCGGCTGAAGAGCTTGAGTGGTTTTGCTGCGCCGAGTGGTTTTACAGCACTCGAGTGGTTCGGCTGGGTGGCTGCGGAGCGAATCTAAGGAAAAGGACTCGGCGGTGGAGCTGAGAGTAGCAGCTAGGGCTTTGGGAAGCTAGGGCAAGTGAGGCGAGTGCGGTTGGCGAGGAACTGCGGCGGAGCAGTGCGCACGGTGAGGAGTGGCGGAGTAGCAGCCTGGCGGCAGCAAAGGCGAGCGGCGGAAGGACAGCGCTGGCGGTGGCAAAGCAAGCGGCGGAGGGTGAAGCTTGCGTGCGGGGTGCGGGGCCTTTTATAGCCGGTCGAGGCGAGGCTCGGACTGCGGCATGGAGCAACGAAGCGGACACACGGAGCTTCGGGCAGCGCATCGATGGCTGCCGCGGCGGACATGGCTCGCCGGTCGGCGCCCTGTCGCGGCGGGGCGGCGCAGGGCTGGGTGGTCGGTGGCCGGTCGGGGAAGCTCGCGCATGGGTTGGCGAGAGGCTGGGGCCCACGGCGATTTGCTTGCCGGCCCTGGTCGGGGCAGCGGCGCTGCGGCTCGCCGGCGGGTCGACCACGTGGCGCACGCCGGGCGCACGTCGCATCCGGTCTGAGGGGGCGCGGGGGACAAAGCGTTTTGCCGGAGACAACCGCAGAGACAGCGCGCGGCGCATTTAAGGCGTGGGCGCGACCTCGACGTCCGCGTCAGAAGCTGGCCGCCGCGTGGCGGTGCTGTCGGGCGCGTGACTTGCGCAGCGCCGGAGAGCGCTGGCAATTCGTCGAACACTTGTCGTGCGTTCCTAAAACCAACTTTTCCCCGAAATTTTGAACTAAAGTTCAAAATATCCAAAAAGCAAAGTTGTGTTCCAGGTTACTAGCTACAACTTTTGTAAAGGCTAACCTAAGGAAAAGCGAGCAGTTCCGAGAGGAAACTGTGTAGAAAACTGCATAGACTCGGGTGCCAGTCTGCAGTGAACTTCTGTGCTTTGACGGATTTTGACTGGGATTTAAGGCGCCTTCCACTCAAAATCACGAAATGAGCCAATTGACAAAAATGTGTCCTGTTAAAAACTGAACAACTTTTGTATTGGCCGATTTTCAAGTTCTTAAGTGAAATCCCGTATTCGAACCATGCCAATCGCGAAGCGTCAAAAGTTCACCGAGGTGCACGGGAAATTTTGGTAGGATTCCTTAAGTGAAAATCTAGGTGAGGCTAAATTAAACTTAACTAGGCTAAGACAAAAGGTTTAGCAGGTGATTAAGTTAATGAACACCTAGATTGTCACATTATGGATAGAAGTGATGCTGTTTTTCCTAGAGAGAGGCTCACTTGTGATGCTATCCCACCATTGGGTACGGTTGTACCGGTGGTTAGTCACCAGAAGGTCAGCGTCAATGATGCATCTCTTGTGGAAACCAAGAGCCTCACTAAGCTGTTTCGGGCTCAAGATAAAATCCTCATTGAAAAACTGAAAACGGATGTTCACCTCAGTTGGAAGAACTTCAACTTTCAAACTCTTCAGAAATTCCATAGTCAGAAAATGCGAACCTGTTTCTGAGACGGGGTAGAAATTTTGCCATCCGGCATTGTTGAAAGCCTGTTCCATGTCTCGCCCAAGACTGGTCTTGATTAGCAGCATGGTGTCAAAGTACTAAGCTGTTCCGGGCTCAAGATAAAATCCACATTGAAAAACTGAAAACGGATGTTCACCTCAGTTGGAAGAACTTCAACTTTCAAACTCTTCAGAAATTCCATAGTCAGAAAATGCGAACCTGTTTCTGAGACGGGGTAGAAATTTTGCCATCCGGCATTGTTGAAAGCCTGTTCCATGTCTCGCCCAAGACTGGTCTTGATTAGCAGCATGGTGTCGAAGTACTTTGCGTGACTCAAGACGCAATTCTGGAGCTTGTCAAGCATTGCTCTCTCTTCTTCGGACCTGGCGATGATGTGCTCGACCCGGGTCATTATCCGGATACAGAGCTTGCTCCGGGGCACCTCTTGCCTCTCGCTCGACTGGGACACTGTGTCCTGTTGAGACAAATCAACAGACATACTTTCCCGAGAAGCAGAAGAGCTTTGGGATCGCCCTGAACTTGAAGAGTCTACCTTGGTGACCACTCCCCGTGCCTTCGCTTTCGCCTTAGTCCACATGATTTCTGCAAAAGATTAGTTCTACAATACCCGAAGGAAATCAAGGGTTAGGCAATTAGCAGTTAGGCATTCTTGTGGGAGGTTAATCACCACAACTCGGTTAGTCGTTCTTGTGGGGAATGAACCACGACAAACGTTCTCGTTCAACTGGAAGAGGTTTGTTCACACAAGAATTTTAAGGATAAATTTCAGCAAAATTTTCTTGTGGTTGCACTCTAATCTTGCTTAGAAATTTTCGAGATTTAGAGCAAAGGAAGAGTGCAGTGCTACAGAAGTTCGCATACCTGCACTTGGGGCGAGTTGATGAAGCGTTGAGCACCGGCTTTTATAGAGGCATGGCAGGGGGGGCCGGCCGGCCTGTGTGAGGCCGATCGGCCTGCACATGGCACCGGTCGTGCCCATCCTCCTGTCGGTGCTCACTTTGTTGTTCATGGTGCTGCTGGTTGGTGAAGATGGGACAGCAATGGTGGAGGGAGGCCGGCCGGCCTTGGTGGAACCGAAAGGCCTGGTGCTGTCGCCAATTTTCTCCATCTTCCTCGTGTTATCCCCATGCACAATTACTAGTTGCCTACTGAGTGATCTGGCCATTGCTGCTGACAAATGTGGCCGGTCGGCCTAGGTGGGGCCGACCGGCCTGGAATTTTGGCTGAATTTTTTATATGTTAAGTAATGCATAAACAAAATATGGATGCGTGTTTCAAAAATTAAATATGCCATGCTAATTGAAAGAATTGAAGTGCAATGAAAAGAAAACCTATTCTATATCCAAATGCAATGCATGGATACGTACCATATACCTTATGGCGAGGGCTCAATTTTTACGTCCTGAGCGGAACTCTCCGAATCTTCATTCGGGTCTACTTTTACCCGCCATTCCTTTCGGACCGGACGGGGCTTGGATTCAACCTCCTTATCATGCTTTGCTTGCTCTTCTAGAGCTTTGGCTCTCGATATCCTTCGTCGTGCATGATAACTGTTATGCCTTTTCTTTTCTTTGGCGGCGAAGGCTTCCACCATTCTCATGAGTGATTCTATGGTTGGCATCCTGGGATTTCTATGTATGATTTCTCCAACCATATTGACTTGTTGAGGAGTCTCTTTAGGACGGAAGGAGAAATTTTCGGTTTCTCTGTTGATCCTAAGTTGAATGGTCCCTTTCCCCACGTTGATGTTTGCATTCGCAGTACTCAAGAATGGTCTCCCAAGAATGAGAGAGTTCTTGGCTTCGGCTTCCATGTCAAGAACAACGAAATCCACAAGGACGAAGAAATCCCTGATCTTGACCAAAACATTGTCTACGACTCCTAGGGGGTAGCGGACTGATTAGTCTGCTAGCTGCAAACACATGGGCGTAGAGACAAGAGAAATGTGTTTAAGGTGGTCAAAAACTACCTTAGGCATCACACCGAAACTTGCCCCCAAGTCACATAGGGCATTGTCGAAATCTTGGCCTCCAATTGAGCATGAAATCGTGGGGCAGCCAGGATCTTTCTTCTTCTTTAGGCAGGGCCCGACTATAGCGGAGCTGCTGTGGCAGAACCGCTCAAATTAATCCGGCTTAAGTGCGCTAACCTTCCATTAGTCATCACGCAATTAAAACAGATTAAGATGTCGATCTGTCGGGTCGAGCCCGATGCACGAACAATTACCTCGATCGAAATGAGTCATGCAAATACTCACTCGAAGGTGAGCCCCAGAGATTACAACAATCCACAATTAATTAAAGGTCCCAATTGAGTTACTTTATTACAAACAGTTCAATGCATACGGTAGCAAAGTACTCAGAGTTTTGAAATGCAGCAGAAACAACTAATTATTCGAAATAACCGTGACTTCATGTGAAGCCGTCGTGACATCACTCGGAAGCATCCTCGTCCCACACAACAGTCCAACCGGGAGGAAGGGTAGTTGGCCAGGTAAGACTTGCAACCATTTCCTCGAGAGCGCTACCTGAAAACAATTCTACAAGCAAGGCTGAGTATACTAATACTCAGCAAGACTTAACCGTCAGGTGTCAGCTATAACACCAACTTCTAGACATGCAAGGCTTTTGGCTGGTGGGTTTGTTTTGCCAAAGAGCGACTAAGAGTGAATCCTTACTTTCAATATTTTAGCATCAAGTTCTAGTTAAGTTAACCATTCTAGGTAAGCAACCTGTACTAACCAAGCAAGTGGAGCAAGCAATTAAGCAAGCAACAAGTTTATTTCCATCGTCATGTTCCACTTCTTACTCAATGCAGCACAGAGGTCAAGTAGTCTCATTAGCTGCGAGAAACAGACAGTTCGAACCGATTTTAACCTTGCAAGGTGGATACTAAACACACGGAAAAGCATCAACCCCGAGGGTCGACACTAACCAGGCCATTCCCATGTCTTTCGGGTTTGTTAATCCGAGCCCACTCCCCTTGGACACAAGCCTTAGCCGGTCATACTTCGCGGCCGTAGCCGGCCGGCCTCGGTCTTGAGCCACGTGTCAGCGACAGGGGGATAAATCCCAGGGAAAGTGAGAGAAGGCCATGCCCCCTTCCGAACAGGTACTAAACTGACCGGTCCCATGCCCAAACAAGTGCTTAGCGCTTTCAAACACTTAACCAGCAGTACCGTACCTTTCGGCCTTAACCAATTTTAGCATACACGGACGGGGCATCTACATGACAAAAATCCCCGCCCGTCATCCTTATGATTCCAACATAAGTAAGGCAGTTGATTCCTATATCTCGCGAGTGACAGGAAATCACTCGACTTTTACCGGGTCCTTATAGCATAGCAACTATCGACCTAACATACTAGTATTGCAAAGCATAGGTACCTAGGATCATGCAACTAGGGTTTCAATTCAACTCCTGAACGTAAATGCACAAACATAAACTTAGCAAAACATAGTTGCATGTATTCGAAACATGGGACATCGCTCCGGGGCTTGCCTTCGGGCACGTGGTTAGCTTGGTGGTTCTCAGGCGGCGGGGTTCGGTTCGTCCTCCACCTGGATCACGTTCACGTCTCCCGAGGCTTGTCCTTCTTCTCCAGTCGGCACCAATTCGTAGTCACCGTCTGCGAGTGCTTGATCTACACGGAATGCACATGCATAAGAGGTGATCTTATATCGAGTCATCATACTCGCGTAATGATAGACCCGTAGTGTATGAGATGGCACATTCACCTGGACAATTTTGTCTGTCCTTCCCTTTCTTTACTTAAGTTTGTGATTACTCATTAAAGTACTTGGGGTGGGTGGTGGTGATTGTGTACACATCTATTAAGTTCTTAACTTTGTTTTCTTCACAAAACAGTAAGGGTGTGCGTGGTGATTTGATCATTTTATTCCCTTAGCTTAAAAAGGTGATTTATTTCGATTTAGCTCTTTTTAAGCCATGAATTTCAATAATTTATTCTGGCAGTTTGGCTCATTAGTTTAATGTAAGAAAATTATAGTATGCTCTCGGTGTGTTGTTTAATTTACTGACCAAAAATCAGACAAAGATCATGCATACAATTACCACAATAAATCAAACAATATCATCACACTATTATTAAGAATAAATCCTACTAAATCACACTAACAGTAATTTGTCCTTAGGTTTCTACCAGAGCCTACACTAGTCTAAAGGAGTTCACATACCAAAGGATAGCTTCAAAAGATCAAAGGATCTTGCTGTTTGAATTTGCAAGATTTAGACTGGCTTTAATTAAAAGTGCAAGTTAGCTAGCTCAAACTAAGCTCTAATGTTTACCAGACATGTACCAGTTACCACAGAGCTACTGCAAAAAGATTTAGCCCAGAAGCTGCACAGATTAATTATTACAATTGTTGAACCAAATGTGCACAGTCAGTCTAAACAATTAATAGCTCGAAATCTATTGTATAACTTTGTGCCAACTTTTAACAGGAGCCTAAACACATCATAAGCTACAATATATCCAAAAATTAGCACAAACAAAGCAGTAGAATTCAAACTGTGCGCAAATATAGGTTTGAACAGATTTGAACTTAGTTCGAATTCCACATAGGAAACACTTATACAAGCTTCTATAAAAGATAGACCTCAGCACAGAGAGCTCAACAAAATTGGGTTTGCAATTTTCTGATTTTTCTATGATTTTTAATCAATTTCTGAAGTTTCAGGATTTCAAACCTAGATCTGAACAATCTATTTACATCCAGACCCCTGGAAACTTGCGCTAAGGCCCCTAGAAAGAGCTAACCTTTTGCAATGTGGTCCCTAGACCACGGCCGGCGGCGGTTCTGGCCGGATTCCGGCGAGGTGGGACCGCGGGGCTCAACGAGATCATGGGGAACACACTCACCGCCTCACCTCGAGTCGATCTCATGCAGGAAAGGTGGCCGGAGGTGGTGCGACGGCGGCGGGCGGCGGAGCGGCGCGGCGGCGGCCCTGTCTTCACCAATGCCGGCGACACTAGTGGCGGAGAAGAGCAGCTGGGGCGCTGGGAGGCTGGAGTGGAGGCGTGGGCGTGCTCTGGTGGTGTTGCGCGGCAGCGGGGCAGCACGCACGGCGACGAGCGGTGGTGGCAGCTCTGGCGGCGAGGTGGAGCGCGGGCAGAGGGGGGTCTGCGGCGAGGGTGGCCGCGCCTTTTATAGGCGGCTGGGGCACGGCTCGGATGGCGGTTCGGAGCGGCGGAGCGACCACGTGGAGGCTCGGGCGGCGCATGGCTTGACAGCCACGGCGAGCTCGGTCTTGGTCGGGCGCCGGTCGGCGTGGAGCAGGGGCGGTCGGGCGGTGACGGCGAAGCAATCACGCGGGATTGGGGAAACAGCGAGGGCTCGGCGGGCGTCGCATCGCGATCGGAACGCGGCCGCGCGACCGGTCGGGCAGCGACGGCGTCGAAGCGCCGAGTGGCGCGCGGCGAGCGGCGTCTCGCCTGCGGGTGGGGTGGCGTGGTCGAACGGGAGTGGTCAAGGTGGCGCTGTCCCCAGCCGGTCGGCGAGCTCGTGAGCTGGTTCACCAGCAGCTCCACGACGAGGACGGCGGCGTGCCGCATGGCGCGCGGGCGAACGCGCGTCGCGTCTGGTCGGAGCGGAGCGGAGCGGGGGACAAAGTGGATGTCAGGCGCACGCGTGGGCCCTCCTGGGTGAAGAGGACGCGGCGCTGAGATCTCCCGGTCGCCCTCGACGGCCGTGTCAGACGCCGGGTGCCAGGTGGCAGCGGCGGTCGGCTGGTACGCGCGGCGCCGGAGAGCGCGGTCATTCCGTCGAACACTTGGCGCGCGCTTGTACAAACACGAATTTCTCCAAAAAATTGAACTAAACTCCAAAATCTCCAAATAGAAAAGTTGTGTTCCAAGGTGCAGGCTACAAGTTTTGTAAAGGTCGACCATAGAAAAAGTCTCTAGATCAACGGGAAATTTGAGGAGAAAACAATGTGAACTCGAGCGTCGGCCAGCGGTGAACTTTTGAGTTTGACTGAATTTGACTGAAATTTAAGGTGCCTTCCACTCAAAATTTGAACTTGAGCCAATTGACAAAGATGTGTCCCACTAAAAACTGAACAACTGTTGTATTGGTCGATTTTTAAGTTCTTAAGCGAAAATTTGAATTCAAGCCTTGCCAACCATGAAAGGTCCAAGGTTCACCGAGATATTAATGGTTTTGGGTGGGTTTTTCTTAAGTGAAAATCTAGGTGGGGCCAAAGTGCACTTAATTAAGCTAAGACATAAGGTTTAGCAGGTGATTAAGCTAAATGAACACCTAGATTGTCACAACCAACCCCTCTTAAAAAGAATCTCGAACCGAGATTCGCGTGTAGAAAGAACTAGTGTGAGCAAGAGCGCTTACGATCATGTAGCAGAAGAAAACCCGGGAACTTGGTATTCAGATAATTCTTCGTTTCCCATGTAGCTTCTTCCTCTGTGTGATGATTCCACCTGTATCTTGTACATTTTAATGATTTTCCTCCTTGTTCCCCTTTCTTTGCTGATCGAGAATCCAGAGGGGGTGTTCTACGAGAGCCAGGTCTGGTTCTAATCCATGCCAAGTCTTGGTCGACAATTTCAACCTCTGGAACTCGAACACACTTCTTAAGTTGAGATACGTGGAAAACATTGTGGACAGCTGACAGCCTTTCGGGAAGTTGTACTCGGTATGCTACGGGTCCACAAACTTCTATGATCTCATAGGGTCCAATGTAACGAGGTGCCAGTTTTCCTTTTACTCCGAACCTTTGTACTCCCTTGGTGGGTGAGACTCGAAGATAAACGTGATCTCCAACAAAGAACTGTAGGGGCTTCTTCCTCTTATCAAAGTAACTTTTCTGTCTGGATTGGGTAGCCTTCAGGTTAGACTGAATCACTTTCACTTTCTCCTCTGCCTCAGTCACTAGATCAGCGCCTAACATCGGCCTTTCTCGGGGTTGGGACCAGCTCAGCGGGGTTCGACACCTCCTGCCATACAATGCTTCAAAAGGTGCCATCCTCAAGCTAGCTTGGTAGCTATTGTTGTATGAAAACTCAGCGAGGGGTAAACATTTGTCCCAAAACTCAGCGAGGGGTAAACATTTGTCCCAATTTTTGTCAAAGTGTATCACACAATCTCTCAACATGTCTTCAACTATTTGATTAACCCTTTCGGTCTGACCGTCTGTTTGCGGGTGGTACGCTGAACTGCGGACTAACTTGGTTCCTAAAGATTCGTGTAGCCTTTCCCAAAATCGAGACATGAATTGGGAACCTCTATCTGATATGATGGTCTTGGGCGTCCCGTGCAAGCGAAAGATTTGGTCAAAGTAGATATCCGCATAATGTTTGGCTTGATAGTTGGTATTGACCTGGAATAAAGTGGGCGGTTTTAGTAAGTCGATCAACAATAACCCATATAGAATCATGCTTTTGGGAAGTGAGCGGCAATCCCACTATGAAATCCATACTTATATGCCTCCCATTTCCATGACTGGTATTGGCAGGGGTTGCAGCGTTCCAGCTACTTTAAGGTGACTGGCCTTAATTCTTTGGCAAGTATCGCACTCTGAAACATACCAGGCAATATCTCACTTCATTCTTGTCCACCAAAAGTTCTGTCTCAAATCCTGGTACATTTTGTTACTTCCCTGGGTGAATGGATAATTTAGAGAGGTGAGCCTCATCTAAAATTTCCTTTCAGAGTTCGGAACTCTTAGGTACTACTAGACGCTCCCCAAAATGTACTACCTCCTTCTGATCCAACGGAAACAACGATACTTCTCATCTCCTTCCGAAAGCCTTCTTTGATAATCTTAATGCATTTATCCTGAGATTGAGCGGCAGCTATCTTGTCGTAGAGAGTTGATTCTAAGGAAAGATGATTCAATGAGCCATGAGGGACAATCTCCAGACTAAGTTTTCTCATCTCTGCGCATAGAGTTTGGTTGTAGGTTTCTGCGGTGAGACAGTTGCAATGTGCTTTCCGACTCAGCGCATCGGCTACAACGTTGGCTTTCCCCGGATGGTAGAGTATCTCCAAGTCATAATCCTTGACCAGCTCCAACCATCTACGTTGCCTCATATTCAGATCTGACTGAGTAAGGATATACTTGAGACTTTTGTGGTCGGTGTACACTTTACACTGCGCTCCCATGAGATGGTGCCTCCAAAGTTTTAGAGCATGGATCACGGCTGCTAGCTCGAGATCGTGGGTAGGGTAATTCAACTCATGCGGGCGAAGGGCTCGAGAAGCATAAGCAATGACTCTGTTATCTTGCATGAGAACACATCCTAACCCTGTGCCTGAAGCATCACAGTAGATGTCATAAGGCTTCGTGTTGTCGGGCTGTGCCAGAACGGGTGCTGAAGTAAGGAGTTGTCTCAAGGTGTGGAAAGCTTCTTCACATTTCTCCGTCCATTTGAACTTAGCTCCCTTCTTGAGTAGTTCAGTCATCGGCTTAGCTATCTTTGAAAAATCAGGAATGAAACGACGGTAGTACCCTGCCAGACCAAGGAAACTACGGATCTGGTGAACAGAGGCGGGAGTTTTCCAATCCAGGACCTCTTGTACCTTCCCAGGGTCCACTGAAATACCATCTTCAGAGATTGTGTGCCCAAGAAACTTGACGCTATCGAGCCAGAATTCACATTTAGAGAACTTGGCATAAAGCTGATGATCTCTAAGTGTTTGTAGGACTATGCGAAGATGTTCAGCATGTTCATCCTCATTTTTGGAGTAGATCAGAATATCGTCGATGAAGACCACGACAAACTTGTCGAGATATGGCATGAAGACTGAATTCATGAGATACATGAAATAAGCGGGTGCTATTTGTGAGTCCAAAAGACATGACCAAGTACTCATATAGACCATATCTGGTGGAGAAGGCAGTTTTGGGAATATCGCAAGGACGGATCTTGATTTGATGGTACCCCGAACGAAGATCGATTTTTGAGAAGATTTTCGCACCAGCTAGCTGATCGAAGAGAATATCAATGCGGGGTAAGGGGTATTTGTTCTTAATGGTCACCGCATTGAGAGGTCGGTAGTCCACACATAACCTCAAGCTTTTGTCCTTCTTTTTAGCAAAGAGGGCAGAACATCCCCAGGGTGAGGTGCTAGGTCGGATGAAACCTTTCTCAAGTAGCTCATGCAATTGTGTTTTCAATTCTGCCAGCTCTATGGGTGACATCCTATATGGTCGCTTGGATATAGGAGCAGTGCCAGGTTGAAGCTCAATAACGAACTCAATGTCTCGGTCCGGTGGCATGCCAGGTAGGTCCTTCAGAAAAACATCAGGGAACTCACAAACCACGGGAATATCCTCAACTCTAAGCTCAGCCAGAGAGAATATATGGGAACTTGTGTAGACTTTGTGCGGTAGGTAGAGATCGGTGTGGCCCAAGAGTGGTGAGTGTATCTCTACTATCCTTTCTGAAATGTCAAGTATGACTCGGTGTTTAGTCATCCAATCCATTCCCAGAATGATATCCATCCCTTCCAAGTTTACATTTATCAGGTGAGTCTTAAAATTTTTACTGCCCAACATTATTGGCACTTGCCGTGCGATTTGATTTGTGGATATCTTCCCGCCTGGACTTGTGATCAAGTAGGGGGTGACGGTGCGGGAAAGGTTCAAACCACACTTCTGACTAAACTTGGCACTTATAAAGCTATGCGTTGCACCCGAATCAAAAAGTATAACTGCAGGTTGACTGTGGACAGAAAAGTACCGGTCATCACTGGTGCTTCCTCGGGAAGATCTGTGAGAGTGGTGAAGTTGATCCTCCCCTGACGGACTTGCACCGTCTGCCTTCTTCCCTTGCCCTGGTTCTGCACTCGTCCTTGGTTCTGTTGCTTGTTCTGGGGGCATTCCTTTTAGTAGTGACCCGTCTGCCCACACCTGAAACAAGCACTCCCGTTGCTCGGACGGGCTGGTGCCTGGTAGTTGTTGCAGGGAGCAGCAGGCGGGGGTGGAGCAGGGAAACAATTCTGTGCCTGCTGTGGTGGCCTGATGACCCAACGTCCTGGCTGCCTGGGCTTCTGGGGGTTGGGAGTAGAGCTGTTCTGCACAATCTTGTACCGCTGACTCTGAGAACTGCCCTGAGTCATGGGTGCCTTTCTCTTCTTCTTGGCCTGAACGGCCGCCATAGCATCCTCTTGCGTGATGGCCAAGTTCACAAGTTCATTGTATGTGGCAGTCCTGATGGTGTTCAGACGCTCCCTGAGCTTAGCAGTAAGACCTCTGCGGAAACGCTCCATCTTTTTCTGATCGGTGTCAGCATGTGAACCAGCATACTGGCATAGGCTGTTGAAGCTATGGGGGTCACAGATCTATTGCCTTGGGTGAGAGCCAGGAACTCATTAAGTTTTCTCTCAATCAAACCCTCAGGGATATGGTGAGCTCTGAAGGCAGTCTTGAAATCAGTCCAAGTTATCGCCGTGTTTTCTGGAAGGGTGGCCAGGTGATTTTCCCACCAGATGAGGGCGGGTCCTCGGAGCAACTGGGCAGCAAACCTAGCCTTGCTCTCCTCGGAGCACGGCAGAGCAAGCACTGAGAACTTCGATTCCACAGCACGAATCCAAGCGTCAGCATTCAACGGTTCATTTGCTTCATGGAAGGTCGGCGGCTGAGTACTCAGAAAGTGCTCATAGCAGGCAACTTGGGGCTGAGCATCATGGTGTCCCCCAGGGCATTGCTGCATCAGCTATCGCTGCACATCAAGCATCTCCCACATCATTTCAGTTTGGGTGGCGAAAAACGCCTCTATCGGATTCTGCGGGGGCTGCGGCAGTGGTGGCTGGTTTGCTTGGGTGCCACTGTTTTGCCCAGCGGTGAAGTTGGTACGGTGGGTCGAGTCAACCATCAGCAAAATCATTTACTCATCAGCCACATGATCTTGAAACTCGTATACAAGGTAAACAAGGCAATCATGTGCGAAATTAGTAAACATTCATCGCAGAAATTCCTGACCAGCGAAGCTGTCAGAGGAGAAAATCCATATCTCCCAGGTTACATGCCCAACAATTATGAATTTTTGCCAGCAGCTAGAGAATTTAGTGAGCTACAACTTTCATATAAGGCTCCAGGTCAGATTCGCACTCTAGCTAGGGCGAAAAATTCAAAGTTCACGTCTTTGTTTTTACGGTTTCCAGAACGGCCGAGGCCCACCAAACCGTACATAACTCTCTCAATTCTCAACCAAAAGGACTGAAATTTTGCAAGCATCATCCATATGAAATTCCTTAGAAATTTCGTATTCAACACTTAGCCCAGAAATGAAAAATGCATGCATGAAAAATTCCAACCAGATTCAGCTGCAGAGTTTAGCTGTTACAACCATATCGAATCGACAAACTCTAGGGTCAACTCCTGCCCTAAGTTACATCATGGTCAAGCTGCACAAAAGACATACTCAACTCGAAGCTAGCCTATTACATCACTGTCCAAAAGTAGGCTACGCTGAGGAGTAACACTGGCAATCATCTAAAAGTCGTCGAGGTTGTTGACCGAAGCCTCACTCTTGGCGGGTGAGCCGGGGGTCGTGGGTAGAGGCGGTAAGTCACTAAGGGTATCCGTGCCAGACATACCCTAACCTCCTCGGGGTCTATCTCTATTTCCATGGGCTCCTCCTCCTCATCTACCATCTCCACGTCCTGCTCTAGAGGAACCTGCTGCTGAAGTATCCCTATGTGCTGGTGAGCGTCCTCAATGTCAAGGTGGAGGTCGTGAACCTTGTCCTCTAGCTCTCCAACACGGTCAAGGAGCCCAACCCGCTCATTGTGAAGCGAGTCTGTCTCCTCCTGCATCGTCTCGATCTGGCCTAGGTGGGTAGCACGCTCCTCCTGCATCTCGGCTATCTGTGCCAAGTGAGTCTCTCGCTCATGCTGAAAGGTGGTGACCTGCCCAAGCAAGTCTCCAATCTGAGCCTGGAAGTTGGCCATAGCCAAGTCTGTGTCGGCAGCCTCCAGGGTGAGAGTAGTGTAGTCGTACTGAAGCTATCGGAAAGACCGGTAAGAAGCCATGCCGAACTCAACCGAGTCAGCCAGTCCTCCCTTGAAGCAGTGCACGAAGCCTGGAAAACGCGGTCACATACCGTGCTAGTCCCTCGGCAGTCGGAACAGGACCAGCCCAGTCTACAACCGCCTCCATGTTAGCTCGACGGTCCAGCCAAGCCGGGTCGTCGGGCAGCGCGGTAGGAAGCAAGCCAAGCGGGGAAGTCATCACCTCCACGGGGCGGAAGTCACAAAAGACGTCCAGCACCCGCAGGGCAGCGGACTCCACGGTGTCAGTCAACCTGTGGCCTATCACCTCGGCGTCGAACAACGGCCACTCGGGGTGGTGAGGGTGAGGTGGCACGTAGACCCTGGTGATGCAACGAAGCACACCGTCCACAAGGAACTCGCGGAACGAGTAGAGGGGTGGTGAAGCGAAGCCGGCGGTGCTCAGAGCGTCCCACAAGATAGAGGGAAAACCCTCCCAAGCGAGGCACTCGGAGTGGAGAAAACCGTCCGTGCCAAACACAAAGTAAGCCGTGTCTGCCATCTGTAGAAGAACGAACAGAGAACCGGGTAAGAGCTGCGCGGAAGGAAGAAGAAGACTAGGACAGCGGTGGGAAAGCGAGCGTAACCCAAAAACTACGCAACAAAAAGCTCCCAAATTTTACCAGTTGTTCTTAAGGTTATTAACCACAAGTTTGGTATTCAGAGGTTTGTTTGGTTTTGAGTTTAAGGTGGGTGAAACTTTCAAATTTTAACTTGCTGTCTGCCAGATTTTTCCTGCAAACAGGCAGCTCTTGTTTTGATCATAACTCGAGTTTTACTTGCCCAAAAATTCTGAAATTTTTGCAGCAGCTTAGTTTCCAAATTACGAACAACTTTTATGTAAGGTGTCCTGCCATCTGAGATGTTTTAATGACCCGAAAAATTCTGACCAGCAGAGAAACACAGTGTTGACAGATTTTTAAGAGTGGTGAGACTTACGATTTTTATTTCCTCTTTGCCTCAAGTTGACTTAACAATTTTTGAGGTGGTTAACATGATGCAAAAGAACTAGAATCGTCCTAACAAATACCAAGAAGCCTTGGTGTACGTAGTTAGTTGCCGGTGGCGTGGCACAATATACGTCTCTCCCTATAATAGCTAGTCGTCACTCAGACCAACGGAACGCAACCGAACGGAGTCAGTGTACCTGCAAGAAAACCATGAACCTTCCGTGCCAGCACGTCACGGAAGCGTCCCCATTCATTACCGTTCATTTATAAAAACGGTATCTATGCGTTCAACACTGCATGGACAGTGCATCTAGTATAGGTCGTACGCTCATTTTGAATAGAGCACACAACCCTTCGCATAACTCGTGATGCGGCATCATGCACATGTCTCGAACATGGCGAACAACCAGGATGATAGGCTCAATTGAATTAGAACTATACCATCAAGACCTTGCTCACATATGAAACATGTGGCGACTCATACACAACCGTAATGATAGGTTCCCTGGAATGGATATCCTATCACCCTTCGTGCACGGAAACCAGCGCACGTATAACACACGTGGGCAAGGTGTGCTGGGCAAGTTAGTCAAATATACCATAATTAGCAAGCCACCTGAAACAACCTGAAATTCCCTCTAGGGCTTCACGGTCTATGTAAATCCTTAGCGACCCAACGAGTTTTCGTAAGCACTAGTTGGTCAGGTTTTATTGCAAAAACAAGTGTAATGGAACCGTGTGAACCTCTGGTGCACAACTTTTCGCTCTGGTACCAGCTGTGGCAGAACCGCTCAAATTAATCCGGCTTAAGTGCGCTAACCTTCCATTGGTCATCACGCAATTAAAACAAGATTAAGATGTCGATCTGTCGGGTCGAGCCCGATGCAACCACGAACAATTACCTCGATCGAAACGAGTCATGCAAATACTCACTCGAAGGTGAGCCCCAGAGATTACAACAATCCATAATTAATTAAAGGTCCCAATTGAGGTACTTTGTTACAAACAGTTCAATGCATACAGTAGCAAAGTACTCAGAGTTTTGAAATGCAGCGGAAACAACTAATTATTAGAAATAACCGTGACATCACGTGAAGCCATCGTGACATCACTCGGAAGCATCCTCGTCCCACACAACAGTCCAACCGGGAGGAAGGGTGGTTGTAAAGGTAAGACCTGCAACCATTTCCTCGAGAGCGCTACCTGATAACAATTCCACAAGCAAGGCTGAGTATACTAATACTCAGGAAGACTTAACCGTCGGGTGTAAGCTACAACACCAACTTCTAGACATGCAAGGCTTTCGGCTGGTGGGTTTGTTTTGCCAAAGAGCAACTAAGAGTGGGTCCTTGCTTTCCATATTTAGCATCAAATTCTAGTTCAAGTTAACCATTCTAGGTAAGCAACCTATACTAACCAAGCAAGTGGAGCAAGCAATTAAGCAAGCAACAAGTTTATTTCCATCGTCATGTTCCACTTCTTTACTCAATGCGCAACAGAGGTCAAGTAGTCTCATTAGCTGCGAGAAACAGACAGTTCGAACCGATTTTAACCTTGCAAGGTGGATACTAAACACACGGAAAAGCATCAACCCCGAGGGTCGACACTAACCAGGCGGTTCCCATGTCTTCCGGGTTTGTTAATCCGAGCCCACTCCCCTTGGACACAAGCCTTAGCCGGTCATACTTCGCGGCCATAACTGGCCGGCCTCGGTCTTGAGCCACGTGTCAGCGACAGGGGGATAAATCCCAGGGAAGTGAGAGAAGGCCACGCCCCCTTCTGACAGGTACTAAACTTACCGGTCCCATCCCCAAACAAGTGCTTAGTGCTTTCAAACACTTGACCAGCAGTACCGTACCTTTCGGCCTTAACCAAATTTAGCATAAACGGACGGGGCATCTACATGACAAAAATCCCCGCCCGTCATCCTTATGATTCCCACATAAGTAAAGCAGTTGATTCCTATATCTCGTGAGTGACAGGAAATCACTCGACTTTTACCGGCTCCTTATAGCATAGCAACTATCGACCTAACATACTAGTATTGCAAAGTATAGGTACCTAGGATCATGCAACTAGGGTTTCAATTCAACTCCTGAATGTAAATACACAAACATAAACTTAGCAAAACATAGTTGCATGTATTCGAATTATGAGACATGCTCTGGGGCTTGCCTTCGGGCACGTGGTTAGCTTGGGGGTTCTCGGCGGCGGGGTTCGGTTCGTCCTCCACCTGGATCACGTTCACGTCTCCCGAGGCTTGTCCTTCTTCTCCAGTCG
This sequence comes from Urochloa ruziziensis, assembly GCA_015476505.1. NCBI lineage: Eukaryota > Viridiplantae > Streptophyta > Magnoliopsida > Poales > Poaceae > Urochloa > Urochloa ruziziensis. The sequence continues at coordinate 14,971,476 of CM027125.1, read as the reverse complement.
GCACCAATTCGTAGTCACCGTCTGCGAGTGCTTGATCTACACTGAATGCACATGCATAAGAGGTGATCTTATATTGAGTCATCATACTCGCGTAATGATAGACCCGCAGTGTATGAGATGGCACATTCACCTGGACAATTTTTGTTTGTCCTTCCCTTTCTTTACTTAAGTTTGTGATTACTCATTAAAGTACTTGGGGTGGGTGGTGGTGATTGTGTACACATCTATTAAGTTCTTAACTTTGTTTTCTTCACAAAACAGTAAGGGTGTGCGTGGTGATTTGATCATTTTATTCCCTTAGCTTAAAAAGGTGATTTCTTTCGATTTAGCTCTTTTTAAGCCATGAATTTCAATAACTTATTCTGGCAGTTTGGCTCATTAGTTTAATGTGAGAAAATTACAGTATGCTCTTGGTGTGTTATTTGATTTACTGACAAAAGTTCAGACCAAGATCATGCATACAATTACTACAATAAATCAAACAAGATCATCACACTATTATTAAGAATAAATCCTACTAAATCACACTAACAGTAATTTGTCCTTAGATTTCTACTAGAGCCTACACTAGTCTAAACTCTAAAGGAGTTCACATGCCAAAGGATAGCTTCAAAAGATCAAAGGATCTTGCTGTTTGAATTTGCTAGATTTAGACTGGTGTTAATTAAAAGTGCAAGTTAGCCAGCTCAAACTAAGCTTCAATGTTTACCACACATGTATCAAGTTACCACAGAGCTACTGCAAAAAGATTTAGCCCAGAAGCTGCACAGATTAATTATTAAAATTGTTGAACCAAACGTGCACAGTCAGACTAAACAATTAATAGCTCAAAATCTAATATATAACTTTGTGCCAACTTTTTACAAGAGCCTAAGCACTTCATAAGCTACAACATATCCAAAAATTAGCACAAACAAAGCAGTATAATTCAAACTGTGCGCAAATATAGGTTTGAACAGATTTGAACTTAGTTTAAATTCCACACACGAAACACTTATACAAGCTTTCTATAAAAGATAGACCTCAATACAGAGATCTCAACAAAATTAGGTTTGCATTTTTCTGATTTTTCTATGATTTTTAATCGATTTTTGAAATTTCAGAATTTCAAACCTTGATCTGAACAATCTATTTACAACCAGACCCCTGGAAACTTGCGCTAAAGCCCCTGTAAAGATCTAATCTTTTGCAATGTGGTCCCTGGACCACGGCCGGTGGCGGTTCTGGCCGGATTCCGGCGAGGTGGGACCGCGGGGCTCAACAAGATCATGGGGAAGACACTCACCGCCTCACATCGAGCCGATCTCGTGCAGGAAAGGTGGCCGGAGGTGGTGCGACGGCGGCGGGCGGCGAAGCAGTGCGGCGGCGGCCCTGTCTTCACCAATGCCGGCGACGGCAGTGGCGGAGAAGAGCAGCTGGGGCGCTGGGAGGCTGGAGTGGAGGCGTGGGTGTGTTCTGGTGGTGTTGCGCGGCAGCGGGGCAGCACGCACGGCGACGAGCGGTGGCGGCAGCCTGGCGGCGAGGTGGAGCGCGGGCGGAGGGAGGTCTGCGGCAACGGTGGCCGCGCCTTTTATAGGCGGCCGGGGCACGGCTCGGATGGCGGTTCGGAGCGGCGGAGCGACCACGTGGAGGCTCGGGCGGCGCGTGGGCTTGACAGCCACGGCGAGCTCGGTCTTGGTCGGGCGACGGTCAGCGTGGAGCAGGGGCGGTCAGGCGGCGACGGCGAAGCAATCGCGCGGGATTGGGGAAACAGCGAGGGCCCGGCGGGCGTCGCATCACGGTCGGAACGCGGCCGCGCGGACGGTCGGGTAGCGACGGCGGCGAAGCGCCGCGTGGCGCGCGGCGAGCGGCGGCTCGCCCGCGGGTGGGGTGGCGTGGTCGGACGGGCGCGGTCAAGGCGGCGCTGTCCCCAGCCGGTCGGCGAGCTCGTGAGCTGATTTGCCAGCAGCTCCGCGGCGAGGACGGCGGCGTGCCGCGTGGCGCGCGCGCGGGTGCGCGTCGCGTCTGGTCGGAGCGGAGCGGGGGACAAAGTGGATGTCGGGCGCGCATGTGGGCCCTCCTGGGTGAAGAGGACACGGCGCTGAGATCTCCCGGTCAGCCTCGATGGCCGTGTCAGACGCCGGGCGCCAGGTGGCAGTGGCGGTCGGCTGGAACGCGCGGCGCCGGAGAGCGCGGTCATTCCGTCGAACACTTGGCGCGCGCATGTTCAAACATGAATTTCTCCAAAAATTTGAACTAAACTTCAAAATCTCCAAATTCAAAAGTTGTGTTCCAAGGTGCAGGCTACAACTTTTGTAAAGGTCGACCATAGAAAAAGTCTTTAGATCAACGGGAAATTTGAGGAGAAAACAGTGTGAACTCGAGTGTCGGCCAGCTGTGAATTTCTGAGTTTGACTGACTTTGACTGAGATTTAAGGTGCCTTCCACTCAAAATTTGAACTTGAGCCAATTGATAATGATGTGTCCCACTAAAAACTGAACAACTATTGTATTGGTCGATTTTTATGTTCTTAAGCGAAAATTTGAATTCAAGCCTTGCCAACCATGAAAGGTCCAAGGTTCTCCGAGATATTAAGGGTTTTGGGTGGGTTTTTCTTAAGTGAAAATCTAGGTGGGGCCAAAGTGCACTTAATTAAGCTAAGACATAAGGTTTAGCAGGTGATTAAGGTAAATGAACACCTAGATTGTTACAGCTACACTCCTCGGTTAGCTACACCGTCTCCCTTGTGTGTAGAGTCCTCTTATTGCTAAGTATATCCTTGATGTACTTGGCATATGTCGGGACCTGTAAAGCATCAAGAAGTGGCAGATTGATGTATACTTTCTTGATTGCCTCGACGAACTTGTTGAATTGCTCGTCGGCCACCGGTCTTCTCCTCCGTTCTGGGAACGGGAGGAAAGTGGGATCACGACTGTCACTCCCAAGCTTCTAGGACTGACTCTCCGTCTAGCTGCTGAAAGCTAGTGATTTTTCCTCGGAGGGCGTTGGTCTTGCCCACCGAAAGTACATGGTCAAAAATGCGTCTGCGCAAGTCTGCCAGCGTCCTTCAAAAGATGCCTTGTTGGCATAGAACCATTCCTTGGCTTTCCCAAGCAAGGAGAATGGGAAAAGTTGTAGGCGGATGCTGTTGATCGGTGTGCCATTGGGATTAATTGTGCTGCACACCTCCAGAAAGTTCCGAAGGAGAGTGTTAGCATCCTCAATCGCCTTTCCGCAGAAAGGGCTGGCCTGAACCATATTGACTAGGCCAGATCTCAGCTCAAATGCCCCTTCCTGTGCATTCGACAGTCCAGGAAAGTTGCTGCTTGACGGGGCTGAGAACTCACAGAGTGTCTTCTTCGGCTGAGCCATTATCTGTGGTGACTCTGGAGCTGAAGAGTACGATGAACCTGAATCTGGTTCGGACTCGGAGTCGGATGATGACTCGACTGTGTTGCTTGAGCTGAGTGAAATTTGAGGAGGAACATATCTCCTTTGCACTACTCTTCCAATGCGTTCTGGATTAGGATCAAAGTTTGATGGTAGGTTGAAACTAGTCATGCACTACCCTGCAAACACATCAAAGATAGATGAATATTGCAGTGGTGAGGTAACTAAGGTTAGTGGTTGGTAAATCTGTAAAGATTATCAAATAATTCAATAATAACTTTAGCCAATTGCTTCCCCGACAATGGCATCAGAAATGCTTGTTGGCACTACTTAGCGTCACGTTTTAGCAACGCTTCAAGAGCGCGAAGATATATTGTTGTATGCAAATGGATTCTACAAGCGCATAGAATATATCTCGTAGCACTTCATCTAGGAAATTGTCCCAGGGTATCGTATTTATATTTCCGCAGGGAAGCAGAGTGGCTAAAGTGTATTGAAGAATGAAATGATATATCTTCCTTGAAATATCAAGCCACTAAACCCAGGGTCACAAATTCTAAGGTTTGGGATAGTGGTCAAATAAATGACCGGATAGAAGGTCTAAAGACCAGTGACACAGGATCACCTAGTTCTAAAGAAAAGGAAAGACGTTGGGAGAGACCGGACCTAGACACTTCCTAACACAGTGCAAAAGGCACTCTAACCTTAACCTAGACTCTAGCTTAGATACTGGGAACAGAGCTCGCTTCGACGGCTAGAACGGGAGAACCTCAAAACGGGGTGAGAGAGGGGGTTCTCCGGGCTCAGCACTATTGTTATGAGTACACCCGAACGTGGTGGACTACGAAGGACGGACAGAACTGTCACCACCTGCCGCCTACCACTGCAGTTTCGTGGGGTGCAACACACCTCCTAGTTAATCAACAATTCAGACACCACGTCTGCACTGGATGATTAAGATTTCTCTTGAAGCCTGTCAAGAGAAATCCCTGTCTTCCCTAAGGCATCTTACGGCCCAGTCAAGGCGAGCAAACCCGCGAGATAAAACCTGGTAGATCTAAACTAAACTCCACACTAAGACTAAAGGGAGAGAACTTTACTCTGAAGAGAGCAAGATCTTTACTCTAAAAGAGCAAGAATAAAGAGACAAACAATAAACTTAAGCTCTGAAATAAGAAAGTAATTGTTTTGATAAACTCTTCAATTGAAGGAAAGCATACAAGAGCTTTACCAGAACTCCAAAGATCCGAGCTAAGCTCGACTCGACTCTACTCCCAACTCTAATCCTAATCTAAGAAATTGAAAAGATACTAGAGCTCCCTTCAAGTATGAACTTGAGAAGTGTGGTGCTCCAAAGGTGGATGAGCTCTCCTTTTATAGTCTTCAGGGGCAAAGCTTGGCGTCATTTGCAAGCTAACCTCCTGCTTAACATCCACGCTAAGAGGGAAGCGTGGAAGTCACGGTGGGAGGCCGGCCGACCTGGCTCTGGTGCCAAGTGGCACCGACCTTTCCAAGGACAGCTTGGATGATGTCCTGAAGTTGGTAACGGTTGCGTTCGGTTGAGGCTGTCTGAAAATCCTAGGTTGTGGGCCCTTCAATCCATGTGTTTCCCTCTCTAGGACTTTCAGGTCCTTGGATCAAACCGACATAAAATGCACGTCTCTTGATCATCTAGGATACTTGACTCAGCTTGTGGATCAATGACGTGGCTAGAGGTGGCCAGGGGAGTCCGATCGGCCTAGGGTAGGCCGGCCGGCCTGGCTCTGTGCCAGGTTTGGCCCTGATTTCTCCTGATTTGTCCTGCAAGCACAACTCATCCAAGCCGGCGACGAGGCCAGGGCACGGCAACGCAGCACGCAAAGCGGACACTACGGGAGAAGTGAGCAACGATCCCCGCACTTTAGTGCCAGCTGGGCGGAGCCGGTACTAAAGGGGGTCTTTAGTACCAGCTCTAAAAACAGGTTAATAACGGCTGGCAGCCGGTACTAACATGTACCTCTGTCCCCACCTCCCAATGGGCAGATGGCATGTTAGTATCGGTTGGAGGTTCCAGCCGGTACTAAATAGAACTCAAACATTAAGTACCGGGTAGAGGCTCTACCCGCTACAAAAATTAGCATGTTAGTACCGGTCATGGCCTCTACCCGGTATTGATAGCGCCCACCAAAAAAATCTTCCGATGGGTGGCTCCTTTAATTACTCTCCCCTCCCTCCTCCCTTCTGATCTTTTCACTCTTCTCTATCCCTGGTTCTTCCTTCTCTCAGATCCCTCTCATCTGATCTCCTCGATCTCTCTCGTGCAGGCGGCAGCGGAGGCAGGTGGGCAGGCGTGGAGGCGGAGGAGCGAGCGCAGGCGGCCAGGCGCGGCAGCAGAGGCGGTCGTGCACGGGCGCGGCCTGGCGCGCAGCCTGCCGTGCGGGCGCGTGGGCGGCCGGCCAGCGGGGGCGCAAGCAGGTGCTCGCGCAGCCAGGCCGCGAGTGGCCGCACGCCTGCCGGCGGGCGCGCGTGCGGGGGCCTGGCTGCGCGCGTGGTCAGGCCGGGGAGAATATTTAAGATCTAAACGATCCATTTTAGTAACAAGCAGAAGTCTACGTGCTATATATTTTGAAATATATAATTTCAAAGTAGCCTATATGTTATGCCTATATTTCTCTTCGGGCACAAGTTAAACTTACTTACTTTAGCTTATCTTAATAAAATAGTATTTAAATTTTAAATGTCTCGAAATTTGGCATGTACAATGTATGAGGCGTAAATATTCCGTTTTAATAGCACCCACAAGGTCAAGTGCTACATATTTTGAAATTTATAATTTTAAAGTAGACTATGTATTATCCATTTGTCCCCTTTTAAAATAGTTGAAGTGTTGAAACATAATATTACTTTATTTTTGTCAGTGCGTGCCATCATATTCAGAATTAAGGATGCCGAATTACTTATTTTGCTGCTGTACTACTATCTGTTCTAGATGTGATGTAACCACCACTACTACACCAAATGTTCTTTAGTCGGTAGTTTGAAAAGAAAAGAAAAGGGCAGATTCTATATTGAACAAGTGAACAGGCAGGAAACACATTGCCAACTCTTCATCATTTTTCTACTTGCACGCCAAAATTACCAACACTGTGAGCAAACATGTACCTTTTGTGTAATTCATCTAGAATAGGATGTGCAATATGTCTACGAAGTTATTGGTAATAGTTTCTCATAGTATTTTACATACTACATTAGTGTGGATATGTACTTGCGCTTGTAAATGCTGCTGGTATGACAGACGCATCAGTGAGGGCTTTCGCCCGAATCCGCAACATGCCTGCCACCCATGGCCGGTCGTGGCCCCACACGGCAGAGAGCATGTGCATCCCCATGATGCCCCCAACGGGGAGACCGACGCCCAGGACACCGTAGCTGCCCGTAGCCGCGTTTGGCCGACCGTGGCCAGTCGTAGCCGCGCTTGGCCAGCCATGGCCGCCCGTGGCCGGCCGTAGCAGCGCCTGGCCGGCCGTGACCAGCCGTAGCCACGCCTGGCCAGCCGTAGCCGCCCGTGGCCGGCCGTTACCGCTCCAGGCCGGCTGTGGCCAGCCGTAGCCGGCCGTAGCCAGCCGTGCCTAGCCGCAGCCAGCTGCCGGCCCGCGCCAGCCCTTGGCCAGGCCACTGCAGCCCATGGGCGGCCGTGGCCAAGCCGCTGCCGCACGTGGCCAGCCGAGGCCAGGCCGCTGCAGCCCGTGGCCGGCCGTGGCCCCGCCGCTGCGAAGCCTCGCCACCTTGGCCGGCCACCGCCGTCATATCTGCGCTAGCCATGTCACCGGTCACCACCTCCTGTCGCCACACACAAGTCCCCGCCACACCACCACCATATCCGGTCGGGGAGGGACCCTGATCCGTGGCCCCTTGCCTCCGCCGCCGCCGGGGTGGGCCGTCGGGGTCGTGCACTTGTAAATGCTGCTAGTATGACGAGAGCATATTATGTTTCAACACTTAAACTATTTAAAAAGGGGACAAATGGATAATACATAGTCTACTTTAAAATTATAAATTTCAAAATATGTAGCACTTGACCTTATGGGTGCTATTAAAACGGGATATTTACACCTCATACATTGTACATGCCAAATTTTGAGACATTTAAAATTTAAATACTATTTTATTAAGATAAGCTAAAGTGAGTAAGTTTAACTTGTGCCCGAAGAGAAATATAGGCATAATATATAGGCTACTTTGAAATTATATATTTCAAAATATATAGCACATAGACTTGTGCTTGTTACTAAAATGGATCGTTTAGATCTTAAATATTGTGCACGCAAAGTTTCGTGGTATTCGAAGATCAAACGCTATTTTATTTAGATGATACAAAGTGGATAAATAGGACGCGGAGTCTGCTACCGCGTCAGGCGTGAGGGCGCGACGAGGCTCTTTGCCGCGCCACATGCATTGGCCCGGCAAGGGGCCTCCACGTCGTCTCGCCGCGCCATGTTGGCACGCCCGCGTCGACGCATGCGGCAAAGAGGGTCAGATCTGAAAATATTGTTCTGTAGGGGTTAGTATTAAAATAAAATTATAAAAAAGGTTAAAAAAGCCTTCTTTTCGTTCTTGAAGAGGACAGAGAACAAAGATGAAAAGTGAAAGTGGTGGAAAGAGAAAAGAAAAGGAGAGAGAAGAAGCAGGAGAATCGATTTTTTTTTTGCGCATCGATTTATTTAGTACCTGCTGGTAATGTCAGCCGGTACTAAATTGTGACAGGTTAGTACCGGCCACAGCGACCGGTACCAAGCCGTCCTGTGACCGGTACTAAAGGCCAATTTTCCAGCAGTGGGAGGGGCATCAACGGTGTGGGTTGTCGCGCTGCAGCGAGAGACAGAGAAGAGAGGAAGCAAACAACGGCGTAGCGGTGGAGAGGAAGTGAGGATAAGGAAGGGTAAAGGGTGTGTGGGTCCCACCCACGTGAAAACAACGAGCGCACGGGCGGCTTCCTGCGCTCGGCTGTATATTTGGGATTCCGGCTCCGTAGTTAGTTAGAGATATCCGCAAGCTGTTAGATGATTGATCCTTTTCGTTTGCGCAGTTTGTTAACCCTTGGACTTCTCACAACATTATCGCTATTAGAATCGGCTACATGTGGTGAAAGTATGTGAGACTCTCAGCCTTTCCGGAGCCTTCTAGAATATGTCGGCTGCCGCGCAGACCCAGCCGTACTCCCTCTGTCCCAAAAAACAAGTCATTCTATATGTTTTAGGACAGATTAACAAAAATATAAAATGATCTTGATTGTCCGTATCTTTTAGCCAGATTTGGTGTTAACCGGTTATTGCATGCCTACATGCACATGCAAACTTGCCAAATCAGGTATAACGACTTGTTTTATGGGACAAATTGTGAATCCCAAAGCGACTTGTTTTTTGGACGGAGGGAGTATGTCATGTATTGTAGAGCACTCAAATTTTCCCATTGGCCGCGTACATATAGCGCACAAGTGACCAACATGTGGTAGTTAACTAGCACCACGTATTACTTTCCTGAGAACTTATACGAGAGCACATGCATACATGCATCAGCCTGCCATATATATGCGGCCGTGCACACAGAGCCTGCTAGCTGTTCATTTTCTCTCTATCTTGGCTCCTCTTGTCTTTTTTGCTTAGAGGTATTTAAATTAACACGCACTAACCACTCATGCATGTACCAGAAATTCATGCAACAAGTTAGCTTCCTTCCTTCTCTTTCCTTGCTTAGAAATAGCACATCTGATGACCCATATCAAAATATACGGTTCATATGCAAATATATTTGAAAGATTTGCACAAAATTCCATCAAAGACACACAACATAGACAGCAAGAACACTTAGCCCGTTTAGAAATTAGAATTCTCATTGTTTACACCATGCTTTGGAGCATAAACTTTTAAAATAGAACGTATACACTTCATAGATCGTACATGTCAAGTTTACGAATTTAAGAGTTCATTTTATAATTAAAACGTGAAATGAAATAGAGGTAAGTGAACAACATTTTCTTTCACTTAGAGTGCAACCAGGCAGCAAGTAGCCTGGCGTGACTGCGAGTTCAGTCACGCCAGGGAAGGTGGCGTGACTCTGCATTCAGTCACGCCAAGAGGAGTGGCACGACTACCTTCGCCATGTCAGCGTCACGTTGTACTCGATGCCATCATGTCAAATTAGTCACGCCATTGCATGTGCCTTGACTAAAGTATTAGTCGCGCCATGCAGCTCACCGCGACCAAAAGGGCTACTTCTTAGAAATTTAGATGAATTTTAGATTAGAAAGGGTTAAAATAAAAAATTCTCTCTGCTTGAACGGCGGCGCAAGGTCATGTGAAAGAAAAATAAATAGAGAGAAGTTTTCTAAAATAGAAACATAAACAAAAGGTACATATCTATGGTGAATCACTTAAAAAGTTTATATGGACCTAAAAATACATTTTCAAAGTTGATTGGCCTAAGTGACACCTCTTACAAGCTGATAGACCTCTAGTGCATTTTACTCTTTTCTTTTTCTGATAAGACGCTTCGAACATAAACGAAGTGCTACCGTAACAAGACGCTTTGAACATAGAATTGTAGACATAGTTTTGCAATAACTATCTGCACGAAAGGTCACTCGTAGTAAGAGCTGTACCAATTACCACCAGGAATTACAGATCTGCCACAAAGTTCCCAATACTCTGACAATAGGTGTTCTGATTCTATTTATACATACGAGTCTATCCAAAAGTCCAACCTTTTCTACCAGCAAACATTGAATCTTTTTAGTAAAGGGCTAGATGCACAAATCATGAAAATTAAACCAGATCATTGGTATCAGCGTTTCTCAAGATCTAGACATCAGTCATTTGCAATTTGTCAATACACTTGTGCTACAGAAACAATACACTGATGCTACAGAAAGTCAGGAAGCCTATTCTCCCTCTACCGGGTGCAAAGTACTCATGATCTTGAGAAGTTCATTGGCACGCGACACACGCTCCTCCAGATCTTTCTTCTCTTTCTTGAGCACTGCAGCATCTTCTTGGAGGCGGTTCACCTCTGTGCATTTTTGGACCAAGGACAATTGGGTTGATTCTTTCTCCTTGTTCAGCTCATCGATCATCTTCTTCTGGTCTAAGCACAGTTGGGTTGACTCTGTGTGTGTCAAAGCATATTAATACTAGGCTAATGGAAAAATGAAGTTAAATGACTAGAGAAGATTTTAGCACCTCTAATATCATCTTTCAGCTTTGTATTTTCTTCTAATCTTTTTAATGCCGCTTGCTCGGCTTTCCTCATCGTGTCTGTTAAGAGCCTTCTGTTTTCTACAAGGTCTAACAGAAAAGAGAAAAAGAAGAAAAAGGAGACAGCGCATTGTGATAACCCATCATGTAGCAATGTAGCATGCATTGTAAAATTGTGGCATCACCTTTCACTTGTTGTTCCATCATTATGCACTGATCCTTCAGGCGCTTGTTCTCCATGACCAGCTTCTTTGCATGTTCTAAAAGCTCAGATAAGGTTGTCGCGCTCGAAGACACATACTACAGAGAAGGTGGCATATGATGAATGGATATGCTCAACCATCAGCTATGTACAAAATTAAACTCCCCATGAAAATAAAATTGAAGAAGACAATGATTTATGAAAGCATAGTAAGAGGGTCATGAAATTGCACAAGAACATCTTTTTATTCTGCTTAGTAAAATAGTTGTGCTTGCAACTAACAGACCTTACCAATATTTGTACTCCATCTGTTCCAAACTATACGTCATTTTGGCATTTTTAGATTCATAGGTTTTGTTATGTATCTAGACATAACGTATATCTAGATGCATAGCAAAAACTATGAATTTAGAAATGCCAAAACGACCTATAATTTGGGACTGAGGGAGTAGCTCTCAGTTGACGAAAATTCTACAACAATGTTCAATGCTACTATCTCTGGCTCAGTGCAAACTATTGCTCAATAGTCAGGCTCCTAGTGAAGTTATTGCTTCAGTCTTTGAAAGTTGAAGAAACATAGAATTATTCAGCAGTGAAAACTGAACAGCTTCAGGGGCGAAGCTTAAGATAAATTTGACCCTGATGCACACTCCATTGCATACAAGTAAATTAATACAATTTATTTGGTATAATTGATTCAACTACTAGATTTTTTCACAGTGGTGCATATTAACCAGGGAAATTCAACGTGGCGTCGCCCCTAATCAGCGCTTGATTCGTAATAATAAGTGAAGTCTCAGTTTAAGTTATCTGAATCTATGGGAAACCATTAGTGCAATGCAATTCCAGCAAGGGGAGGATTGTTTTCTCTTGAAATGGTATCTATGACAACTATTCAGCTTGCTCAACTAGGGACTGCAAAAGAAAATTTTGATATGTGCCAAAATTGTTAGGTAATTAGCCTTGCTCTTCTTCTCCCTTTGACCCGGACCAGCAAGTTCTACTCGGTACTTAGGCATGGCTGCACAGCAGCTGCAGCAGTAGTTGCAGCATGGCAACAGTAGGTAGTTGTAGTAGTGATAGTTGTAGACATGGCCACAACAATAGTGGTAGATGTAGTGGGCTGGCCATACCTTGTACCTTGCTCTCTGTGTATATATGGAGAATGAACCAAGCAGCTGCAGGTCAGTTGAGCCCAGCACCAACTAGTGTGTGTGTGTGTTCCTCTCTTCCTCTCCTCCTACCTTCAGCTAAGGTGCGTGTATGTGTGAGTGTGAGCTCACTGATCAAAGGATCAGCTGAGCTTGCGGTAGAGCTACAAAAATGTTATGGAAGAGTTGGACACCTTCAAATGTGCGCAGAGGTATTAATACAGAGGATAGTAAATGAGTTTTGCTTGTGTTTAGGCGGTTACTGTTGGGTTTCAATTCAACACTAGCTTACCTCAACTTCAGACTTAAAGGGTTTGATGTTGTTGTTTATGTGTGACAGGTTTGGTTGTGTTTATGTGTGACGGCAGTGGCAGAGCTACGGGGGATAGTAAACGGGTTCTATTTATTTATTCTCGAATATGCAGGAGAATTGCATATCATTGCATTAAGATAGAGGAAAGATCAAAATAGCCATACGACACACACACAACCTTGCCCCGAAGGGCATCTATATTACATTCGCACCTGGGAAGGACAAAACAAAATGACCATGCCTTTTCAAGCTCTAAAGTCTAACCGGTCCAGCAGCAACTAGGGCACTTATCCCTTTAGCTCCTGCCATCATCCACAATTCCAGCTCTTCTTGAGCCAGGAGTACAGACCGCTCAATCATGGGGGAGGTATTGTTTATGTGTGAGAGGTTGGGTTTGGGTGTTTTTAATATGTGACAGCATCACAACTTCTCAAGGCGTAATGGCAGAGTGATGAGTGCAGTAGTTGAAACTCCTGTAACTGGCCAGGATTCAAAGCCGAGGTATTCTTCTTTAAGACAAAAACAGAGGAGCGGCCCTCCATCTGGCAAAGATTTTTTTTATTGGTTTATGTGTGGCAACAGCAGCAAGCTAGGTAAATCACTATTTGACAAATTGGTTCCCTAAACTGAAGTGATTCCTTAAGTAAATTGAAGAATGATGTAGGGCATGGCCCACTTTAATCAGGCTTAAGCTCCACCCCTGTGACAGATTTTATTTCAGATATTCTGGACAGCAAACTCAATTCCTTTTGTGACAAGCGCATTAGGCACGGTATTGGTTATATGATCGTCTTAAGTCTTTTGGGAAGTCTAGGGACACAGAGACAATAGGGTTTTCAGCAATGCAGCATGCAGCAACTGGTAGCAGTCACCAAGAAGGAAAGCAATCTGTGGAGACTAGAACAGTCGTGGCTGACAGATTATTTTAGTAGCTTGGCCCTTTCAGCTATTTATTGATTGAATGTTGTGAGTAGTCCTTTTTATCTTCTAAATTGTAATCTACCAAGATTGCATTGCACCTGTTTGTGATGGATGTGCATGAAAAACTCTTAATATGGACAGAACTCTAGTCTTTTCAAAAGAAAACCACAAGCAGCCTTTTTGCATGCTCTTGAGGAAAAGGGCCATGAAAAAGAACTAGTGAGTTTGCACTTACTTCATTGTGAACCTTCTGCATCTTCTCCCATGTCGCCTCACTGTTTATTTCCTCATTAGCCACCTGAACATGAGTTGATTCCTCAATGGTTTCTTGGTGTTGAGCTCTACCAGTAGATTGTGCAGGATCAACATCTTTGAGAGGAGAATCCGTAACATGCTGGCCAAGGAGTACATTCGACACAGAGCCCTTGGCCACCTTATTCTGGTCGACCACATTAGCTAGTGTGAACGGAGAACTCTTCTCTCCCTTTTGCACTGAAAAGGCACGTGATGATCGAGCCGATCCTGGTGACTGTTGATCGACCACTGCTGCCTTTTTTCTCAACGAAGTCCCTTTTATACAACCAGAGTCCAAAGATGATGTCCTGCATGGATGATTAAGTCAGATTATAAAGACATGGTTTTTCTACATGAATATGTTTCAAGGTCTACCTGGTCTTTCCCATAGCAGATATAAATGAGTACTTTGGTTTTCTTTGAGAACCAGAACGGGTGCCGAAGAACTTTCTTTTGCCACCAATGATTGAGGAAATAGGTTTCACCAATGCTGTTCTTTTCCCCTCTTCAATTTCAGCGGAGTTATCTATAGATTTCTGCTCCACACCCCGGTTTGGAGAAGCTGAAGTTGTTATAGTTGTTCTGGCTTCTACAATGTCCTCATCTTCTAGATCTGAATGGCCTTGAACTGGGGAAGAGTCAATCTCGGGAGGTGGAGGTTCTTCAATCCTTCTGAGAATAGCAGATTGCCTTGTGTATCTTCGTGGGGAGGTTGGGACAAGAGGATCATAATCTGAAGATTTCCTAACCATTTTTGAATCTGTCAACTCCTCAACCGTTTTCTTCTTAGCTTTGAGAGTCGATAAAACATTCAGCAAATCCTGTAAATTGGTTCAACTGTAAGGAAAGCATTAAAAAATTCACTTCACATAACTACTACAGTACTTACCCCAGATTGATTCTCTGGCTCATCAGCTGATGCTCTAATCAGGCTGGTTGGAACATTACGTCCCCTTGGGGGTTCTTTTTGCCCTGTTTTCTTAAGATCTAGAAGGTAGATTAGCTTGCTCTCAATGTCTTCCTCAGAAAAGTCTACATAAGAAAAACAAAAGACATAAAAAATTTCACCAGATATAAAATCCTTATTTAATCTAATTGAAGGGTCCTCCAATAGTCTAATATCCATAGTAAAAGTAAAAACATTTATAACTTGATGAGAAAACAGCATACTATCGAGCAAATACTATTGAGCAAATAGATCTATTATACATTGAACTAAAAAGTAGAGTCCATATCAACTACAGTTTGGTGTTGCAATACCTCTCAATGCTATTCATACTAAACTTACTAATAATTCAGTAAAAAGAGTAACTCAACTAATGATGCAAAATACTGTAGAAACAAAATAATAAAACTAAAAACAGAGAACAATTATTTTCATGCAACCTTCTTTGGATTCAGATATAAACTTAATGGTAAAATAAGAAAAGAGCCTCAAAGGAAAAGTATGGTTTTTTATAATATTGCTTAAACAAATACAAAATTTTCATTACAGCTGACTAACAGATGATGAGCATGCATTACTATAATGGTTCACATTGCCTATTAAAAAACTTATCCACAATTCAATCATTTTTTTTCTCGAACTACAACAGTTCAATCAAATTCATCAAACATAAAAAAAAAGCAGTTCTGTCTATAAACTAATGATAAATAATGGCAAATTTAGTAAATGTAGCATGTGCACCTTCATCCGAATCCCTGGTGGGATCTGTTGGACCGGTGTAGTAGCATGCCAGATGTGCCCTTTGGCGCAAAGGGCTAATCCGGTGCTTGAGGTAGTCACGGACGATGTCTACACCAGTTAGGCCCAGGTTGCTCAGCTCCTCGATTTGGTGAACCTGCTTCTCCTGCTCAGGGGAAAGAAGCAACACATCCTTCCAATTGTTTGCCTCCTTCAGTGCATCACCCTTGAAGGTCAATCGGCAGCTCTGCTGTAACTTTGCATAGAACCACAGACAAGTCCACGAGAACTGTGAGGCCTTCAAGTAGTAAATCGGATAACTCTTCTTCATCTTGTCCCTCATCCGGAAGTAGACACCCCCCAGTGTGACTGTTTCCCCTTTGTTATTGAGATAGAGCTTGTAGAAGTGCGCGAACACCTCCACCGTCGGTGGCACACCCAAGTAGGCCTCACATAAGTGGGTGAAGATGCTGAGCACGGTAATCGAGTTGGGGGTCAGGTGAGACCACTCGATGCCATAGTGATTGAGCACGCTGACCAGGAAATCGCTCGCGTCCACCCTCAGGCCGCACATTATGTGGTTCAGAGACAAGATCACAAACTGGTCTTTTTCCATGATGGATGGTGACGGAAGCTCATCTTTGGTGGGGACTCGCCATTCGACCAGCTCGCCTGGACGGAAGACATCAGCCGCCGTCCACTTCTCAATGGACTCGTCGCTGCACGACGCCTTGCCCCATTCAAGATTCTCCATGCTCAGAAGGGATTCTGAGGGAGAACATGACAAGGTGAGGTGGCCGGCGTTCAAGAATGGGAGAAACAATGGTGAGGCACAGTGCCAGAAAAAGATGGGACGAAATGATTGTCAAGAATCTCACCTGTGGTCGCTGCCATTCGACCTAGCTCGCCACCGGCTGGTACCGAGGATGGCTCCCCACCCCCACACCCAGTGGTGGAGCACGCTCTAAATTTTAGGTGGGGCGAACATGCTAGACAGAACTCATAGTAAAAAAGATCGTGTACACATGCCTCGGATTCTCATTGGAATCACACAAATAAGAACCGGCATGAGCAACCCTCGTAGACACTCCATTGATTGATTCAGATATTGCTTTCCAGTAACAGAGCCTAGCACAAGACAGAGTGGGCTGCTGGGCTGTGGCCCCTCCAACAATCAGGTGAAATGTTCAAAATGTGAAGGAAATTTGGAACTGTAAATAAACCTTACTATCTCCCAGAGCAAATAACTCTTTAGTTAAAACAAAAGCAGCTGCTCACTTGTGGTCAACTGTGTTTTGTTTTGCTTTTTTCTTGCACTAAGAAGCATCTAGGATTCAACAATTATTGGGTACAGAACATGAACCTCAACAAACTCTAACTGTAACTAGGGACGGCAACGTTAATTAATTTCTTAGAGCTATTTTACCATCACCAAAATTTGGTGCCCGAGATAGCCTAAAAAACCAAAATTTGTTACCATCCACAGTTTCAATGAACCGGACTGCCCCTGCCACCGCCGGCAATGGAGCCGCCCTCCACCCCGCCATTCGCCAACTGAGGAAGCCGCTTCCCCCGCCGTCGGCCCTTCCCTCCGGTTGTCGTCCGCCGCCCGCGGCGCCTCACCTCGCCCCCCTCAATCCTCCACCAGCGCCGTGCCAACTTCCGCCGCCAGACACTCCTCTTAGCCCGCCGGCCATGGAGTCCTCCCCTACGACCGCGAACCGGAACCCTAACCCAGCGACCACGATGCCTCAATCCGAGAGAAGAATGAGGAGCAGGAGCAGGAGGAGGGGGAGAAGGACCCACCTCGGCGCCGGCCGTCTACCACCACCCGCGCAGAGTTGGACGAGCACGATTCACGAATCGTCGGAGAGGAGGAGCGGAGAGGGAGGGCAGGGGAGAGGATTTGGTCGGACGGAGGGAGGGATTTGCAAAGAGACGAGAGAGAAGGGTCCCAAAACTCTTAAATCAGTTAAGGAATGGTGTTTGGTTGAAGTTAAACAATGTACAGACATTTAAAATACTGACTTGAAGATTTCACTTTTAAAAACATGTTATGTACTTCAAATGATGCTTGAGAGATTGATGAATATGTGGGATTTCTTTCAGTTTTGAAGCAAAAGGTCATCACTCATGAACTTTATCTAAAAGCACTGATGTTGGATAGTCTTGTTCATCTACTTATTTTTATGTTGGCCCTTGTGTTAAGATCTAAAGTTTGAAATGATTCATGTGAAATTAAAAATAGGCAAAAATTACTGTAAATGTGAGTTGTATGTGAGTTGTCCCATTTCCCTCTTAATGTAATCTATTTCACCTCAACATGAAAGCTCCCTGACCTTAATACCTTGACCTTGCAGAAAGAATACGTTCACTCTTAGAATGTGTTTGGTTCATACAACGGTAACGTAAACGTAAAGGGAATGAGATTACAGTGCTTTAGGTGGTGAAATGGTTGGTTACAGTCATTGTTTGATTGCACGGTGGTAAAAGGTATCGAAAAGGAAAGCATCGAGGTATCCGATTACGGTGGGGGACGAGAGGTGACAAGTCTATAAACACCCGGGATTTGATTACGCCGCTATCGGATTATAGAGGACCTCAAACAAACGGCTGTAATGGGACACGATACCCTCTGTAATGCGATTACGTTACATTTTAGCGAACCAAACGCATCCAATTTGAGCAATGCTGCGACATTTGATTTGTTCAACGCGTTGTCTGATATGGAGTCAATAATCCAAATGGAAGCCACTTTAGGTGTGGGGTGCACACCACCAACAAAGGATAGGCTATCTCATCTTCCAAACCAATCACTCTTACACTAATAAGTACTTGATGACACATCTCCTGCTAGTAATGTTGAATTCCCCTGCAGTGTTCTGGTTGGAAAGAGTGGGTTTTTGGGTGCTGATATCAAAAGTTGCTATGAAGTTGGCTAAATTCTATGCTGCTGGTAGACTAAATGAATCGCATGCAAGACAAATTTGTATGATTGTTCATTCTTTCGTTGTAGATATATTGAAAATGTGCCGATGGTGACCTTTGGCATGCATGTGCAAGGTGTTCTTAACAGCTGGTCGATAGTTAAAAAACCATATTCGTGTTGTAATGTTAATCTTATTTTGGGCGATACTGTGGGGATAGTGCAAAACGTATCTATGAGCAGTGTCAGTTTTCTTTTATATTTACATCTTTTATGATGAGATGCGAGACATACTGGTTCTTACGCCAAATAAATTGTAATGCGTTATTAAAGTAAAAGCTTGAGGGGCAATGCTACTTGTTCTACTTTCAAGATTGGTTCCCTAACCGTGTGTTTGTTTCGGAGACGTGAAATGGGTTGGCTCCATCCCAGTTTTTTGGGTTGAATTCGACCCATCTCGTGTTTGGTTGAGAGGGACATAGCCAACTCAGCTTTTTGTTTGGTTGTAAGGGTTGAGAGGGTTAGGATGGATGCCATTTTAATACCGTCAATTGTAGTTATCTGTGGAGCCCATCTGTCATTTGTTGGTATAAGATTTCAGAGGCGCAATAGGAATAGGTAAACGTCGTACCTCTTCCTGGCAGGCGGCTCCGTGTTTATATAGGCAAGGAATAACCCCTTGCGTGGTTGTTACATATAATCCTAAGAACATACAATATCATCTCCAGTCGTAGCATATCTACTCGTGAACATTTACATTGAGTTTACCTAATGGTTGGGTCCACGTGTCATCCTCTTCCTTTTTTTCTGTCAAACTTATCTTCCTCCTCGGCTCGATCCATCCAGGTGAGATCCAGTGCCACCAACCGAGACCCCTTCGCCCGGCCTTCCCCAGCCTTGGCCGCCGGCCATCCCCGGCCATGGTTGCCAGCCCCCCTCCGCACGGCCTTCCTCGCCGCAGCGCCTCTCCGCCCGACCTTCCCGGCCCAGCGCCGAACCGCCCGCCACCCGACACGACCTTCCTTTGTCAGCACTACTTGCCCCGCCGTTGCCCCTCCTCCGCCGGCATCGATTCCACGCTCAAGGACCGCCCCCATGCCGGCCGTCCTCCACCTCCACACGACCGCGCATGGTCCTCCAAGCAGTGGCGGCGCTGGTGCTCCTCCAAGCAGCGTCGACCAAGCCTCTTCACACGGATGCCTCTTTCCATCTCCCACCACCCATGCCTCCTTTTCAGCCGCTGACGGCCAGTCCTCCATCCCCCACCGCCTGCAGGGCAGCGCCCCCTGCTAGACGGCATCGCACAACGTCCAATTAGGTTGGGATGGTCCACTCGTTTTGGAGGGATCATCCCAATCCGGATCTATCAAGAATATACTCTAATGGGTTCGACCCAACCCACCAACCTCTCAATCCAAACATTGTTCGAAGTGGGTTGGCTCCAACCCGACCCACTCCGACCCTCAAAACAAACACACGATAAAACATCTGTCCGCACTTGTGCAGAAATGAGCACTTGATATGTTTTTTTTTTTTTGGTCAAGTGGTGATACAGGTAGTCAGACACATTTTATGGTCACGACTTTGTAGGCACATCTACCATTCAGATTCTAGCTGCTATGCAGTTGTAATTATTCCTAAATACATGCATATTTGATTGTATTCTGGAAGTGTCTTGGTCCATGATTTGGAAAATGGACAGTAAATCGCCAAGCAGGTGAAACTCAATGTAACATTTGGTGTGCCTTACACGCCCAATCAGGAATGACAGAAACGTGATTCCTGGAGGCCATGGTGCCTCGGCCACCACTCCAAATATTGATTTCCTTTACCAATATACTGTTGATATTTATCAAAAATGACATATGAAATTGTCTAACCATGTTTACCTCTTGAATTTGACATTATATTTCCTGCAATCAAACACACGTGCACAGGAATCATCACCATTTTGATAGCAACATCTTTATAATGGGCATCTCAACTCACATAAGCCTAACACGTATTCACTCAGATCTCCCACAAAATCGAAATACAAATCACTCTTAGGCCCAACAGTTTTAAGAGGAAAACAAATAAAAATTAGAATTGCAGGTCCATTGAAACTCATGACTATCTTGACCAAAGAAAGCACGCTGGGCACTTAGCGGGCACAACACAGCAGTGGCGACATTTCAATCGCGCAAGTTGGGCTGCCGCGGTAATCTCTGTTGCCGCCACCTAAACCACGCATGTGCCTTGCAAGCGGCCATGTACGTCTCAAACCCATGCAAAATCAGCAACAAGAGCGATAGGAAATGCAAATTTGGAGGACACTGAGAGATTGGATGGCTGGAGAAGAGCAGAGGTTCTGCTTTGACTTAAACCTGTTTTGGGTAGCGGAGCTGAGCTTTCTCAGGATGCTATCGGAGAGTTTTGCTAATGTTCATTCAGACAAGGTTGTCCATGCGAAATGTTCCAAGTGGTGGCGAGGGGTTAATTTCAAAGTTTGCTGGGATGCAGGAGGGTCATGTGGACCAAGCATTTTGTATCCAACACATGATATTGGGTTTGCAAGATTGCACTGGATACCCAGTTTGCACCAAATATTTTTTCTAGTTAGTATTGTGTCTAGTCTATTACATTTGGATCAACTTGTGATATCTATTGGGCTACCGAGGCTACAACCAAAAGATAAGCCCATGGTTCAAAAATTGTCCTTGAAGCCATTGGACCAAGTTTTACGCCCGGGGAAGACCGGCCCATCCCATTCCTAGGTACAGGAGAAGTGGTGGCATTTTCTTTATAATTCTTACAAACTTTATGGGCAATTATGTCGTCAATGATCCTAAACTAGAAAAAGGTGTTGTCGAGGAAGCAGAATGTTAGGTGTCGCTTCAGCGACGTCTAGCAATCCGTCGCCGAGGGCCTCAAGCGGAAACACATTACGTGATTTCAGTCCATGAAAGCAAGCAACCCATGTAGAAGGAAGCTAAAATGACCCACAGAGTAGAAGGTTGTGAGGGAAGTCCTCGGTTTTGTTTTTTGGAAAAAGTCTAATTTACTACCTTCATGTATTGTCTAAGTCCAAATAACCTCATAAAGTAACAAGGTTTACTTAACCCCCTGTTTTTGCTAAACCGGGTTAAACTTCACCTTTACCTCATCTTTAAAACCAGCCTAGCTGAGTTGGCCGGTTTCCATACCCGTTTTGCTGAGTAGATGTGGCATAACAAAGTTCAGTCCAAAATGACTCCTTTCTTCTGATCCAAATTCGAACAGCAGCACAGCTCATTCGTGTATCGAGTTCTTCTCCGTAGCTCTGCCAAGATTCGCCGCCGGCAGTGCAGCGTCTTGCTCGCAGCAGGCTCGCGCGGCCTGGCCTGCCCTACCACACAGCGCCTCTGCTCCCGGCAGCCGTGCGCTGCGCAGCGCCCGGCCGTGCCCCGCCGTCACCTGCTGCTTGGCAGAAACGTCCGTCCAGTGCCTCTGTGCTGCAGCTGTCCAAATGACAACATTCGTAATCCCTACCAATGCATGCTGTGAATGGTGATGGGTCATGTTCATTAGTTTTCAACCAACAACTAGTTTGTATCCCTCCCTACATCATGATATACATATCACTTACAAAAATGACGGCTCCTCCAATTTCACCCTCAACTTGACATCGCCCTCCACACCCACAGGCAGTCAAGAACACATTTGACGGCTGCTACAGTGCTACCTGCTCTATGAGGACACATCACCTATTGCTCACCTCGCAGACACACAACCCTATGTATCGAAAGCCCTAGCCGTAAATGCAGATCAAGACATCAAATTTGCACCACACGGGAAATATGCGTGGAGACACGCCTGTCAAGTTTCGTTTTTGCTGATCAGCTTGTCCGCTTCTGAATCTTGCATTTGGTTGGTATGGTTGTGCCGTCGCACAGACTTAAGATGAGGGACGGCGGCGGCCGACGGGCGACATGCAGCCGACGAGTGTTTCTGTTTTTTCATCTTTTGTCGTTTTCGTTTTTTTCCTTCCACTTTAGCGGCCAATGATTGTTTTATGTTGACTATTTTTTTGTTGTTTTTTAGCGATCTAAAAATTTATCAAATTCGGGTATATATATATGATAAAGGTTAAGGGCACGTTTGGTTTATGCCCCATTCAACCCTACCAAATTTTGATCATGGCCAAATCGTTGGTGATACCAAATGTTGGCAAACTTATGTTTGGATTGTAACCCTACCAAATTTAGCCAAATCTCACTCAATTTCTTAGTATGACGTGTGGGGTCCATATGTTATAATTATTTTTTGTATTAGAGTATAGTTAAGTGACATCTTATTTTGTAGATTAAATTGTCAAGAACATAAATATGCAAGCGGATCTGTAATTGGATCAATCAAATATTTACGTTTCAATAGTGCTAACATATGAATATTAGGCTCCGTGCAACCAATTTCATGCTGTCACGTATCAGTGGTTTCAGCTGCTGGGCGCCAAATTGTTGGTGAGCCTTTTGCGCGCCCGCGATTTCGCCTGCGCTCGCTCGCTGTGTATTGTGTGTTGTGTGTTGGCAAAAATTGTCCCGCCGTTTGCTGGTACATACTGAAGCAAACGCTGGCCAATAGATAAGGGCGTGCCAAATTTTTGGTTTGGTTGAGATTGACAATAAACCAAACGTGCCCTAAGCCTATGCACCTAGACACACATGGGGAGATAATCTCCCTTGCCACTTACGCATGATGAAGTGACTACTCATTTACAAACTCCTACAACTATACCGAATGTGGAGGATTTCAATGGGTCCAACAGGACTGTCACCATCTACGGCCTACCTCGACCAAGCCGTGCATAAAGCTCACATCCATATAATGATCACAATGCAAGAACCATGCTTGCATTGTTCTCAACTCCCTGGCCATCCCGAGCTAATGTGACTAGGGCCAGTGACACCATATAAGTGGTCATTGGACAGATGCTGTGACATAGAACATGAAGACTATTCATGATATGCAACCATACTCTAATTGAACTAGAGTAAAGTCTATGAATATTCGTGTAAACATAATATCCTATGCTACTAAGGCAAGGGTATATGACTAACTCATGAGCATATAAGCCTAGCCTTTCACAGTAGCATGAACGCATCGGTACAACATGAAGAACATGAAAAAACAAACACTAAAAAAATATGTATTATTAAAATAGATCAAATCATCCTATAATTAGAAGATATAAGAGCCACATCCTAACTTCAAGAAGACCTGAAACCTGAAAACCTGAAGTAGAGGTGCTCTATCCTGCTCCACTATGCCTCGAAGCTAAAGGAAGAGAGTGAATCCTTGATGTGATGTGTCCACATTTGGAGGCACCTCCCTTATATATAAACAAAACAACTAATATATGGTAATAATAAAATGTAGAAAAGATCGTGCACGTTATGATTTGTACATTTTAGGCTAACCCCAAAGCAAAGTTTGAATACACAGTTACCAAAAGTGACACATCATCGAAAGACTTTTGATGAAACTATAGATGAAACAAGGTCTCCCAATGTATAGTTTCATTTCACAATTTGGCGGGCCATTGCATTCAATTTCTTTGAACGTGATGAATCAAATGAGATGAAACTCTGTAGGCCCCAATGCTAGTTTCATCAAGTTTCATAGTCATGGAAATAGTGTAACTCAAGTTTCACCTAGATGAAACTCATTCCTTCTCTCTTTTCATAAATTTCTTGCCATGTCATCCTTTTTGCCTACATGACAGATGATTTAATGTGCATGAAACCCCTGTAAGGCTAATCCCAATGGAGGATTTCATAGTGACGTTTTCAAGATAGCCACATAAGCAACAAGAAAATGAAATGGGTTTGAAACTACCTCTCCTAATGCAAAATTTTATGGTGTGGTTTCATAGGGTTCAAATAACATTTAATTTTATGACTCAAAGAGAGTTGATATCCGTGTAGAGGATGTTTTCTCTAGATGAAACTGGTTTCATCTCTCACTTATTAAATTGGGTGCCATGTCATCAAGAAATCTTATGTGGCATACTAATTAATGTGCATGAAACTCTCCACTGGGAGTAGCCTAAAACTTGCACTGGGATTACCCTTAGGCCACTCCCAGTGGGGAGTTTCACGAGGTTTCATGCACATTAAATAGGCTGTCACATAGGATTTTCCGATGGCATAGCATCATATTTAAGAAGAGAGAGAGATTAAACTAGTTTTCATCGAGATGAAACTACATCTACACGGATACTAACTTGTGTTGAGTCTTGAAATTAAATGCAGTTTGGAGCCTACGAAACTACACTATTAAATTTTGCATTGGGAGAGAAGCCTCATTTCATATCCTTATTGCTTATGTGGCTACATTGGAAACATCAACATGAAATCTCCCGCTGGGATTAGCCTTATCTATTATATTATCTTATTAAAACAGAAGCAAAAGAAGCCACCAGATTCGTCGAGGGGCCTAGACATTCTCACGTTAATCCAAAAAAAGAAGCATAAGGACCGTCTAAGAAGGAAGAGGCTGGGCAGACGCATAAGATGGAATAAGCAAAGTTCTAATCACGTGTCTACAAAAGGAATAATTAATGTTCTAAAAAGAATAGGTAAACATAATAATTATGTTATGTGGTTAATATTTTTTTCATTTAGCCATAAAACATGTTTTGGTCTATATGATGGCACGTCCGTTAATATTTTTCACTTTATCCTTAAAATATGTTTTGATTTCATATGATGACATGTCGTTAATATTTTTTGCTTTGACCATTAAAATATAATTTGGTTCCTATATAGTTAAAATCATAAGTACACTCTTATGCCACAAGAATTTGGAGGCACCGGAGAACTTCTGCCGTTGTAACCGTATCAGTGCTTGACACGTACAGATGTGTTTACCATTCCCACACGCCTTTGCTCGCCAACCCGTTTCATCCGACATTTTTTACAGGGGAAAATTGGTCTGGTAGCACCGAAAGATCGCGAGTTCCAGAAAATACCACTGAAAGATCCCGCCGCCAGAAAATACCACTGAAAGGTTACCACGTTAACATAAACTAGCATTCTGTTAGATTTTGTTCATCAAAACCTCGTTTTCACCTGTTGGACGAACATAACACTAAAGTTGATGGACTCTTTTACCCTTGGGACCTTATCCTCCTGTACGGTCCTGCATCCCCCTCGCCCCTCGTCTCCCCTCGTCGTTCCTAGCCGCGGCAGGCACCGCCGCCCCTCGTTTCGCTCTCGCCCGCCGCCCCCTCGCCCTGCTCGACTGCAGCCGTCGGCCCCTCGCCCTGCTTGCTGCCCGCTCAACCTCTGCCACCCCTTGCCTCGCTCGCGAGCCGCACCAGCGCCGCCCCTTGCCTCGCCCGCCAGCAGCACTAGCGCCGTCCCGTCCCACCCACGGTGAACCGGGCCCCTCCCGTCAGTTAGCTCGGAAGCGGCTCTACGGCGCGGATGTGGCACTGAGCAGAGAGCAGGAGGTGGAAGAATGCATCAATCTGAGATCCCGGATGGGTAAGACTCAAACCCTAGCTCACGATCCATGTACTGCTTGTTAGTAGATTAGTTGTATGGTCAAAAATTAGTTGCGAAATTAGTATGTTCCTGGAATTTTAGTTGCGAAATTAGTATGTTCCTGGAATTTCTAGATCGTTTTTGTATGGGACTGCTTCTGTCAGTGTTGGCTGAGTGAGAATTGCAACAAACAAGAAGCCTTGGTCTGATAAGTACGGTGCTAATATTTTCAGGATTGACAAGACCAATGCTTGTAGAGTAGTGATTGATGTTTCTTCCTTCTCAACTATCGAGGATGGTCGATCTGTGTACAAGAAGGGTAGAACTTTGGAGTGGTGGGTGGATTCAGAGGAGTACTCCATCATTGACATGGAGAAAGATGTTGCCAAGTACTTTGGTTGGGCAAGCAATCAGGAGCCAAATTTTTGGTATGTTTCTCCTCACAGTTGTCAAACAGTTAGGCTTGCTACAGACCAGGAGCTTCTAAACCTGTTGCGGGCATCAGAACTTGTAAAGTTTATCATGACTATAGACAGATGTGTGCATGTTGATGATAGCCAAGTGATAGATGAGGGGAATGAGCCTGGTCCTATGGTCCCATACCAAGTTGTAGTTGCTGAATTTGAAGATCAAGAATGGGCAGATGATCCAGACCTTGGTGTTACAGCAGCTGGTCCTGAAAGAGTAGAGGAGGAAGAGAAGGAACACTACATGGAGGTTGGTGTTGACCCTGATGCAGATGATCCAATTGGAGCTGATGAAGAGTGGAGGTATTTCAAGAAGCAGCAGAAGGTACATCGAAGAGAGAATGGAGAGAATGAGACAGGGCAGAAGGAAAAGAAGCAGAAGGTATATGAAGGTGCAGATCCTGATGTTGTACCAAGTGATGAAGCCACTCAGCTTCGAGATGCTGCATATGTTGCACACACTACATATGACAGAGAGAACCCTGAGATTAAGGCAGGATCCACATTTGTTGATAAAGATGCATTCAAGCTAATCATCAAGCAATATGCCATAAAAAGAGAGTTTCAAACATTTGTAGAGCATAGTGACAAATCAAGGTACAGGGCAAAATGTGCAGATTCACAATGTGATTGGAAAATTTATGCAAAGAAACTTCTTGGTTGTCCTACTTTCATGGTATTTTCAGATTGCTTACCATTTGCTGTATACATATTTTTTCAGATTGCTTATCAAGTGGATTAACTTGGCTGTCCTACTTTCATGGTATTTTCAGGTTGTTTCCATTTCAGAAGAACACACATGTGCTAGCACAAGCCAGCTAAAGGGTAAGGAGGCGACAAAAGGTTGGATTGCCGACAGGGTAAAAGAAATGTTGAGGTCCAAACCATCAACAAGAGCGAAGGACGTAAAAGATCATCTTGAGCAACAATACCCAGTCAAACTATCATATAGCAAGGTGTGGGAAGGGAAGCAACTAGCACTGCATGGACTCCATGGCACTTGGGAGGAAAGCTTCAAAATGTTGTGGAACTTCAAAGCGGAGTTAGAAGCTACATGTCCGGGAAGCATAGTAGAGATTGATTGCAAGAAGAAGAAGGATGGTCGAGTTTATTTCAGTAGGATGTTTGTGGCCATCAAAGCTTGTGTGGATGGATTTCTTGCTGGATGCCGGCCCTATCTTGGAGTTGACTCCACCCACCTCACAGGTAAATATAATGGACAGCTAGCTGCAGCAACTGGAATTGATGGCCACAATTGGATGTATCCAGTGGCATATGGGATTTTTTACAAGGAGACAAAAGCTGATTGGACTTGGTTTCTAAGGCAATTGAAGAAAGCAATTGGGACTCCACATGGACTCACAATCCACACTGATGCTTGTAAAGGTTTAGAGACAGCAGTCCATAAAGTTTTCAAGGTGAAGTTGAGCACAGAGAATGTTTTAGGCACCTCATGCAGAATTTTAGAAAGTATTTTCAAGGAGATGTGCTGAAGTATATGTGGCCTTGTGCTTGGGCTTGTACTACAAGGAGGCATCAGTGGCTTTGGGACAGAATTGTTGAAAGTTGCCCAGAAGCAGTACCTTACTTGGAGGCTGAACACAAACAAATCTGGTCACGAGCTAAGTTCTCAGGGGAGTGCAAGGTTGATTATGTGAACAACAACATCTCTGAGTGCTTCAATAATTGGATTAAGGAAGCTAAAGGTTTACATGTGGATGCCCTCATGGACACAATCAGAGGGATGATCATGGAAAAGATAGCGATGAGGCAACACATCGCTGCTAAACTTGATGGTCCAATTCTTCAAAGTGTGATCAATGAGTTGAAGATGAAGAGCAGAAACTTGAAGTACACAATCAAGAGTAGTGGTGGACTTAAGGCTGAGGTGTCTGGATTGACTAAGGACAACCATCCTTGGAGGCAAGCTGTGGACCTTGAAAAGAAGACATGTTCATGTGGTCAATGGCAGATTTCTGGTAAACCTTGCCCCCATGCAATTTCTTTCATATGTTCACTGAGACAAGTTAAACTAGAAGACTATGTCCATGAATACTACTCACTTGATCGTTTCAAGGCTGCTTATCAGTTTGAGGTCAACCCAATGGTTGACAAGTCACAGTGGCGTGTGCTCGATCCCGGGTTTGAAATGTTGCCTCCAAAGCTAGAAAGATCTGCAGGTAGGCCAAGAGTGAAAAGGATCAAGAGTAGAAGTGAGCCAGGAACAAGGGGTCCTTATCAATGCAAAAGATGCTTTCAGTTTGGGCATATTGAGAAGGGATGCAAACTGCCCCCTACTGAACTTGGTGTTGAATTACCACCTTCACTTCCTGCCAAGTCTAGGTAAGCTGAACCTTCTGCCTCTACTATGCTTTCATGGTTTCAAAAATACTTATGTTGCATAAGGACTTGATTAAATTGTTGTTGTGCAGCAAGAGGAAAGGGGAGGTTGCTGCAACTTCAAAACCCAAAAAACCTTCTAAAAAGTCTAAGAAGGCTGGTGCAACAACCACCTCTACTTCCCTAGTCCCTCAAGAACCAGTTAGTCCAAGACCAATTACAAGAAGGATGGCAGCATCTGCTTCTACTCCAACAAGTCCAGGGCCTACAACAAGAAGGATGGCAGCATCTACTTCTACTCCAACAAGTCCAGGGCCTACAACAAGAAGGATGGCAGCACAACTTGACATATCACCTGGAGGGATTGCCAGGAGGCTTATTATAAACTAGGCTGCATGGAAAAGCTCATTTTGTGTTGTGTGACTAGTGCAAAATCTGAATGTGTTAGTGTGAGTGTGATCCTGTTGAACTATTGTGCTAGAACACTCATGTATCGATCAGTGGATGTGCTGAAATTAGACTTGGTTGTTGCTGTTTTTTAAGTTATTGAACCAGAACAAGTTGAAATGGTGTACTTGTTGCTGATGATGAATAATTAGTGCATGTGCTGCCATGAATATTGCGTTTATGCTGAGATGCTGCCAGAGTCAGGTGTGCATGTCTTTTTTATATGTTGTAACGGTTTGGGGGCATTTTGGTCTGAGATAACAGAGTTGCTGCCCAAATCAAACAGAATGCTAGTTTGTGTTAACGTGGTAACCTTTCAGTGGTATTTTCTGGCGGCGGGATCTTTCAGTGGTATTTTCCGGAACTCGTGATCTTTCGGTGCTACCAGACCAATTTTCCCTTTTACAGCTGCTGCACGGCGGACTCCGTTGGTCGGCCCGTTGTATAGGCTGCTCGTCCTTTTTTTTTTCCCTGCACGATTTCAAGCATGCTTCATGGGCTCTTTCTCGCACACTGTTTTTGGGCTTGCCTTTCCCTGCGTATCGTCCATGTCTCTTCAACGTTTCGCATTCCTGTCCTTCCCCCGGTTCAATTTGCCTGTTGCCTATGCCTGTGAATGGGTGCTAACGCTCATATATATATATAACTACATTCTTATTTTTTTTAAAAGAATAACTACATTCTTATGCCCGAAGAAGTCGCTAGCCTCTCGAGGCATTGAGCTACTGTTTTCAACACGCGTGGTAGCATTTTCTGTTTGGGCCAACCATTTACTACGTGGGTCAGCCAAACTTATCACGGCTCTAGAGTGTTCCTACGTATATGGTGTCAACATAAGCTCTACGCAACATTTCACGTCGATTTTTGCAGCGTCCGTGTTGACGTGATGTCCACATGTCAGCCATCCGAGGCAGGGGTGCACAGAGCGGGGCTTTTTAGCCATCTGCAAATAATAACTAAACTCTTATGCTTCAAAAAAGAAGTAACAACAGATTTTAACCCTATCGGGTTTTGATGCCTGTACCGTTTTACTGCCCTTTGCTTGCTCGCAAGAAACTCGCGATAGAAATAGAAGTATGGCACGTGGTGAAGGCTTCATCTGTATCTCTGCAACAAATTTCCATTTGCTCATCCATCTGTCATGACAGCTGCTTTTGGGTATATATCACTCTTTTGCACTTTGAGGCATGCGTTCCTTCCGGACCGCTTCTCTTTGAAACTCGCTTTCCACCTGAGTTGCTTCTCCTGGACCATGTGCATCCTGCATGTGTGCTCAATATTTTGCTAAAAGGAGAAAACCACCGTCCCCTACGCAAGCCGGCAGAGCAACACATGCCAACCCAAAATGGATTTGGCTACAAACATGTAACAAAAAAAAAAGGACCCACCAAGTATTCACAAGCAATTAAATGACATCAACCCACAATATATTGTAGATATATCTGCATTATCAACCCATAGCAGCACAACTTAGGTCGTGTTAGTTCCCGAAATCTTTTCACAGTTTTGATTTTACCGATGTAGAAGTAGTAAATGTAGATGAAAAAGGTGAAAAGTTATATGGATAGGTTGAAAATTTCGAGAAAAATCTAACGATGGTAATTAGAGGGTAATCAATCCATAATTAGCGGATGGTTACTGTAGCAATACTGTTGCAAACCATGGATTAAGTAGGCTCATTAGATTCGTCTCGCGATTTACAGCCTATCCATGCAACTTTTCACCCTTTTCGTCTACATTTAATACTTCATGCATCTAAAATTCTCCTTTGATGTGATGGGTGAAAAGATTTCATATTGGAACTAAACAAGGGCTTAATCAAAGGAACTACACAACACA
Organism: Urochloa ruziziensis; assembly: GCA_015476505.1. NCBI lineage: Eukaryota > Viridiplantae > Streptophyta > Magnoliopsida > Poales > Poaceae > Urochloa > Urochloa ruziziensis. Next base: position 14,940,785 of record CM027125.1, on the reverse strand, counting down.
AAAAGAACAATCATATGTACGGGCGCGACAAAGCGCACCACACCTCCTAGTAGTCCTTGATGTGCCCTCAAAAGGTCTATGGTACTGCCTCTACCTATACAGGCAAATAACAAATTTGTATGAGTGAGCGCATGTATATGTGTAAGCTATATTCTTTTCTATATAGTAGGTAAAAAACTAAAGTAAATTAAATGAAGTGGTATTTATATATCTATATACAAATTTAATCCCATGTAGTCTGATGCATATAGACATGTTATGTACTAAAAATAACATGTACGGTAACATTTTAAAAAATAACTAAAAGAGTGTGTCATATGTAATATTTATCAAGAAAAATAATAGCTGGTATAGAAGAAGTATAACTTGATACAAAATGACCTTTAGCCACCTGCTGCTAGCAATGATGATCTTTCCAATGAAAGGACATTGGTTAGGATCACCCCAAGCAATGCAGGCTTTCAATCTTTCACCACAGAAAGAGGGGGCTTGCCAGCACTAGCGTAAGCAAGGTAATTCAATAGCCACATATAAGGTGTGTGAGGGGTAGAACACTTGGGACAAATCCAACTAGGTTCAACGAGTAACATGGCAGTCGCACGATGATGTAGTCAACGCATCTGGCCTCACGCAATTCTAATCACGAGAACCATCATCATTAGAGACAACCACTACTACAAAAAACATTTATAAGAGCCAGGGTTTTTTTTTGGGGCGGACTAAAAGGCGACGCGCCCCTAAAAAACGAGCGGGCTACTGTAGACAAGGGCCGCCCCTGGAAATCATTTTCAGGGGCGCACCATGCCATGACCCGCCCCTGGAAATCATTTTCAGGGGCGCGCCATGCCATGACCCGCCCCTGGAAATGGTGGCATTTCCAGGGGCGGGTCATGGCATGGCGCGCCCCTGAAAATGATTTTCAGGGGCGGATCATGGCATGGCCCGCCCCTAGAAATAGTTCTACGCAAATAAATTCATAACTTTTTCATACGATCTCAGATGAAGATAAGTTTTATACGAAAATTGTAGAGCTCGACGAGACCTAAAACTTTGTAGTTGATAAGTTTTCGTTTGAGAATATTTAGTGCCTCAAAATATTATTATAAGCTCTCTAATTTTATAATATAGACTTTGTTGGGCCAAAAACTTGTTGGGCTGGCCCATATACCGTTGGAGGAGTTGGGCTTTGTAGATGACCCATAACAAAGGAAAAAATATTTTATTAGAAAGAAGTGCAAAATATATTTAAAATATTGTTAACACATTTAAAAAATCATTATAAGTTATACAATTTGATTAATGCACATGATGATCATATTAATCTTCTTGTAAGTGAGAGAATGAAACGGTGCTCTATTTTTTGTACGCACCGTTTTATCCTCTCCTTTTTATAAGTGAGAGGATAAAACATTGCTATATTTTTTGTATGCACCATTTTATCCTCTTCTTCTTTTGTAAGTGAGAGGATAAAATGGTGCTCTCTTTATCTCGATTTTTCTATTTTGATGATCTTCAAATTTATCCTCTCATTCTTCTTGTAGGTGAGAGGATGAAAGGGTGGTCTATTATTTGTATGCACCGTTTTATCCTCTCCTTCTTATTGTAAGTGAGAGGATAAAACGGTGCTCTATTTTTGTATGCACAAGATGATTGCTCATTCATCCGGTCGCCATATATTTTGTATACATCGGATGATTGACCATTTATCCTGTCACCACTTTTTAACACTTTGTATTTTCATCATATCTTTCTACTCCGGAGTCCGATTTTGATAATCTTAGACTCTGTGGAAAGCTTATGAAATTATATGCAAGATCATCTTGAAACCCATCCCATTACACCAAAATATCATTATAATCTCTCTACTTTTGAAAACTAGTGTTATTTTGATGATCTTCTAATGAATGAGCATATATGTGTATGTGATAGTGTGAATGTCGTATATAAAAATTATACCAGTCGTATAGATCAACGAAATATAAAACTTTGTAGTTGAGCACTTTTATATATAATTGGAGGAGTGGGCTATAGAGCATAGTTGAGCTTTGTACATGGTCCACAAGAAAGAAAAAATATATAAAAATTATAAATCTTGACATGAAAATATAGTTGAGGATATTTTAAACTTGTCCACTTAATTTGTATTGAATTATATCACAAATAGAAAATGAGGTTAGAATATTTGTATACACCCTTTTATCCTCTCCTTTTTCTTGTAAGTGAGAGGATGAAAGGGTGCTCTTTATTTGTATGCACCGTTTTATCCTCTCCATCTTTTTGTAGGTTAGAGGATAAAAAGGTGATCTATTATTTGTATGCACAGTTCTATCCTCTCATTATTCTTGTTGGTGAGAGGATAAAACAGTGCTCTATTTTTATATGTACCGGATGATTGCTCATTTATATGGTCACCATATATTTTGTATGCACTGGATGATTGATCATTCATCCTGTCACCGGTTTTCAACACTTCGTGTTTTGACCATATTTTTTTACTTCAGAGTCTGATTTTGATGATCTTAGACTCTATGGAAAGTTTATGAAATTCTATGCAAGATTATCCTAAAATCCATCCTATTTTATCAAACCAAAATATAAATATTCATGGGACAAGTCTACTAATGTGTGTATGTGTATATGTGAATGTAGTGGTATTATATTTGTGACTGTATGAGAGATAGTGGATGTATTTTTTGAATATAAACTTTTTGTGTGATCTCAAAGATTTGAGATGGTTATCTATTTTAAATTATCATATTTAGATACTAAATTTCATAAAAAGAGATCTAATGTGTGTATATGAATATAGTAGGAATACGTGTGTGATTGTGTGGAAAGAGTTAGTGGACGTACGTTTTGAATGCAAACCTTTTTATATGATCTCATATAAAAAAATTCTTTATACCAAAGTTGTACAACTCAACGAGATATAAAACTTTATAGTTCAAAACCTTTTTATTTGAAATTGTTTAGTACTTCAAAATATCATTATATGTAATCACATTTGAAATTTTAAAATTTTAAAATATTCAAATGATCTCGGATGTACAAAAGTATCATATCAAAATTGTAGATCTCAACGAGATATGAAACTTTGTAGTTGACAATTTTTTCATTTAAGATCATTTAGATATCCAAAAATTCATTATAAGACAGTCAAAGAAACACATCTAGCCACGTCACCAATCCAACCACTCAAAATACTGCCCTCCTATTGGTCCTCTCCCTCTCACACGGATCCAGCCCTTCCCCTCATCCTCTCCTTCCTTATCCTCTCCCTCTCCTTCCTTATCCTCTCCCTCCCCCTCCATCTCCCTGACCACCTCTCTCTCTCGCTCCCACCTTTCTCCCTCACCGGCGGCGCGCGGGGCAGCGGCAGCACGACGGCACGACGGCACGGGGGGGAGCGGCAGCGCAGCCAGCACAGCGGCGGCAGAGCCGTGGCCGGCGCTGGTCGGCTCGGGGACAGAGGCGGCGCGGGGGCAGCGGACCTCCGGCCGGCGCTGGTCGTCTCGGGTGGCCAGCGCGGGCGGCGCTGGAGGGTCGCGGCCTGCAGCGGTGGCGACGGACGCCCGGCCGACGGGGCGGGCCCCAGGCCGGCGGCAGCGGCGTCGCCTGGCCGGCGGCGCGCCCTCCCGTCCGGCTGATTTTTTATTATTATTATTATTATTTTTTATTAAATTAAATTTTAATGGTATTATTAATCTAAAGCTGATCATGTTTTTATTAATTAATCTTCAACTAATCATGTTTTAGATTAATTAATCTTCAGCTAATCACGTTTATTTTATTATTTTTTCTTTTCCATTTTCTTTTTTATTTTGTAAATTGATTTGTTGGGGCGGGTGATGTCATCATCCGCCCCTGCAAATGCCTTTACTAGGGGCGGATAATGCCGTGATCCGTCCCTGGAAATAGCATTTGCAGGAGCGGATGATGCCATCACGTGCCCCTAAAAATCATTTGCAGGGGCGGGCTACTAACCCGCCCCTGCAAATGCCCATTTCTAGCAGCCAAAAGTAGGGGCGGATTTTGGAGCCGCCCCTGAAAACGCCCGTTAACCTGCCCCTGAAAACGTTTTCTGTAGTAGCGAACTCTATTGGCACACATGCATAATAAGGAACACCTTGACCGATACAATAGTAGCACCGCCCTCAATGCTTACTTTTATCCATGCCTTGAGTGAGATTTAGTTTAGAGAGTGAGGGGAGGGGGAGTACACACTTTACTGTCACTGGCTAGTACAGTAGGGCTAGCAATCAAAGCCAGACCAGTCGGTAGAAATATGTGCTCTTACCCAACACCTCTTCCTTTATATGCAATAATCAAAAGTAACTATTTATAGTGGTGCGCTCTGGCAATTGTAAATAAATTAAAAAATGCGTGTGTATTCTCATAATAATATTATCTTGTCTTACATCAAAAGACAAACTAATGAAATAAATTCAGATACACTACTTCACATTAACGTAAGAAGATAAGTCAGTTGAGTTGCAACAACAGAATGGCAGGGCTATCATGGAGTTGCAAGGCGATAACTACACACAATGAGAAACACACAATGAGAAAGTGAACAATCTGGAAAGCATAACAACTACCACAAAGAGAAGAGTTGAGATGGCTGGCCATGAGGAAGCATGGAACAACTATGATTAAAATAAAAAGGTCATCATGGTTAAATTCTAAGAGGATGATAATGACCGTGAAGAAGCTAGCGTAGCTAGATAGCAGCATACAAAGAACAAGTGCACAAGCAAAACATAACAAAAATAGAGAACTGTACATGAAGAAGCTACATATTCTATTAAAAGTCTAAGGATAATTTGTCATCATAAAAATAACTCACAAAAAAAATGTGCAAAATAAACTAAAACTCTAAAAAATAATATTCTAGCTTAAAAATATGTACTTTTATATGGATTTGAAAAATACAAATATATGTTTGTACATTTTTTTTCTCATGAATTCATCTTCCATAAAGATATGTTGTAGAATATAACACAAAAAAAATGCATAGACAATAACTTGAAATTACAACTATTTGCTTTAATTTATTCAAAAATAAAGTACCCATATATTAGCATAAAAAACTAGTTTCCCGCGCGGGGTGCCTCGCTAGTTGTTCATACAATATAGCAAGAATTCCTTGTCTCGGTCTATACACAAGGCCTTGCGACCCACAAATCTATCTCCACTTCACAATAAAACCACTTCTCCTCTTCTCATCTCTCGGCCCGTTCGTTTACTTCCTCTGCGCCCCCTTGTCACAGGCTCGCTGCCTCCTCCAATGGCATCGCCGCTCGAGGATCCTCCCATGGAGGAGGAGGAGCAACGCCCGCAGCTCACCCGGGCTCTGCTCCACCGCAGTGCTACCAACAACACCTCCCAGGTGGCCATGGTCGGCTCCAACCCTTGCCCCATCGAGAGCCTGGACTACGAGTAAGCAACCTCTGCTCTCCCACCCTTGACGGTGGTCCCAGATGATCATGTAGGCCGTTCCTTCGCTGCCCAACCTTTGCTTGGTCACTACTAGTGTTTAGATGTCTAGATTGTTTTGCTTGTTCCGATTGTCTTCTCAAGAAGAAACTGCGTTTGCTGTCCGTCCGGCACCTCAATGCGCTGCTGTCCTTGCTAATCTCTATACCCTTGCGGTCTTGCCAGTCCAAGAACCTTATCCTGAATCCAACATGGATGGGCGAGTCAATGTCTCTCTTTATCCAGTTGTCTTCACAAAAAACCTATCAGGAGATGACAAAAAACCATACTTGTTGCTCAAATTGGCATGCCAACTTGCGTTTTCTTGCTTGATCGAGTTAAAGTTCCTTTATCACTCTGCAATCTGTGTGTGATAAATCGACTTCCCATCTGATTCCGTGCTTTTGTTCGCAGGATGATAGAGAACGACCTTTTCGACCAGAACTGGAGGATGAGATCCAAAGCCGACCAGGTGCGGTACGTGGTGCTCAAGTGGACCTTCTGCTTGGTCATCGGCATCCTGACTGGCATTGTCGGCTTCGTCATCAACCTGGCCGTTGAGAACGTTGCGGGGTTCAAGCACGACGCCGTCTCCGCGCTGATGGAGTCCAGCAGGTGCGGCCATTTTGCTGCATTATTGTTTTTGCCAATCAAAAGCTTTTTTTGATGGAACGCCAATCAAAAGCTTTTGCTGGACGCGACAAATAGTCCGTGAGTTTGTCTCTTGTGTGTCCACCTCTATGCCTCAACGTTTCTGATCCGAAATTACTACATTCCAAGTGGGTGGGTCAAATCTGCAAGCTCAGTAGTATACTTACTGTGATAGTGTAGTGGAACATATTCAACAAATGATCATGCTTGAATTTTTTTTTTGTCTTTCGAAAAAAAAGGTCATGCTTGATTTTGACAAGAAGTATGTGCAATAATGTTCTAATTTTCTGCTGGAGCAGCTATTGGACAGCGTTCTGGGTGTTCGCCGGATCCAACCTGGTGCTCCTGCTGTTCGCGTCCTCCATAACGGCGTTTGTGTCGCCGGCGGCCGGCGGGTCTGGGATCCCGGAGGTGAAGGCCTACCTTAACGGCGTGGACGCGCCAAGCATCTTCTCGCTGCGGACCCTTGGTGTCAAGGTGCGTTCTTATCCTCCAGCTCACGGTCTCTTTAACTATCTTCACGTGGTCCCCCTCACCGTTGCCAGCTGTGCGTGCCTGTTCACTAATTGAGAACATCAATTACTTCAACTGCAAGACGCACGATAAAACAATCTTAAAAAAAACATCTAGGTATCGATCACGTACGTCATTCATCTGTTTACTTTATCCAAAATTTTCTTATTGGCCAAGATGTAGAACAATATGAATCAATTATTGTAGCTAGAATATTCGGATCTTGGTCTCACTGAAAGTGAAATGTAACCGGACAACTTCTGATTGAATTGGAGACTGACAGACTGTGCAGTAAGTAGTGCTCAGCAACCCTATGAAATCAACATAAACATCTGACACGCTAAATATTTTTATTCACATCAACAATTCGTAATCTAAAGAGTTGTTAACGAGGATAGCGATTGATAAGAAACTTCAAAGGCTCCTTTTTCTGCAATTTAACAAGATAAATTGCAAGTAGAGCTATTAATAAAAATTCATTATGTAGTATGTGGTTCCTTATTCTTATCCATGCCGATATCCAAATCCAGCTGGCATATAGAGATGACATAGCAACTCATGAGTACCAATTCTTGTTGAGTCGGCTTAGACAGTCGATTAAAAATTTGTAAGAACAAAATTATTTTCCTAAACCCAGTAGTCGCCCCCACGATAATGTTATGGTGGTCCCACGAGTACCTGGAAACGTCCACGACGATGATTAAGCTTGTTTGATGGGCTGGCTTTAGACTTATTTTTTGTTAGTCACGCTGAAACATTATTGCAACATGTTTGTCTATTTTGTGGCCTGTCCATTTTTGCTCGTTTTGGCCATATACATTTTGATCCAGTTCAAACAATTTCTCAAACATGTGAGGCATTGCACCATAGTTGCATTATTTGTTCCAAGTACATAATTTTTGCTCCACTTAAATAATGTTTTCCACTTGAACATTTTTTGTTCTAGTTGAACCTGTAACAGTTTCCTGCACTATAAACAAAGTGATTGTATAGCTAAATTTCAATTTATATGTTTGGTTTGGAAACTATATGACTTTTTAAGTTCAAACCATTTGAAATGAAACCATATAAAATGGGAGTCAGATAACATCAGAGGGTGGAGACATAGGCAGATACAAGGATGATGGGATTGGTATGGAGCCTTCCCTACTTTGATTTTGCCAGGAGTACCCCAATCTTCTATACCTATATAAACGGTCCTCACTAAAGGACTTCTCTCAATCCTTATGAGGCCACGTCATCACCTCTCCACCATCCACTAGCTAGGACCATTTATTCAAACCTTTTGATTTTCTGTGGCTAATAGCATCTATGCATGTAGCTTATTAGTTTTTGTGATTACCACGCTACAAAATTTCCATAGTAAAAATACGCGGAGGATCAATCGTTTAAAAGTCGATCTCTCTCAACAAAATGAACATGTTTTCATATATAATGCCATTTGCAAAAAAATGTTGCCATGCCATCACCTTAGTAGTTCAACTATTAGATTTCAACTTAAAATCTTGTTTAAGAAATTCCCGCAGCAACATGCGGGGTATCACCTAGTTATTTCCAATTCTAGTTCCATATCCATAGTTTTTGATGCGTTGCGTCATCGCCTACTACGGGTATGTCCCAGCTAAAACCTGAGGGAGAGATCTAGCGTAGCAAAGTGCATCACGGACCAACTATAAACTGTTGATTGGGCTGCTCATTCGTTTCTACTTAGGGTAAGAACTATTAGAAAAATAACCTTTCGTCGTGCACATTAGTGCCGGTCATAATTTGGTCCGGTTCAAAAAAGTGATATGAAACCATTTTAATACCGGGTCCAAATTTAGAAGCCAAACCATTTTAGTACTGGGTCCAAATTTAGAAGCCCTGAGACCATTTTAGTACAGAACCAAGACACCAACCGGTATCGTTTAAAAAAAAACACACCACCTGGTACTAAAGGTCTTGTTCGGTACTAAAATGGTTCGGCTATTTAGTGCCGGTCAATAACACCACCTCATACTGAAGGGTGACATTTAGTATTGAGTGGTGCCTTGGGCTGGTACTAAATGGTCCTCCACGAGTTACTTATCAAGAAGCATCTCTGACTAGATGGGATGGTAAGCAAGCTATGAGTGAGGCCGGAGCTCGTGGGTTCGCAACCTCGCAGCCATGTTCACGCACATTTACACGTAAAAAAATAGTGTGACTTGTGACTTACGACATGCGCGTATTCGGTCCTTCTAGTGGTTCTAAATATTGTTTTTTTTATTTTTTGGATGCAAAACCATTTAGTACCGGTTGGTGTTAGCAACTGATACTAAATGGTGCGTTTAATACAAACTGGAGCAGCCAGTACTAAATGGCAGACGTGGACCATTTACTATTGGCCAAGCGGTACCGGTTACAAAACTAGTACTAATGGGGATTGCTGATAAGCACGGATGCCTAAGTGTCTAGTGGTGGAGTACATTGCTACATAAACGGTCTCATAAGTCATCTTATACAACACCGCATAGCATTTTATTGAGGTGAGAGAAGAGGCAATTTTTTTGAGAAATAATCACCTTTAAGCTAAATTTTAGGAGTAAAGCAACTCCAGCACCATTGTACATGCTGTTATTTCCATGCAAGAAACTCTCGATATTCCTTATCTATGCAAAATTAATGAACTATAGAGTTATTATTTTTTAACAAAGTCCATTGGAATCCCAAAACCTATTTTTTATTCTATACCTATTTAAGTCACATCCACGAGAGTCGAATAAATGTTAGATGTTACTCAAGTGCCCTAACAACTACACTGGAGACCATTTGGCAACTGTAGAACTATTACAAGATAACCCACTCTTCAAGTTGTATGTTCATCTTTCGGGTTGGATATCCACGAGTTTCGGGTCTACCGGGTCCGGTTTTGGTTTGAATTTCTCACCCACGGTTTTCGGGTTCGTGCCCGGAACCTATCGGGTTTGGTTTTCCACCCGTGGATACCCAATGGATAACCGAAATAAATCATTAGGAATTAAAACTCATGTTTTATAACATACTAATAATAACTTGTTTACTTATATACTTCTAAGTCGACTCATGCAATTATTTACTATTTGTTGCCTCCTGTTTATACATGCGAATGTGTTATATATCATGCATATGTTTATAAAAAGTCACCATTGTTCTTAATATGTTGCCATACAAAACGAGTATCGGGTACCCAATCGGGTTTCGGGTATCTACGGTTTCAGTTTCGGGGATGGATTTTTACCTGAAAGGTGTTTGGGGCGGTTTCGGGTTTCAAGTTCAGGTTTCGGTTTTGGGTGCCCAGACACTCCAACCGATCCGAATCAGCCCCGTTTCCATCCCTGGTATGGGACTGCCTGGAATTATTTTTTGGTGTGACCACCAAATGGCATGCCCATACTTTGCAAATGTTTGGGGACGAAGTATGTTATTGTTTTTACTTGACAAATCATAACACTTTGGAAAGTGCACATAGAAAAAATGTCATGTACCCCTCGTTAATGTCTTGTGGACAATGTGGATAGGTTTTGATAATGCCATAAGATTAAATGTTTGGTTACCGCTCATTCATGTGATGTTTGGTTACCCAAGAGATTAGGATTAAAATGCAAATAATAAGTGAAAAATCTAAATGAAGTTGCCTCTTAGGATAGTATTTTACTCTTAGCGGCCTTAAAGCTCCTAGTACGTCTGGTTGCTTTAGTCGACACTACTACGCAGCAGGCCTTTAGTAACACCAGTATGTGTTACCATAGATACATAAAAGTGTTACTGAGATAGATGGTAACACAATTGATATGTGTTCCTATTTTCAGTGTTACTATAGTAAAGTCTATTGTAGCACAATACATGTGTTCTTGTTTGTGAGAAAATGTGTTACAACTAACTTGTAGTAACATATTTAATGTGTTCTTGTAGGTAAAAAAATGTGTTACAACCATTTTGTAACACTCATAAATGTGTTCCTGTCTGTAAGAAGATATGTTACTTATCATATGCCATAGTAACACTTTTTTTAGCTGTAGCAACATGTATCATAGTAAGCTCGTAACACTTTTTCTAGATTATACAGCTAGCTCCTAGTAACACAATGGCTCCAACCGCCCATACATTTCGATAAATATAATTATTATTAAAGAAGTAATTGCTTATATTCCTGAATGGAATTTGAAAAAGCATCCATGTGACACAGTGACACAATTCAAATAATGAGCAACATAGCTTCCATGTACACTGAATTGTATCAACCAATACTGATTCACAACACTCCACAATTTATAATGACTCGATGCATATAGAAACATATTTATTGTACAACAGTGTGGTGTCATATAGGTCTAGAATTTAAATTATATATAACTATTTCTATCAATTCCATGAAATCCTTTGCCTACTGATCCCCTCGTACGACAAAAAGCAAAAGATGGTGAACATTGGCACTACCGAGCCTGCAGGAAAGAGGAATAAAAACATCATGAGCTGGCAGAAAGTATGATAATTTTTTTCATACATGTAGCACTGGAAAATGGGCTCTCCATACATTGGGTTAAATTAGAGAAAATAAAGTCCAAGAAAGATCAGATAAATATAACAAATATAGACTTCAAAGTTTTCTGTACCCTAGTGACCCCAAAAGAATCTAGATGAATGCCCAGAACCAACTAATTCGAGTTTACTCTAGACCATACAACTGTAATTGCAAGGCACACTAAAAGTAGCTAAGCTAACCAAACATTGATTGGTAAACAAAATGACATCTACACCATCTGTGGCCAGTCAAATAATTAGCTGTCAATCAAAAGTGGGAAATGCTAGCATAGTACTGGAGTAGGGATTAGAGAAAATAATCATCTTCGTAAAAATGTTCTACATCTGCTATAGGATATAAAAGGAACATCTAAGAACATCTTCGTAATCCATTTCATGCAGCAATCAGTTCTACATCTGCTATAGGAACATAAAAATGTTCTTTACCTGACCTGAAGAAATGAAGAACTAAAATCTTGCTATGAAGAAAGAGGTCTTTATTTCAACTGCTCTCCATTCCCATCCATCTTCAGTGAGAAAACAAAAATGCAATAAGAGTCATGAAAATAATTGGAACTAAATCGAACACTAGGACAATAGAGCTCATTAGATTAAACTGCATCTTACAGTATTATTGATCAAAACATAGCATGTAAATGGTTACTGAACATCAATCTCTGATTGGTATTTTAGAATGCCATGCTGGTGTTAAGATTAAGAGAACATTTGTTCAGGTGCAGGAAAACAAAATAGAAGCGACCCCTGTGTTGGCAAATTATCATTATTGTTCCAATATACTATTAAGACTAGTATATTCCACAGATTCATCTGTATTGTTGTGCACATTATCCCAACCATTGCACTCAGGAAAAAAACCTTATCAGGTATAACTGAATCAGCTTGAGGCAAGCACGCACATCTGAAGATTTACAACACTCGGAAAATGCTTCAGTATGAATGTTAAATATTTAAGCAACTAAAGGCATCCCAACTGCTTACCAACTTATCATTGTCAAAGAATGAATAACCCAGAACTTCAGCCAAGACCTTCCCCACCGTGCTCTTTCGAGACCCTTTATTACTGCAGTTCGAACTCAAACTCTTAATTTCCATCCCTGAACAGATCAAATTGCCATTGAAAAGATCCACAAATTCCCATCATCGCATCATCCAAATCGAGTGCTAGCTGTGTAAATTATCAAGAAATCAAAAATAATCATAGCTTTTTTTTTTTGCGAATGAAAACAATCATAGAATTTAAGGGAGGAGAGAGGAGAGCGGATGTACCTTGGTAGGTGGCAACCTAGAGGGCCACGGTCGCTACTCCGTTCGTAGTGATGCAGAAGCTTAGGGCCGCTGGTTCAGGCTCCGTGCTTGTGGCCAACGGGGCTACGGCGGCCGGATCTGGGGGCATCGTCCGGTGGGCTGACGGACGCCTCGGCCTCAGACGAAGGTCTGGTTCGGCGATGGGGAGAAGGAGCGGCTTCAGACGAAGAGGGCTGGGGAGGCGATGGGCGGCGGGCTGGCCTGGGGAGGCGGCCGGCGGCAGCGTCCCTGCGGCACCTCTAGACGAGTCAGGGTACGGACGTGGCGAGAGCGGGGCTGGGCGGTTGGGACTTGGGAGAAACAGAGGCATCAGTACTGAGGTAAAAGTGGAATGACAGTCGAATTGGATTTGAATCCGACGGAAAATCAGATTTAGAGAGTAATTTGGACTTTTTTAAAAAAAATTACAGATTCGTTCCATACTTTAGCTTGTTATTATTGTGTCTTAAGTAATTGATTGATAACAAGTGGGGACAGCGTTGCGTAGGGTCACCAGTAGTAAGTGGACCTATGAATACACGATTGAATATCCATTTGGAACGTATAAAAAATAAACACAACATGAATTGTATTATTGCAACAAAATCAAAAGGATGCATTTCAATGCAAAATAATATATTTCTTGACTATTGATAGATGTATGAATTATTTAAATTATAAAGTGTCAAAAAGTATGTTATTGTCAAAAAAAATACGTAGCTAAAATTTTTTGCATATTGAAACATATGAACAAAAAAAATTAACAAACTTTCATGTTAAGAAAGCTTGTTAGCAACGAAAGATAAATTTATTCTAATAAATACATTTAGGCACTTAAAAACCATACTATTGAGTTTTCCTAGCCGACAGTAAAGGGAAGACTATGATGATTATACTCTAAACTCTGAAGTAAGGGCCAAATAACGAACATGATTTCTGCATTTTGATTTTCTTGGTAAATCCTTTTTTAGATGTTATAAGTATCTACTTTGGTCCCCAACCAAATTTTATAATTTTTAAAGAAGGTTTGTGTATTATTTAAAAATTTAACACTATTAATTATCTAAGAAAACTAGGTCCTCACGCATACATATATTTCCATTTTAAATAGAATTTTCATACGATCTAGAAATGCATATGTTTACTCATGTATACATTTTTATAACCTAATGGTGTTTTTATGGAACGTGTAGTTCAAACTTTAAGTAATTCTGATAAAAGTTTTGAAATACATTTTAAATCTAAAAAGATATATTATTGTCCAAAAAATATTTAAGTGTTTTACATAAAAATACAACTAAAATCCAGACTTGGTTTAATTTTCATGTAAAATAAACAATGGTAGCTATTAATGATATTTTTTAATACACTCATTTTCTAATTATTTTAAATTTTCTAACATTCATATAATTATCAAGATATTCTATATAGGAAATAATTATTCTACAAAAAATAATATGACTTTGATTATACTTATTTGCTTCATTCATGTCATTGCATATTTTCCGTAATTGAAGAACATTATTTAATCAAATTAGTTTGAATTCAAGTTTTGGAAATAGAAATAATTTTTTTTTACCAGATCAGCCCGTGGTATCCTGGATTCCTTAACAGATGGAATGAAGGCCGGCCCATTAAGCGGAGCTGTAGTACAGCCCAGCTAGATTTGTTTATATAGATATCTTAAGTTTCCAAAAACGATAGTACCATCATTATAGCTCGGTTGAATTGTGCGTTAGCTTCTGGGCAAGAGTATCCGGGTTCGATCCATTTTGAAGTAGCCAGCCGACCTTTTTTTTTCATTTTTTAATCAAAATTATCCATTTTGCTTCGGTGAGTACATACAAGTTTATGAAAAAGAGGTAGTGTCAATGTCCCGATTAGGGTTCTATAAGCATCTATAAATCGTTCAATAATGACCCAAGTTTTGTTTATTTGTATCGCTTCATCTATATTATTATTTTGTGTTACTATAAAATATGTATTTGTAAAGTTACGTGTTACAACATACTAACATCTTTGTAGCATTTTTGTTGTAACACTAATTTTGTGTTACTATAATTATTATCTGTAACACAAAATTACAAAATAAGTGTATGTGTTACAACCTTTACTTGTAACACATAGTTTTGTGTTCCTGCGAATCTTCTTTGTAACATATTGATAAATGTGCTACAACAGTGTGTTACAATATCCACGTTTTGTAGTAGTGCGATGCTATGCCACCACGTTTGTTAACCTATAACTACCGGTGTAGACTAGCCGCAGTTAGAATAGCAAAGACATGGTTAAAAAATTGTTAGTGGACGTGCATTAGTTGTGCCATCTAATCCATGAGTAATGCAACATTGTTAAGTAAAAATTGCATGAACAACAATTGCACATATAATGGATATGCATATGTACGTGCTAGACGTTATTAACAACAACATCACATTCAAATCGTCATATGAACATTCAACAGATAACATTAATAGATAAAGCCACAATATAAATAACACACTAGAAACGATTGAATTAAACTAAGAATCACACACTAGAAATGACTGAATTAAACTGATAATGCTTGGAACTACCAAGCTAACTAGCATCCACTGGACCTAAGTTAAGCATAAATTAAAGCTAATCAACTGAGCAGTTCATCACTATAGATAGTGGTACCAAATATTATTGCATAATGAACAACAACGCCAAGCTAGTGTGACCAAAATGGGCAATTCATTCATAACAAAATCTATGACGCTTATATCGGATTACACCGCAATGACGTAGGCAACAAAGCCTCCGCTGTCACCACCACGATGACGGAGATACGGGTCAAAGGGGCGCACTGGGGCCTCATGGTGAGGTCATGCTCCTAGGCCATATGAGCACGGGACTTCTCCGCAACCAAGACCGTCATCGCGATCACAGATATGGCCTTGAGCACGGATGTCTCCACTCGACGATAGCAACCGCATCCGCGACAGTGGGGGCAAGCGCTTCGCTACTCTGCCACGGATCTGGTCAAGCTGGATGCGGATCCCGTGGCGTCTACGACCTCCACGAGACCCATCACAGCGGCCACCAGAGTCGCGGCTGCCTTGGTTTTTGTCTTCGGCGGACGACGCCATTGTCGTGGGCTGTGGACGACGATGGAAAGGGCGACAGAGCTGTCTCAATGGCGGCAGCGGTAGTAGAGCTATGTAGATGGCTACGGCGAAGGAGTGAAGTGGATAGGATTAAGGTTCAGCAGGCGAAACTGCGGCCAAGTGTCATATATATAACTGTGTAAGTCATTCTAAACGGTGGAAATCTGGGCCGCTTAAAAATCAGTCTCTTATTCTAAGCAGTGCAGAAATGGGCCGCTTAGAATGAGTAGTAGAATTTTTGTAAAAATAAAACATGAACTGATGCATCAGATTGCATCACAAATATTAGATAAATACTATAACACAAGTAAGAAAGTACTCAATTAACACAGGTACCAGATAGAACACATTAGATTGTTCACACATACGAGATGAACACAAACATGAATTTAATTAAACTAACACATCTGCCTAGGATTCTTGCCATACATCAAGTTCCGGTTGGCGATTTCCTGAACTTGATTGACATGGCAGAAGGTCATGTACTCCGCCGACCAATACTAGGCGTGGACACGGAACCTGTCCACGTCCCCCGGAGAAGGAAGCTGCACGTAGAACATGGTGCCAATATCTTCGTCGTGCACAATTGGGCAACTGAAGTTGCTAATCACATTCTTGATGATGACACTGGTGGTATTTAAGGGGTCGAAGTGCACCCTTGTCACGTAGGCGGCGGCAACGCGATCCTAGTCTCTGCTCCACATGCAAAGCTCTTTGTCGGACATGGAGGCCTAGGACCCACACGGACGCAGGAAGAACTCCAAAGGAGGATATGGCAACGAGTAGAGACCGTGGCGCAATGCGACAACAGGACTCTACGGGATATGGAAACTAGTCATATATGGAAAGCACTCCCATAGCGAGGCTTGCTCGGGTTACTACTCGAATTAGACTAGGATTCCACTCTTGTAACACTGCCCGCCAGTATATAAGGCTGGGCAGGGACCCCTCTCAAAACAACGAATACATTCAGGATCAACGATCCATGACATACAGATTCAACTAGTCTTATTGATCAACAAATAGATCGATAGGGCAAGCTTGTACTCATATTCACACTACGTAATACAAGATCAGCAACAAGACGTAGGGTATTACGCCTAGTTGGCGGCCGAACCTGTATAAATCTGGTGTCACGTAACCATCGAGTTCCTGATTCTACGAACACTTCACCAAAACTCTACTACATAGGGATACCCCTCGGTGTGATTGCCGGTAAAACACCGACATTTTTGGATCACCCAGTTCGAGATAGTAACCTCATCAATTGGTGGTGGTGGTCCGGTGAATGCCGCCATGCTCTACTTCCCCTGTTGATCAATCTAGAGAACAGAGAAATCAAATCGAAACAATGAGAGAGAAGACAAAAAGAAGAGTGAAAGAACAACCTTCTCTTGGCACGATTAGCAAAACAATGAAGATTGAAGACGATGAAAGCGAACAATTGCTGCTCTGCAAGATGAAGCGATTCAACTGAATTGAGAAGTTAAGACTCTGTGCTTTGACTTCTCCCTCACCTCAATATTTTATGAGCACGTATGAACGTGGTTTGAATTCCTAAAAGTCAATGGGTCAAATTTCAACCTCTTCGTTAAAAGAATATTCTAGCTGGCTTAAAATAACACTACTTAGTATATCAAAATATATGCATCAGTTTTCTGTAGCACCACTTAAACGTGTTGGTCTGAAAGTTCACCGACACGTTTGTAGCGCGTTTTTTTGCCGGTATTTGTTTGAGCCATTACAAATGAGTTAAAAGCACCAGTGCATTTTTGTCCGTCATGTATGGGCCGATTCAGATGAGAGTCAGTGCAGTAGAGAGCCCTCCCAATTTGGAAGGTAAAAAAGTAAAAAGGTGAAAAAAGAGTTGTAACAATCTAATTGAACAAGTTTGGGGCACATCTAATCAAACTCAGACGAGAACAAGTTTGGGGCACATCTAACAACACTAGAAGAGAATAAGACATCCGCGGAGCACATATAAGGTTATGAGGCTGAAAGGAGAGCTCAAGAGCCTTTTAGCACCGGTCAATGGCAAAATCTGATGCAAAAACCTACCTATCAGCACCGGTGCTAACCTCCAACCGGTGCTAATTTATTTAGCACCGGTTTGAGGCTAGCACCGGTGCCAAAGGTGTGTGCGGCGAGGCAGCCGAGCAACACGCGCGTAGCCCAAGGCAAAACGGCTTCTTCATTTTCCTTCTCTCTTCACCTTTCTCTCTTCAACCCTATCTCTTCCTTCTCTCATCTCTTATCTCTTTTCTCATCCCTTCCTCTTCTCTCATCTCAGGTGACCCGGCGAGCGCGAGGTAGCAGCCCAGCGGGGGCGCAAGGGCCACGCGCGGGGCGGCGGCGCGTGCTGGCGCGCAGCCCGGCGGCACGGGAGGTCGCGCACAGGGCGGCGGCGCGTGCTGGCGCGCGCGACCGTGGTGGCGCGTGCGGGCGCGCGCGGGAGGTCGCGCAGGGCGGCGGGGCTGGGTGCCGCGCGCGCCCCGACGGCGTGCGCGGTGGCGGTGGCCCGGCGGTGCAGCGGGAGGGCGTGCGGGGCGGCGGGGCTGGGTGCCGTGCGCGGCCCGACGATGAGCGGGAGGGCGTGCAGGCGCGCGCGCAGCCCGACGGCGCTGGGGGACGGCGATGCCCGGTGAAGATGTTCGGTTTTTTTTTTCTAAAATTGCAACAATGATGATTCATGGATCTGTGTACTTAGATTGATTTTCTTTCTCTTGAATCTTGGTTCCTTAGGTTAAGTGGTGTAATTCTAGCGAAGTTCTTTCTACTTCTCATCTCTTTCTTTCTCCCTCATTTTTCTTCCCACACTTCTTCTTTTCTGTTCCTGCAATTCTGTTCTTGAAGAACAGTGCAATTCTGTTCTTGAAGAACATGAAAGAACAGAGGAGAACGATTGGGTGGCACAAGAAAAAGATAGGAGAGAGAAGAGATGAGAAGTAGGAGGAACAATTTATTATTTTTAACATGTAAATCCTTTGGCATCGGTTTCTGTTGGCACCCGGTGCCAAAGGTAGCCTTTAGCATCGGGTATTTGACCCGGTGCTAAAGGACCTCCCTTTAGCATCGAAAGATCTGCACCGGTTGAGAAACCGGTGTTAAATGGGGGTTCTCAACCGGTGCAGACAACCCTTTCTCTACTAGTGCAATCTAATCAAACTCCAGCGACCTTATCTTCTTCAACGAGCACATCTTCTGCGGCGAGGAATCCAACTCCGACGATCTCTAATTCGTTCTAGGGTTTGGGGTTGTGGTAAGGTTTTGAGATTTGGAGTTGGAGAGGGTGTCTATGCCTGTGGGATATAAAGGGATGGTCGAGGGAGGCCTTTGCACCAGAGTTTCAGAGGCGACATCGGTAAGGGAGAGGCTGGCAGCAGGGGCAGAGCTTACGACGAGGAACACAAGCAAGCGAGAGAAACCAGCGGGTGAGAGAAGGGGTATTTTCTTTTCTTTTCATTTTTTTCGGCATGAGAGAAACGGGAATATATTTAATATTTCAGCCGCTGCATCCTCCAATGCATATAACTGTTTATTATTACAAAGAAACACCACACGGTGACGGAAACAACCAGTTCAGATTGGCAACGCCAAACAGACTCATCCGAAACCAATTCTATTACTAAAACACCATCCATTTGATACGAAGATTTCCATGACTGTCGACTCAAGCACACGACACCCCGAAGTAATTTGGGGTCGCTCGTTCTCCTTTAGCAGCAAGTGACCAGAAACGGATCCAATGTGTCCCTCTGTAGATAACCTGCATAGGAGTAACAACTCTCGTCTTGTTAAAAATCACATCATTTCTACTCAACCAAATCGCCCAACATAAGGACGAAGCCCCCACCAAAATCTTGTACATAAGTTTCTTATTCACCCCAGTTATCCATCCATTAAAAATGTGATGAATATCAGTAGGCAGTTTTATATTAAAAGAAATTTGTATTGTTCTCCATATAAATCTAGCCACTGGGCAATCAAAGAAAATGTGTTGAATAGACTCATTTGTATTGCAGTAACAACACTTTAGACTTCCCTTCCACTGCCTTTTTGCTAAATTATCTTTGGTTAGGACTACTCCTTTTATTAGATACCACATAAAAATCTTGACTTTCAGAGGTAATTTCAGTTTTCAGATTATGTTATTGCAAGGTAGATTTATAGGCACAACTAGTGACTTGTACTTGTACATTGATCGAACTGTGAATTGCCCATTCTGTTGTAGAGACCATACGAACGGTTAACTAGCTGGACATTCACAATCTTAGCTACGTTAATTAGATTTGCCACGGCGACGGCGAGTTAACTTGTGGTTTCCTATTCCTAATGTACTATGAATACATTGTACTTACGGAAACAAGTAAATATTTGGATTGAAAATTGTTGCTTTGTGCAGATAGTAGGGAACATTGCCGCCGTATCGTCCTCTCTGCACGTTGGCAAAGCAGGTCCAATGGTTCACACAGGGGCGTGCATAGCTGCAATTTTCGGCCAGGGAGGCTCACGCAAGTACGGCCTCACTTGCCGCTGGCTACGCTACTTCAAAAACGACCGTGACCGCCGTGACCTCGTGACCATCGGCGCTGGCGCTGGGGTCGCCGCCGCATTCCGCGCACCAGTGGGTGGCGTGGTGTTCGCCCTCGAGTCCCTCTCGTCATGGTAAACACTTTTGTAACTGAAGCAGCCATGCATCCCCTCATCACTGCCGAGGCTAGCTATATATATATATATATACTACTCAGGTGGCGGAGCGCGCTGATCTGGCGGTCCTTCTTCACGACGGCGGTGGTGGCTGTTGTCCTGCGGCTATTCATCGAGCTGTGTGGCAGCGGGAGATGCGGGATGTTCGGCCAGGGCGGGCTAATCATGTACGACGTGAGCACAATGTTCGACGACGACCTTATGACCTACCACCTCAAGGACATCCCCACCGTCATCCTCATCGGTGTCGCCGGCGCGCTGCTTGGAGGTCTCTACAACTTGCTGATGATGAAGGTTCTACGAGTCTACAACACGATCAATGAGTACGATGGCTCAATTTATCTTCCAAGATCATATCTCTCTCTTCTTATTTTTCCATGCATCTTCTGCAAAGATCCAATTATTCGTGCAAATCATAATAATAAGCATTATATATATTTGCAGGGGAGGCCGCGCGCACAAGCTACTGTTGGCTGCCACCGTCTCGATATTAACGTCATGCTGCGTCTTCGGCCTGCCATGGCTCGCGCCATGCCGGCCGTGCCCCACGACTGGGTCTCCTTGGTCGCCGGACGGAACCTGCCACGCGCTGAACCGTTTCCGGCGGTTCCACTGCCCTCCGGGCCACTACAACGACCTCGCCAGTCTTTTTCCTCAACATTAACGACGACGCCATCCGCAACCTCTACTCCACCGGCACCAACGACGTCTACCACCCGGGTTCCATGATCATCTTCTTCGTCGCGTCCTATGCTCTCGGCGTCCTCAGCTACGGCGTGGTCGCGCCTTCGGGGCTGTTTGTCCCCATCATCCTCACTGGCGCCACGTACGGTCGTCTCGTCGCCATGCTGCTCGGCGGCCACTCCGGCCTCGACCACGGCCTCGTCGCCATTCTCGGCTCCGCTTCCTTCCTCGGCGGGACGCTCCGGATGACGGTGTCCGTGTGCGTCATAATCCTCGAGCTCACCAACAACCTGCTGCTGCTGCCCCTCGTCATGCTTGTGCTTCTCATCTCCAAGACCGTCGCCGATTCCTTCAACTCCAGCATCTACGACCTCATACTGCAGCTCAAAGGGCTGCCCCACCTCGACGGACATACCGAGCCGTACATGAGGCAACTGACCGTCGGCGACGTGGTGGCCGGTCCACTGAGGAGCTTCAACGGCGCGGAGAAGGTTGGGAACATCGTGCACATACTCCGGACGACGGGGCACAACGCGTTCCCCGTCGTGGACGAGCCGCCATTCTCGCCGGCGCCGGTGCTCTACGGGCTAGTGCTGCGCGCTCATCTTCTGGTGCTGCTCAAGAAGAGGGAATTTCTGGCAGCGCCGGAGCGGTACCCGAAGGAGTACGTGGCGGGGAGGTTCCAGGCGGAGGACTTGGACAAGCGCGGGTCTGGGAAGCACGACACTATCGGCGACGTGGAGCTGTCATGGGAGGAGATGGAGATGTACGTGGACCTGCACCCGTTCACCAACACGTCGCCGTACACGGTGGTTGAGACCATGTCACTGGCGAAGGCGCTCGTGCTATTCAGGGAGGTCGGGCTGCGCCACCTCCTCGTCGTGCCCAAGGCCTGCGACGTAAGTTCAGCGCTATTCTATTACCGAATGTATACATGCTCACTATGCTACTTGCTTCTCAACAATGCCAACCGCGTCGCTGCTGTCATTCTTCCTGCAGAGGTCGCCGGTGGTCGGCATCTTGACGAGGCATGACTTCATGCCAGAGCACATCCTGGGGCTGCACCCCGTGTTGCTGGGAAGCCGGTGGAAGAGGCTTCGGTGGCAGAAGGGCGCCGTGGCCAAGTACTTTCGCTCCCTCCTCGTGTGGATCGCCAACAGTGGCTGAAGCAAATACATCACTGCTGCTGGCAGGATGCATAATAAGTGTGCAAAATAGAGTAAATGTGGATCATATATATTGTAAAATAAGGACACCGGACTATATATATAGTTTCATATATACAATAGGCTCTAGTGCTCCACAAAGTTAACGCGCTTGCGCATAGTTTCAGCGGCTCATCTTTGCCAACACATACAACGACACAAAATAAAAAACTGAAAGTACTGCACAGACGTATTTGTTCTGTCAAAATACCTTATCCAGTGGAAGGAGCTACAATAAGCCAGATTTGACCCTCAAGACTTCAAATATTTATTCTGAAAATTTATACAATGATTTGAATCTCTCAGCTGGTAATTCTTTGAAAACGCATACTATCAAGCTTGTTTCATTCTTATTTGATTTGAAGAACAACCACTAGTGGAGAAACGACCTTTGCTCCATGTTCACTTAAATACGCCTCGCGCACCGAGGGACAACAACTTAATGGCCTTTTAGTACCGGCTAGCGTTCCAAGCCGGTACTAAATTGCCTCGGGTCAAGTCTTAGGTCGGTACTAATGTTCAGAAGCAAACACAAAAAGCCCTTTCCCTCTGCAGACTGTGCATGCCGGTACTAATGTCCGCTCTCTCCTAAGTTCTAACCTCCGCTCTCTCCCTCTACTAAGTTCTAACCTCCGCTGTCTCCCTCTACTGATTTGAGCGGGCGGCAGCGCTCGCGGGTGGGCGGCTGGGGTCTGGGCTAGGCATAGACGGTGCTCGTAGACGGGCGAGGTAGGCCAGTCGTGACGGCGCAGGCCCCAGCGGCGGCGCTCACGACCGGCTTGGCCCCGACGTGGGCGAGCACATGCCCGGCGGCAGCGGCCGACCGGCCCCAACAGGTGTTCCATTTTTTTATAGATTTTTGGAAGTGAGGAAGGGCTCTAAATACACTTGTGTGTACACTTGCCGGGGTGTACCTAGCAATTTGCTAGGGCTGACGCGGCGGGGGTTGGGTCGGCCGTCGTGGGTCGGTGGGACCCACGGTGTGCACTGTTCTGTGCGCCAGCGCTGTGGGCGCGGTGGACCGCTAGCCTCTGGGCCAACGGTCCAGTGGACCGTGTCCACCTAGCCAGCGTGGCCACGGCGTCATGGACCGGCGATGGACCGGGGCAGCTTGTTGGCACTCCTTAGCCTAACTAAAATCCGCAAGCGCACGGAGTCCGATGTAGCCTTTCACCAGGGGAGTAAGAACCTGAATATCGAATCCAAGGAACGGTAGACGCGACTAGCCTAGAACTTTTCTAACTGGACCCACCAAGGAGCAAAAGGATAAATGGGTAGAGAGCTTGACTTTAATTAGCTACTCGTTACCCCAGACAAACTATCGTTATCTAACCTGATCTGCTTCGACGGCTAGAACGGGAAGAACTCAGAACGGGATGAGAGAGGGGTTCTTCCGGGCTCAGCACTACTGTTATGAGTACACACGAACGTGGTGGAGTATAAAGGACGGACAAGACTGTCACCACCTGCAGCCTACCACTGCAGTTCCGTGGGGTGCAACACAACCTGAGGTGACTAGCCAGCACAGGCACCACGCCTAAGCTTTCAGTCACTGACCTCCACCCAACGCGAAGGGCTATAGAGGAAACCCCAAACAAGAGTCGCTGTCACTCGCGCAGACTCAGGTACCCGCAGATCAAGATAAATACGATAACTTGCTGAAAGTAAGTTGTAAACTAGCGAGGTACTAAAGGCAAGAGACCGAGGACTTGCTGAAGATAACTCTTGAATATATTCCTCGGGGGCGAAAATGTTGAGACGAGACCGAGAGAGAAATCCCGGACTCTCTCCACAAAGCTCGGCTGTCACCCGAGCAACTCACCCACTCTCTCCCTACTCTAACTCTAAAGATGAGAGAAAAACCCACTAAGCTACTCTTCTCTCCTTTGGATGGTTGATGGATGCTTTCTCAAGGTGAAGGAGGGTCCCTTTTATAGTCTTCAAGGGCGGTTGCAGGCGTCAGGATTAAGCTAACCCTCTGCTTAAATGCCACGCGAAGGGGGACAGGTGGCGGCCTCTGGGGGAGGCCGGCCGGCCTAGGCCAGGCCGATCGGCCTGGCCTGGCTGCCCCGTGGTACCGCCTTCTTCAGGGACGCTCTGGATTGCTCCCTGAGGTCGGTAACGGTTGCTTTGGATCAAAGCTGTCCAAGAATCCAATGTTGGTGGGCCCTTCAATCCATGCAAATGTAGCTTAGGCCTTTCGGTTTCTTGGATTAAACCGACGTTGATCGCACGTCTCATGATCATTTATGTTGTGTTTGTGATCTCCTGGATTAGTGACGTGGCAAGTGGGAACAGAAGGGGGCCGGTCGGCCTGGCATAGGCCGGCCGGCCTGGCTTGGTGCCCAATGTGGCTCATCTTTTGCTTGCTTGCTCCTGCACTCACAAATTATACAAAACTTGTGTAACTCATTAGAAATAATCAATTTCACTTTGTTATGAGCAAGATGAGCCTGAAATGTGATGGAATGTTGGTGGTGAAACCGTATCGTAACGACCACCAACAGCAGCCGCGGGGTCTACGGCTCACGTAGACTGGGCGCAGGGAGTCGGCGGGGAAGGGTGTAACGGGGAAGCGGCGACAGTGTCGGCCATGGGCCCACACGTCAGGTTTATGGAGAGAGCGGAGGAGACGGCGAGGCGACGGCGGCGAACGGCGACGCGCCGGTTCGGGAGGGGGAGGTGGCGCCGCCGCGAGCACCATGTATGCCATCGCAAGGGCCACCGAAGCAGCACCGGAGTGGCGGTATAGCTCGCCGCCGGCCCTACGGTTTGGACCAGGAGAGAGAGGAGATCACGGCGGTTCTGTTGGGGCTAGCAGGACGAAGGAGAGGGGAGCGGAATGGCGTGGCCGTGCACAGGGAGGAGAAGGGAGGGTTCGGGCTCGGGTTGTGCTTGTGCCGGGGAAGGGAAGGGCGAGGTCTCCTATTTATAGGCGGCCGGAGGTGGCCGGGGTGCGCCGGAGGCCGCCACGTCGTGCGGAAGGGATGAGGGCGGCCGGCGTGGCTGAGACGCGTGGCACCGGGGATGGCGTCACGGCGGCAGCGGCAGGCTGAACTCCGGGCGTCTGGAGGGTGGTCGACACCTCACCCGTGTCACGGTGGAGCGCGGAGGCATGGCCACGCGGCACGCGCGTACCCCGAGACGGCATCGCGGCCGTGGGGCGCGGATCGGGCGGCGCCGGTCGATTGTGGCGGCGCGGGTAGAAGGGCGAAGGACGGAGGAAGGGGACGGATGATGTCGGCATGACGTCGCCCCGGGGTGGAGCGTGGGCCACGTGCACACGGGCCGAGCGGCGGGAGGCGGACTGGGCCATGGGATGAAAGTGCGCGGGCCGCAGGGGTGGGCTGGGCCATGGCCGGTTGAGGAAGGGGGAGGAAAAGCGGGCGGAGGAGGGAAGCCAGGGGGCATGGATGGACCTTAAGGTTGGGCTGCGAGGGATGGTTGGGCCAGAACCGGGGTTTCGGCCCAAAAACGTTTAGACACTTTTTTTTTCTATTTATTTGAAAGAGGTTTTAAAAGGAATTTGAATTCAAATTTGAACCAAACCTTTCCTAGTTTTTTTTTCTAGGTTTTTAGAGACTTATTTTAGTACTCAAGTTGTGGAACATCCCTATTATTTTCCCATAGTTATTTATAGTTTATTATCCATATTTATTCTTTTTAAAATCTATAATTACTCTAATGAGTCTAGTATTTATCTAAATAAATCCTAAATTAATTCTATTTAATTTTGAGGGTGTTACAGACATGCTCTCCGATCATTTCTTTTGGCCACATATGTGACGTGATGTCCAGCGGCACGTCCCTTGGGAAGATGCATTGTTTGCTTGAAAGCTAAGTCCCGCCTCAATCCCATTGGTTTATATACTCGATTACCTATTCCACATGTCCCTTGGGAAGATATATCTATGGACTTTGTTCTGGGGTTCCCTCGGTCTCAGAGTGGGAGGGATTCAATTTTTGTTGTTGTAGATCGCTTTTCTAAAATGGCACATTTTATCCCCTGTCATAAGAGCGATGATGCTTCACACATTGCTGATTTATTTTTCAGGGAGATTGTTCGTTTACATGGAGTTCCAAAGACTATTGTTTCAGACCGGGATACAAAATTTCTCAGCTACTTTTGGAAGACATTGTGGGCTAAGCTTGGCACAAAGTTGTTATTTTCAACCACTTGTCATCCACAAACGGATGGGCAAACTGAAGTTGTCAACCGTACCTTGTCAACCATGTTGCGTGCTGTGTTGAAAAAGAATTTGAAGCTCTCGGAAGACTGCCTTCCACATGTTGAATTTGCTTATAATAGGGCAGTCCATTCCACAACAAACTCTTGTCCATTTGAAATAGTTTATGGGTTTAAACCGCATACTCCCATGGATCTTTTGCCTTTACCATTACAGGAACAAGTTAACTTGGACACCACAAAAAGATTAGACTTTATCAAGCAGTTACATGCGGAGACAAGAAAGAATATTGAGAAAAAATCAGCACAATATGCAAAGCAAGCAAACAAAGGTAAGAAGAAGGTTACATTTCGGCCAGGAGATATTGTATGGTTGCATCTATGAAAGGATCGCTTTCCCCAACAGCGTAAGAGTAAGTTATCTCCTCGGGGTGATGGTCCGTTCAAGGTTCTCCAAAAGATAAATGATAATGCTTACAAAATTGAGCTGCCACCTGAATTCCAATGTGAGTACAATATTCAATGTCAAAGACTTGCTTCCATTTGTTGGAGAGCCTGAGTCGAGGACATGCCTAGCATTCACTCAAGAGGGGGAGGCTAATGAGGACATGCCTAGCATTCACTCATCTTCAAATGAAACTCCACTTGATATAGCTGGTCCAATTACAAGGAGTAGAGCTAAACAATTGTGGAAGGAAATTCATTCTCAGGTGAACGCTAACCTTATGTTTAATAATCAGTCTATGTTGAATGAACCTATGCTTTTGAGTTCTTGTTTCAATGTCCTTAGGAATGATGGAGTATATGAACTAGCATGGGATGAAGATGGATTCAAGCCTCGGGACATCTGAACCAAGAAGCCTATGGTGTGCATGAATAAAATGGATGTTCATCACCTTTGTATGGTAATGCAACTAGAAGCTAGATGACTGACACATGGTACGAATTCCAAGCTTCACCACGAACGAAATACAAAGAGTTAGACGGTGTTCTACAAGTGGATGGAAGCGTCTTCAAGTCTATTTTCCAACCCATCAAACGGCTCATTATTTTGACTTCCCACTAAAGAGTTATGCTCATTTTAGTAACTGCTGCCAGGAGCGGAAAAGATGCGCGAACTAGCCACGAAATCCACTAGTACATGCGCATACTGCCATCCACTCAAAGATGAACGCCCCTATTTCTATATATATCTTGCACTAAACAATGAAAGGACAGCTTTTGATTGAGTGAATACAGAATACATAAACTCGTGGAGTTTTGTTTATGCGTGAGTCTTGAGAGGCTTACAACACTTGTTCTTTCGATTCCTGAGGGAATTGTAGAACGCCGAACTGTGGTTCACCCAGTTCGTGCCTTCACGTCTATAGGGCGTGATTGCGTGGGCTGTTTCGTCGGTACGTGGAGGGTGATTGTCTCGGTAGTTCGTCGTGTGACCAGCCTCGCGGTGCGACAAGTCACGCAGCGACAAGTTATCAAATTCGCGAATCCTACGAGAAGATCGGGCCACACAACTTGCTACACGCGTTGCATAGGTGTGTCCATATCAGAGTTTCCTACACCGGATCTACTCGAGGTGAGCCGGTGAGCAACCCTGGCTTGATTTCGTCCAGCTCCGTGGCCCCACATCGCCGGATTCTGGCCAAACCCGCCGCAAGCCGTGACCCAGGGACCACATTGGAAGCCTTAAAATCTTTCCACGATCCTTTCTGCAAGTTTCTAGCGGCTAATCTGTTAATAGATTGTATAGATCTAGGTTTCAAATCAGAGGTCTTGTAAAATCGGTTAACAATCACAAAAAAATCAGAAAAATGCAAACTCAATTTTGTTGGGCTCTCTGTGCTGTGTTATATCTTTTATAGAAAGCATGTATAGGTGTTTCCTGTATAGATTTCAAACTAAGTTCAAATCTATTCAAACTTAAATTTGTGCATAGTTTGAAATCTACTGCTTTGTTTGTGCTAATTTTTGGGTGTGTTATAGATGATGAAATGTTAGGCTTCTGTAAAAGTTGGCACAAAGTTACACAATAGATTTTGAGTTATTAATTGTCTAGGCTTGCAGTGCACGTTTGGATCAACATTTTCAATAATTAATCTGTGCAGCTTCTGAGCTCAATCTCTTTACAGCAGATCTGTAATGTCTTGATGCATGTCTGGTAAAAAGTAGAGCTTAGTTCGAGCTGGCTAACGTGCTCTTTTAATTTATAACAGTTTAATCTTGGCTAATCCAAACAGCAAGATCCTTTGATCTTCTTAAGCTACCATTTGGCATGTGAGCTTGCTTAGACTAGTATAGGCTCTGGTGATTTTCTAAGGATCAATGGATGATAGTGTGATTTATTAGGATTTATTCTTGATGTTAGTGTGCTGTTTTTGTTTGATTTATTGTGGTAATTTTATACATGATCTTGGTCTGGTTTTTGGTCAGTAAATCAAGTAAACCACCTTGAACATACTGAAATTTTCTCATATTAAATTAAAGAACCAAACTGCCAGAATAAATTGTTGAAGTTACCTTGCTTAAAAGGCTAATTAATAGTAAGTCACCTCTTTAAGCTATTTAAATAAGTTAAAACATCACCCCACACACCCTTGCTGTTTTGTGAAGGAATCAAAGTTAAATCCTAATAGATGTTTACACAATCACCATCAACAAACCCAAGTACTTTTGTGAGTAAACACAAACTTAATTAAAGTAAGGGAAGGTCAGACCAAAATTGTCCAGGTGAATGTGTCACACAATACACCCCGGGTCTATCATGATGCAATTATGATGACTCGATACAAGATCATACTCTTATTGCATGTGCATCTCGTGTAGAACAAGTCCTCGCTGACGGCGACTATGAACTCGTCCCCGCTGGAGGTGAAGGCCAAGCGGAAGGTGAAGTGAACGCCGTCCAGGTCGAGCAAGACCCGAACACAGCTGCAAAGGAACCACAGGCTAACATCGTGCCCGAAGGCAAGCCCCGGAGCATGTCCTATGTTTCGAAATCTTGCAACTATGTTTTTGTTAAGTTTTGCTTGTGCATTTACGTTTCAGGAGTTGAATTGAAACCTTAGTTGCATGATCCTAGGTACCTATGCTTCGCAATACTAGTATGATAGGTCGATAGCTGCCATGCTATAAGGACCCGGTAAAAGTCGAGTGATTTCCTGTCACTCGCGAGATATAGGAATCAACTGCCTTACTTATGTTGGAATCATAAGGATGACGGGCGGGGATTTTTGTCATGTAGATGCCCCGTCCATGTATGCTAAAATTGGTTAAGGTCGAAAGGTACGGTACTGCTGGTTAAGTTTTTGAACGCACTAAGCACTTATCGATTCTATGGGGTCGGTAAGTTTAGTACCTACATGAATTCGGTGTGCGGACTTTTTCCTGCTCCTTTCGGGAACTTCTTCCCCATGCCTCGAACATGTGAGTACGAAGGGCATAAGTGTTTCGGTTTGGCCGACCTTGGACTTCATATTCCAGGGGGAGTTTGGTTCTGGACGCAACTGAAGGATTAATGGGAACTATCTGGTAGCTCTAGCCTTTGGCTGAGTGCGATGATCCGTGTGCTTAGGTCCACCTTGCAAAGGTTAAGAAATCGGTTCGAACTGTCTATTTCTTGCAGCCAATGAGACTACTTGACCTCACTGCCGCATTGGGTAAGAAGTGGAACATGACGATGGAAAGAAACCTGATGTTGCTTAATTGCTTGCTCCACTTGCTTGGTTAGTACAGGTTGCTTACCTAGAACGGTTAATTTGAACTAGAACTTGATGCTAAAATATTGAAAGCAAGGACCCACTCTTAGTCGCTCTTTAGCAAAACAAACCCACCAGCCAAAAGCCTTGCATGTCTAGGAGTCGGTGATATAGTTTTCACCTGACGGGTAAGTCTTGCTGAGTATTAGTATACTCAGCATTGCTTGTTGAATTGTTTTCATGTAGTGCTCTCGAGGAGATGGTTGCAGGTCTTACCTGGCCAACCACCCTTCCTCTTGATTGGACCGTTGTGTGGGACGAGGATGCTTCTGAGTGATGTTACAACGGCTTCACGTGATGTCACTACCGTTTCGAATAAATAGTTTATTTCTGCTGCTTTTCAAACTCTGAGACAACTGTTACTTTATGCATTGAACTGGTTTGTAATAAAGTACCTCAAGTGTGACCTTAATTAATTGTGGATTGTTGTAATCTCTGGGACTCTCCTTCGAGAGGGTCTTTGCATGACTCGTTTCGATCGAGGTAACTGTTCGTGGTTGCATCGGGCTCGACCCGACAAACTGACATCTTAATCTGTTTTAGGCGTGACGACCAATGGAAGGTTAGCGCACTTAAGCCAGATTAATTTGAGCGGTTCTGCCACAACCGCTTCCCCAAGGTCAGGCCCGCTTACCTTGGCAGCTCTCTAGGACCTCTAGACTATCCTCACAGACTAACACATGTCTTTTCTGCGCACTTTGTCCTCACTCATGCGCACCCACTCTGGGCCCACACCAGCCATGCGCACTATGCCTGCACAACTACGACCCCACAGGCCCGTGAAACGGCGAGAGTCGGCTCTAATACTAATTGTAACGTCCTGCCTCCCTGAGGCCAGGCCTGCTTACTTTGGCAACTCTCTAGGGCCTCTAGACTATCCTTACAGACCAACACATGTCTTTTCTGCGCACTTTTACTCGTTTCGATCGAGGTAACTGTTCGTGGTTGCATCGGGCTCGACCCGACAGACTGACATCTTAATCTGTTTTAATTGCGTGATGACCAATGGAAGGTTAGCGCACTTAAGCCGGATTAATTTGAGCGGTTCTGCCACAGCTGGCATCAGAGCGAAAAGTCGTGCAACAGAGGTTCGCACGGTCCCGATACACTTGTTTTGCAATAAAACTTGACCAATTAGTGCTTTGCGAAAAACTCGTTGGATCACTAAGGATTTGCATAGACCGTGAAGCCCTAGAGGGAATTTCGGGTTGTTTCAGGTGGCTTGCTATCTATGGTATATTTGACTAACTTGCCCAGCACATCTTGCCCACGTGTTTTATACGTGCGCTGGTTTCCGTGCCCCGCGTGCACGAAGGGTGATAGGATTTCCATTCCAAGGAACCTATCGTTACGGTTGTGTAAGAGTCGCCACATGTTTTATATGTGAGTAAGGTCTTGATGGTATGGCTCTAATTCTAATGAGCCTATCGTCCTGGTTGTTCGCCACGTTCGAGACGTGTGCATGATGCCACATCACGAGGTATGCGAAGGGTTGTGTGCTCTATTCAAAATGAGCGTACGACCTAGACTAGATGCACTGTCCATGCAGTGTTGAATGCATGGATACCATTTTTATAAATGAACGGTAATGAATGGGGACGCTTCCGTG
This sequence comes from Urochloa ruziziensis, assembly GCA_015476505.1. Lineage (NCBI taxonomy): Eukaryota > Viridiplantae > Streptophyta > Magnoliopsida > Poales > Poaceae > Urochloa > Urochloa ruziziensis. The sequence goes on along the minus strand of CM027125.1, from coordinate 14,909,043 downwards.
ACGTGCTGGTACGAAAGTTTCATGGTTTTCTTGTAGGTACACTAACCTCGATTCGTTAAGCTGCGATTAGTTGTGTGCCGACTAGATATTATAGGGAGAGACGTGTATTGTGCCTCGCCACCGGCAATTAACTACGTACACCAAGACTTCTTGGTATTTGTGAGGACGGTTTTAGTTCTTTTGCATCATGTTAACCACCTTAAAATTGTTAAGGCAACCTGAGGCACAAAGGAAATAAAAATCGTAAATCTCACAAACTCCTAAAAATCTGTCAAATCTGTGTTCTCTGCTGGTCCGAATTTTTTTGGGTCATTAAGACATCTCATTTGGCTGGGCACCCTAAATAAAAGTTGTTCATAAATTTGTAACCAGGCTTCTGTAAAAATTTCAAGATTTTTGAGCAAGTAAAACTTGAGCTATGCTAAAAACAAGAGCTGCCTGTTTGCTGGAAAAATCTGGCAGACAGCAAGTTAAAAATTGAGTGTTTCACCCACCTTAAACTCAAAACCAAACCAACCTCTGAATACCAAACTTGTGGGTAATAACTTTAAGGGAAACCTGGTGAAATTTGGGAGCTTTTGGTTGAGTAGTTTTGGAGTTGCGCCCGCTTTTCCACCGCTGTTCTAGTCTTCTTTTTCCTTCCGCACAGTTCTCACCCGGTTCTCTGTTCACTCTTCTACAGATGGCAGACGCGGCTTTTTTGTGTTTGGTGCGGATGGTTTTCTCCACTCTGAGTGCCTCTCTTGGGAGGGTTTTCCCACTATCTTGTGGGACGCTCTGAGCACCGCCGGCTTCGCCTCACCACCCCTCTACTTGTGCCACGAGTTTCTTGTGGACGGTGTGCTTCGTTGCATCACTAGGGTCTACGTGCCACCTCACCCTCACCACCCAGAGTGGCCTCTGGTCCATGCTGAGGTGATAGGCCACCGGTTGACCGACACCGTGGAGTCAGCTGCCTTGCGGGTGCTGAACGTCTTTTGTGACTTCCGCCCTGTGGAGGTGATGACTACCCCGCTTGGGTTGCTTCCTACCACGCAGCCCGACGACCCGGCTTGGTTGGACCGTCGAGCTCACGTGGAGACGGTTGTGGACTGGACTGGTAATGTTCCGACTATTGAGGGACTGACACGGTATGTGTCTGCGTTTTCCAGGCTTCAAGCACTGCTTCAGGGAGGGCTGGCTGACACGGTTGAGTTTGGTATGGCTTCTCACCGGTCCCTCCGACAGCTCCAGTATGACTACACTACTCTCACCATGGAGGCTGCCGACGACCCAGCCCATTTCTTCTTTCCCCCACCAATAAGTCCACTCCGCCTCCCCCAACTCCTTCCGCACGCGCGGCGCACACGGCCCACAACACCGGCCGGGTGACGTCACGCTGACGTCACCCGTTCTTCCCCCCCTTCTCCCTCCCCTCGCCGCCGCGCCCATCCCACCGCCGCCGCCGCTCGATCTCCCTTCACCGGCTCAGATCGAGCCTAGGGGGACGAGCACGCGGCATGTCGCCCCCATGCCGCTCCAGCGCACCACAGTTGCGGTGCCGATCACGTTCCGCGGCTCCGAGCAGAGCTTGCCGCCGGGAGCCACCTCCCCGCCATGCGTCTAGTCGGAGAGAGCCCCGGAGGAGACCCGGAGTACCATCTCCGGGTTATAAATAGCCCTGTGCCCTCCGCCACTCACTCCACGTACACACACCACACACACACACAACCACCGGCGCACGGCCAAGCTTCACGCCACCGCACGCCGGTCGAACCACACCGGCCGCCCTCCGCTCGCTGTCCTATGGTAAGAGTGTCCCCCCCCCCCCGGTCGTACCACACCGCCCGCTCCCTTTCTCCACCCCTCCATACACACTGGCCGTAGTGCGCGCCACCGCACCCCAGCGAGCCGCCGGCCGCCTCGGCCTTTCTCTTCCCTGCACAAGCACACTAGTGTGCCCTACACTACCCTAGAACCACACACAAGCCTCAACTAGGAGCCCAAGAACACGCTGCCCTTTTTTCCCTATCGCCGCCGCCCGAGCTCCGGCGAGCTTGAGCTGCCACCTCGAGCCACCCTGCCGCGCTAGAGCATGCCCACTCGCCCCACCATGCCCTCCTCTACCTCTACGCCAAATTCTAGCCCCCGCCGTGACCTAGGGCGGCCGGAGCAAGCAGCTCCGGCGAGCTGCCCTGCCTCCGCCGCCGCGTGCCATTGCGCCTCCCAGCTGGTTCTGGCATGGCGCCCACGTGGCTGCCATGCTGGCCACAGCCCCACGGGCCAGCGGCCCAGCCACGCCACGCGGCCGCCATCTCCCCCACTTCCCCCTCCGTGCACCCGGTTCACATGGACCCCAGACCCCGACGTCCCCTGGTCCATGGCCCGTAGTTCACGGGACCACAGCACAGTGACCAGGCGTGGGTCCGTGCCCCCAGGCCCACCTGTCTGTTTCTCTCTCCCCTGGAAAATGCTAGGTACACCCAGCTTAGTGCACACAAAAAGTTATTTCTCCACCTTGGAGCTTTGTAAAAATTCCTAAAAATTCACCAAAAATCTTAGAATAATTTCTAAGCCTAGAAATGTCTTGTTATCTAAAAACCCATATCTACAACTCCTAGAATAAAATAACTTTCCTTATGCATTAATTCCCAGAATAGGCTTTTAATTTACTAAAGTAAGAAGGACCCCAATAAGACCCTAGGATCCCAAACTGTCCTGGACCAACCCCCTTAACCCTTGATTGGTGTATTGATCTGTGTGATTAATCTATAGCCCGCGTCTGTACAGACACTGACCCCAAAAACGATGCCGAAGATCCTGACTACGAAGAGGAAATATGGAACGAACTCAACGCAGGGCAAGGCAAGTCCCGTCATTAATGCTACTTAATTATGCAAAATTACTTTCCCTACATGGTCATGTTATGGCAGCTATTCTATAGCAAGTAATTCATTTAAAACTGGTACTCATTTACATTAAATAGTAAGTGGTTTATTGTGAAGACTAGAGAGTGGAAGGGTAACCCCGTCAAAGGATCCTATCCTAAGAGCCACTCTGGTCACCACTAAGGACCGGTTCGCGGGAGAATCTTTCCATTGACTGAGTACAGTCCCGCATGCCAAAAACGCATGGCCTTCGGGACTCCCTATTCATGTGAGGCCTTGGTCCACACCCTGCTAGCCAGCCTTAGTAACCTGTCCTAAGGGGGCCATGGATGGGCAACAGGTCTGCTGGAGACAGACCCCGGCAGAGGACTGGGTCTAGTCGGTACGAGTCGCAAATGATTGGGTCAGTAGAACCTGGTGGCAGAGTTACCACAATATATTTTTCTGATGCATCCATACCCTGGGTAGGTCCTTTTGTCGACATGTCCGACTCCTGCTTAGACCCCAGCAGATTCTGTGGACAGAACTAGGGAGAGGCTATCTAGAGATAGACGCTGGCGGGAAAGGATCTCGTAGGGCAGTACCGCCTGAGTTCGAGGTATGGGCTGACCGAATGCAGGATGGGCTGATCGAATGCGGGACAGAGAAGTACTACCTCTGTAGAGTGAAAAACCTATTTGGATAGCCGTGACTCTCGGAAAAGAGTCCAAACGGTTAAAGTGTCCGATGATTAGACCACATCAATCATAAATATTGAGCCGTGACTTTTGTTTACTAAATGGAACTAGCAGGGGGGTAATGCCCCTCCAGGACCAACCTTATAGTTTTATATAATTGTTGTGGGACTTGCTAGGTACCCCTGTCACAAGTACTCACCCTTGCCTTGCCTCCACTTCAGAGGAGTTCGCCGAGGACGAGGCAGACGATGTGGACCAGGATTGGTGACGTGCTCAATCTCGACGCCGGTAACTCTACGTAGTAACGTTAGATCTTTACTTTCTGAATAAAGCGGAGGCCTTGAAGCCCGCTTGTAAAACCTTGTACAGTCTCTAAGCTGTACATCGATGTAAATTATCAATAAAAGTTACTCGGTGTTGGCTTTTGGCACAACTTGTGCGGAAATACTTGTGTTAAATGTATCCAGAGTTGATGCAAGTACTTTCGGAACCCCGTGACGCAAGCATTCCCCACAGGAGTGGTATCAGAGCCAACTAGACCCTAGTACCCTATAGAATGGCCAAATAGAGAAATTAGTAACTCCTTCAAACCTTTCCTATGCTGCTAGGATACATGGAACAGTTTCTAAACAAGTTCCTTAATCTCTGAGATAGGAATATGGACGGAGAATCATGGACCGATGAGAAGGGTTCATTACATTCCGACTGTAACCATAACATCGGTTTCCAACGTCTCCTAAGGAATGCCCTTAAGGAACTAGGCTTCTTCAACACTCTGCCGTATAAAGGGAGAGAGTATATGGCTAAAGGGAACCCTTCTTGTGAAGTTTGGGTAACCGTAAGACCAGCCCCCAAGCCTTCCGTGGAAAAAGTCTGGACGATCAGTGCCTATGGTGCTAGATACTCGGATACTCTACAATTGGTAGCCAAGAAGGCCATAGTGGCAGTTTGTCGCGATAGAGTGAAGAACACCGTGGATACTTCCCTCTGCTACCTCCCAATCGGAAATACTAATAGAATAGCCTGGAACTACTGTATGAAAGTCCTCTTCACCGAACCTATGGTCCCCGACCATGCCATCCTAATCACTACGTTGGAATATCTCCTAAGCCTAGAAAACTTGTTTGAGAACTTGAACATACGGTTTCAGGAAGCTCGACGCCACGTAGAAATGCTTGAAGATCGCCTTGTCATAACTAAGGACCATATGTCTGAACTGGTAGACTATGTCGAGGCAACAGAGAAAAGAGTGGTGATGGCCGAACAGTTAGTGGAAGGAGCCAAGGAAGATGTAAGTTGGGGACTGAGAAAGATAGCAAGGAAAGCCAGAGGAAAGAATCCCGCCAAAACACCAAAAACAGCTAAGCCACAAACCAAGACAACCCCTAAAGCCACCAAAACCACTCCACTGCCTCCTATAGCCGAAGTTCCGGAAGCAAATTCCGAAGCTTCAAGTCAAACAACACCTATAAATATTTGCCCCGAAGAAAGGAAATTAAACCAAACCTTCAAAGGCAAGGAACCAATGGAGGAAGAAAACCTCGGGAGAGAGGATGCCAATGTGACTCTTATTCAAGAAAGATGCCATGAGACTTCCGGCATAGCAGGAGAAGCAATTAACGATTACGGTATAGATATCCCCATATGATCACCAGTACTGCCAACTGCACCAATTATGACCTTTGAGCTCGATATGGATGTCATGGAATTTATAAACCAAGCTGACTTCATGGACAACTGGGGGTCAGCCCAGATGTCTGCTGACTCCGTCGCAAATTCCATGTGGGATGCGACAACTTTTGGGGGGTCAAGGCTTTTGGGAAAGCTATGACTAGGACAAAAAAAGCGAGAAGAAACTCCCCTACCTCCAGATTAGATACCTAGAGAGTACATCATGTAGTGGCCTTGTTTATATAATTAGTCACATATGTTGTATTGTGTGCAAAGGACTTCAAGTCCCACTCTGGAAATAAATAAAGTGTACATGTTTGAGCATAATATTAAGCACTATTTTCCAAAACTTATCCCTTTAAAAAAATCTAGATAATCTTACCCCTTTCTACTCCTAGACTGTGAAGCCTGATACGGAAGTTAACGTGCAGATGGGACCTAAAAGATCTGCCAGAATACAGGAGCGACGGAACCGTCAGACTAGAAATCTCGGACATCGACAGAGCAATGAACAGTCTGAAGAAGAATGTGTGCATGTCAGAGCACGCCCTAGAAGAAATCAAAGTCACTCCACTGACTCCCAAGAGGGGTATGAAGAAGATGCGATCGATATATCTGATGCCGAAGAAAGACAAGCTGAAGAGCAGCAAGAAGTTCATGAGCCGCCACCCCCACCAATGGTCGATTTAGTAGTGGTTATGGCTAATCAAACCCGGCTAATGGAGACCATTGTCCAAGGTATAAACCATAATCAAAACTATCGTACGGGAAATGAGTTGGGACAACCCTGCAAGATTATAGAATTCATAAGAAGCAATCCACCAACTTTTGATAGTACCGACGAGCCACTTGAAGCCGATGATTGGTTGAAAACTATTACTAAGAAGCTGGAAGCCATCCATGCCGAAGGCTGAGATAGGGTTTTACTTGCGGCCCCAGTTACAAGGATCCGACAGTGAATGGTGAGATAATTACTGCATGGCGGCAAACAATGCAGCTGATATTACTTGGGAAGAATTTCAAGATGAATTTCGCCGCTATCATAGTCCAGAAGGAGCCATGGATCGCAAGGCCGACAAATTTAAGACACTCTGCCAAGGTGGCATGACAGTATCATAATATCATCATAAGTTTATGAAGTTAGCTTGCTATGCCCCAGACGAAGTTAATTCAGATAAGAAGAAGCAATGCCGATTCAAGAAAGGCCTTAACAGTATCTACTGGCAGCAAATGACTCCACACATATACCCTGATTTCAATATCGTGATCAGTCACACTATCTCCGCCGAAACTGCCCATGATGAAGAAGACCAAAAGGAGAAATACCAAACCCAACGCATCCAGCAGCGAAATACACGAGTGGCAAATTTCCCTACACAGCGAACCCGCTTCAACCCAGATCTTGCTTCCCAAGGAACATCGTTCCATAACACTACTACACAACCAGCAAGCTCGGGTCGTAGCTTCAACATGGGGCAGCCTCCCCAAACTAAAGCCACCACTGCCACTGCTGCCACCGTGGGAGTCAAAGCGTGCTTCCACTACCGCGAACCTGGTCATTTCAAAGCCAACTGTCCCTACAAGAATAAAGGACCCGCACCAGCTGCTTCGGTGGGAAGCTCACGACCGACCCCGAGTGGACGAAACGGCCAACAGAACAAAAGGCCCGTACCATATTATACTCAGGGATGTTTGAATTACGTGGATACCGAGGAAGCCCAAGCAGCTCCTGACGTTGCACTCGGTAAGTTTCCTGTTAATTGCCACCTCGCAAACGTCCTGTTTGATTCTGGAGCATCACATACCTTTGTAACTTTAAAATTCACCATAGAAAACCAGTTACCTACTACCCCACTAGAGAATCCAATCCTAGCAACAACCCCTGGAGCCAAAATACCATGCAGACTGCGAAGTCCGAGATTTCAAATTCTTTTAAGTGGGGTAGAATTTCTAGCAGACCCAGTGATACTAAATTCGGAAGGTATAGACTTAATTCTGGGAATGGACGGGCTGAAGAAACACAATGGACAAATAGATAGTGGAGAAGGATTATTACTCTCACTAGCCCTGATCACCGATTCGTACAATGCCAGATGTAGAATAAAAATGTCTCAACTATGGTATATCTGATGGATGTTACTTCAGTCAAGCAAGTACCAGTCGTTAGAGAATACCCCGATGTTTTTTCGGAGGAATTACCTGGCCTAACTCCAGACAGGGACGTAGAATTTGTCATAGATCTCTTACCAGGCACAACCCTTATAGATAAGAGACCATACAAAATGGCTATTGATGAGTTGGAAGAATTAAAGAAACAACTCAAAGATTTGTTAGAAAAAGAATTTATACGTCCTAGTTCATCACCCTGGGGTTCGCCAGTTTTATTCGTAAAGAAGAAAGACAGAATCTTAAGAATGTGCATCGACTATAGATCCCTTAATGAAGTTACTATCAAGAACAAGTATCCGCTACCACGAATAGATGATCTGTTTGATCAGTTGGAGGGATCAAAATATTTCTCGAAGATAGATTTGAGGTCAGGATACTATTAATTTAAACTTCGGTGGGATGATATACTAAAGACAACATTCGTCACAAGATACGGTCAGTATGAGTATACCATTTTGCCATTCGGTTTGACCAATGCTTCTGCCTACTTCATGAATTTGATGAATAAGATGTTCATGAAGGAATTAGACAAATTTGTGGTAGTATTTATCGATGACATCTTAATCTATTCCAAGGCTGCCGAAGAGCACGAAAGGCACCTCAGAATTGTTCTGAAAAGATTACGAGAACATAAGTTATACGTCAAGTTTAATAAATGTGAGTTTTGGTTAGAGAAAATTGTTTTCCGGGGGCATGTTATAACACAACGAGGTGTTGAAGTAGACCCCTCAAAAGTAGAAGCAGTCCTCGAATGGCAACAACCAAGAAATGTACATGAAGCACGAAGTTTTCTGGGATTGGCCGGTTATTATCAAAGATTCATTGAAGGATTTTCCAGTATAGCCAAACCCATGACGGAACTGACCAAGAATGGAATAAAGTTTAAATGGACGATAGCCTGTGAAGATAGCTTCTAGAAATTAGGCTAGTAACTGCCCCAGTATTAGCCCTTCTGGATATATACTAGAATTTTGTAATATACTGTAACGCCTCCCGTAAAGGATTGGGAGCTGTCCTAATGCAGAATGAAAGAGTAATAGCATACGCGTCACGGGAACTGAAAACTCATGAGATGAACTACACTACCCATGATTTGGAATTAGCCTATGTGGTTCACGCCTTAAACATTTGGAGACATTATCTACTCGGCAAAAGATGTGACATCTATACAGACCATAAGGGTCTCAAATATATATTCACTCAAAAGGAACTAAACTTAAGGCAACGAAGATGGCTGGAGTTAATAAAAGATAACGATCTGCACTTGAAGTACCACCCCGGAAAAGCCAATACCGTAGCCGATGCCTTAAGGTGGAAATCCAGCTGCAAACCAAAAGAACTGACCCAAGAGATGCAGGCCCTGAATCTGCAAATTATTCCATTCGGATACCTCATCAACATACACTTGCAGCCTCTGCTCCAAGTACAGATCAAGGAAGCCCAGAAGAAAAGTAAGGAAATTATGTTGTTACAAAATTCAATCGGACTAGGGAAAGGTCCAGAATTCAGGATTGATAAAGAAGGCACCCTTTACTTTCGAGATAGAATTGGCGTGCCTCCTTAAGACGAATTAAGAAAAAAATTATGAACGAAGCTCATAATTATGCCTATTCCATACACCCGGGATCCACCAAAATGTACCAAGATTTAAGGGAATCATATTGGTGGCCAGGTATGAAGAAGAACATAGCTGAGTTTGTAGCCAGCTGTCATGTTTGCAATACCATTAAAGCAGAACATCAAAAGCTAGCCGAATTATTACAACCTTTACCGATACATGAATGGAAATGGGAAGAAATTAGTATGGATTTTATTGTTGGTTTACCCAAGACAGCAAAAGGGAATGTCTCGATATGGGTGATCGTAGATCGACTGACGAAGACTGCCCATTTCATCCCCGTGAAAACAACATGTGGAGGAATTAAGTTAGCTTGGCTATACATCGACAATATTCTAAAGTTACATGGAGTACCCAAGAGAATAGTAACAGACCGAGGGCCACAATTCACCTCTACATTCTAGAGAACTCTGCATCGAAGCTTAGGCTCTTCCTTGGACTATAGCTCAGCGTATCACCCTCAGACCGGTGGACAAACGGAGTGAGTGAATCAAATCTTAGAAGATATGCTACGAGCCTGCGTCCTAACCTATGGAAAAGATTGGGATGAAAGCCTAGCCTATGCTGAATTCTCTTATAATAACAATTATCAAGCTAGTCTGCAAATGTCACTGTTCGAAGCCTTATACGGCAGGAAATGCAGAACCCCATTAATATGGTCAGATGCCGGAGAAAGAACCCTGTTTGGACCAGCCGTACTACGGGATGCAAAGAAGAAAACTAAACAAGTACGAGAAAACTTGACAGTGGCACAAAACCGACAGAAAAGTTATGTGGACACCCGAAGGAAAGAACTGGCATTCCGACCCAACGAATATGTGAGGACCCGGTGTGTCCGAGGACCGGTGGATGGTCGCTTCCTGGTGTGATGAGTGATTGACAACGTGGTGTGGATTGACGTTTCCCTTGCTCAAGTATTGCAGGTGTAGAATGCGGCTTGGTTGCATTGGTGCAGGTGAAGAACAGGCGCGAAAGGTCTTAGCCATGGCGGCCTCCGAGGAGCGGAGAGACAAGTAGGCTTGGTTCGAGGGACCCGGTGGCCGGTGGATCAAGTGCGGTTCACATGCTGGCAAGAATGAGCAAGGGGACGTGGTTCCGGTGTGAGGTAGCGGCTCACAACCGAAGCTCATACGCGGACGAGAAGCCGGCGCAAGGTGACGGCTAACAACCGAAGTTTGCGCGCGGGGTTTGGTGATTTGGCCACAAAATCATCGGTGGACGGTTTCCCTTGGTTTGGGCCTCAAAACCAAGGCCGAGGACTCGACGAGGCAAGTTTTGGGCTGCTGGGCCAGTGGTGGCTGTCAGAGGCGATTAAACCGCCCCCAGGGGCGGTTTAACCGCCTCCCCCTAGGTCGGCCCAAAATCGGCGTCGAGGAGCTTCGATCCGGAGGACACGCGGCGTGACTGCAAGGCTTGCGTCGAGGGAAGCTAGCTTGCAGTGGAAGGTGCCCGAGCCGGAAAATATCTGAGATCAAAATGTCAAATTTGCCCCTGAGGGGTATGTATCACTTAGGGGTAGTTTAGTCTTTACGACACCACCACTTGGACTACTAATAGCCCCTCCCAGGGCTGGTGGCTGTCATCTCTCTAGTTATCTCTTTAGGTTTTCCTATGAACTAGTTTTCCCTTCATCCCCTCCACCTAGAACTACTTCGAATCTTTCTTAGTTTTGTATAGGTGAATTCATGGTTATGTGATGGAGTTTGTGCTGCTCATCTTTGTGCCATGATTTGATTTCCCGAGCTCCCTTTCCTTTTTCTATTTTCGTGGGTATTTTCGGAGCTATTTTTGGGGGATTTTCGTTCTTCTTGTTCTAGGGCGTTTTCTCTCGGATTTCTTTGGGGGATTCACATATGAGTGCCTTGTGCCTCTTTTGCTGGTGATCCTTTGCCCCCAAACGCTGAGAATCGCTCTGGATTTGAGATTTTCGGGATGAACTTGAGGTCATGGTGTTCTTCGCGAGATCTGCGATTCCGGGAGTTGTACTGAGTTAGAGGCCGAGATCTTTTGGGAAAACACTCCATAAGAGGTCTAGATCATCTGACCAAAATCTCGCCTCAAGAGCTCGAGCGGTTTGGGAGATCCACTTTTGTTTTGACTTTTTCCCGAGCCACCCAGGCCCGGGCGGTTTAACCGCCCCCCTGGCCGGTTTAACCGCCCCCCTCTGGGTGTGTTAGATCGAGCCTGTTTCGGGTCGTTTTGGTGTTCGTTTCGATTGGTTCGAGTTCCGCTGCTTGTTTCTTGTTCCTAGGGTCAGTAGCTTGACAGTGGCTACGTGATCTTGGCAAGATTGCTCTCGGAGGTTTCGGAGTTGTTTTGGGAGAATACCCGGATTGATTAGAAAGATTTTTTATCGGCTCCCATTCACTCCCCCCCTCTCTGGTCAACGTTTCGGTCCTTCAATTGGTATCAGAGCCGGTTACGGGTCTTTGCGACTCTAACCAGTCTAAGATCCAAAGATGGCGTACCAAGATCGGGGTTCCGGGCCTCCGCACTTCGATGGGAAGAACTACCCGAACTGGGTTGCGCGTATGGGCGCTTTCTTGCGAGGCAAAGGAAAGTTGCTGTGGGATGTGACGAAAGATGAAAACTATGTCAATCCCACCAACTTAGATGCCTAGGATGCAAAGGATAGATTTGAGGCGAATGCCCGAGCTGTTGACTACTTGTTCCGTGCTTTGTCTGCCGAGGAGTTTGAGCGTGTCTTGGGCGAGGACCTAGCTTGCCAGATCTGGCAGAAGCTCAAGGTAGCCCACGGTGGTGATAGCCATGTCAAGGCTAGGCTTTTTTCGATGTACAGGAGAGAGTATGAGAATTTTGATCATTTGCCAGGGGAGTCTGTTGATGCTTTGTTTCAGCGTTTCACCTCGATTGTCAACAACATGAAAGCCAACATTACCGTGCTCCCACACTCGGATCATGACCGAGCTATCAAGCTCTTGCAAGCACTTGATACATCCGTGTGGGGTGCCAAGGTTGAGGCGATCATGGAGTCGGCAAACTATGAGACTCTTTCTGTTGACGAGCTTTTCTCGAAGTTGAAGTCTTCAGAGGTTGACAGACAGTTGCTTGCCAAGGCTAAGAGTCCGACTGATCCCCATAGTCTGGCTCTAGTCGGTGGCTCTGGATATGGACATACTAACTCTCCTAGACACTTTGCTTTGTCTTCTCTTGTGTCCCTTCCAGATGAAGAGTATGAGGTGCTGAGCGAGGAGGATCTCGCGTTGCTCACGAGGAGGTTCAAGCGGATGTACCAGAACCGCAAGGGTTCGAGGCGTGCGGGGAGTACATGCTACAGATGCGGGAAGATGGGCCACTTCATCGCCGAGTGCCCCGAGGAGATCAAGAACGACTACAACCGCAAGCACCGCCTGCGAGACGACCACAAGCACCGTCCCAAGGATGAGTACCGCTCCAAGCACAAGAACAAGGACGAAAGAAGATCCAAGAACAAGTACGGTGGACACAAGAAGCACAGATCTCGAGCGATGGTGGCTGATGCGAGCGACATCGACACAAGCTCCACCAACACGTCGTCAAGCTCAAGCAGTGAAGATGAGGACCGCGGCCACCGCAAGGAGAAGAAGAGCTTGAACCGCAACTTCAACGGCATCTCCTTCGCCGCTGTCGACTACTGCACCATGGCGCACGACTCCGTGAAGAGCAAGGACGACTCCGACTCCGACTCCGAGGATGAGGTATTGACCGATCCCGCCTCTTTGCGTCAGGAGATCGCTAGATTAGAGCAGTTGGTCGATAACCGTGATGATGTGCTTAGGAAGACCAACAAAGAGAAGAGGGAGTTTAGGTCTTTGCTAGGAGAGTCCAAGGATAGAGTGGCTGAGCTTGAGACCTTGCTTTCTGAGACTGGAAAGAAGGCTATGGAGTTTGAGTCTTTGCTTTGCAAGTCTAGGGAGAGAGCAGCTAAGCTAGAGTCTGAGATTGCTGTTTTGAAAGATGCTCCTCTTGTGTCTGATGAGGTTGAATAATCGTTCTGTGATGTGCATATTGCTGATCTTGTTGTGCTTAAGGAGAAACACATGACTTGCTTGGATGAACTAGAGGGTGCTAGAGTTGAGCTTGCTGAGTTGAAGTCTAGGTCATCTTTGCTAGGTGCTTGTACTTCTTGTCCTGCTTTGCATGCTCAGTTGCTTGAATCACGCACCATGATTAGTTCACTTGAAGCACAACTTGAATCTCCTATTGCAAATTCCTGTTCTGCTTGTGATGTTGTTGCATTGAAGAATGTTGAGCTAGAACAGTGTGTGAATCGGTTGCAAGATGAGAATGATGAGCTGAGACAGTGTTTGGGTTGGTTGTCTGGTCGTGAGCCTCAGCTCAAGATGTTGATTCCTAGTTTTAAGAGAGCTGATGGTTGTGGTCTTGGTTCTGAGAAGGTTGGTGAGAGTAGTGGTGAGAGAGAGAGAGATCCAGAGAGCTCCACCACAAACATACCCACAGATCCACCAAAAACCATTCTCAAGAACACCTTTACACCCAAACCAAACCACCTGCTAAACAAGCTTGACACCACTCCAGATCCTCCCAAGTTTCCACCCAAGTCAGAGAACTTTCAGAGGAGAGTGACCTTTGTGAGGAGTGGGGTTTACCAGCCGAGAGAGAGGGCACAGCCGAGAGAAACCCCAAAGCCAAAGCCAGTCCGCTTCCATTGTGAGCATTGTGGAAGGGATGAACACCTTGAGGAGTTCTGTTGGAGGAAGAAGAGGGAGGTGAGAAGAGAGAAGGAGGTGGGGAACAGGGACATGTACTACTCTTCTCTTAGTGTGCCTGTGTCTCGTTCACCCTGGCCGAGAGGCGACGCCTTTGTGCGCACAGTTCCAGTGGTTGCTAGTCGTGGTGTTTCAGCTGTTCGTGAGTTTGCTAGGCGGCCTCCGTTTCGCGGTCAGTTTGGTTCAGGGAGGTTCGACCGTAGCCTTGAGGCTAGGAGAGAGTCTAGGCCACGTTTTCCCCCGCGTGGTGCTAGAGGTCCGATGGTGAGAGACGAGAGGGTTTCACGCGGTAGAGTTGATTTTGCTAACCCCTCTTTTGAGCAGATGGCCCGACACTGGTTTGACTCGTTTTGTGCTAACCCCAGTGTCGAGTCATTCGCTCATTCTCGTTCTCGCTTTTGATTGTGCAGGTGGGAGGCTTGGAGAACTTTTGGTTGATGGATTCTGGCTGCTCGAGACATATGACAGGTAATGGTAAGTGGTTCTCCAGTCTCACCCCGGTGGTGTCCAAGCAGTACATCACTTTCGGGGATAAGGGTAGAGGTAGAGTGTTGTCCGAGGGTGCTATTCAGGTGAGCGACACTTTCATGTTGAAGCGGGTTGCTCTTGTCAAGAATCTTGGTTTCAATTTGCTCTCAGTTTCTCAGCTTCTTGATGAGGGTTATGAGGTTCGTTTAAGCGTGGTGATTCAAAAATTCTTGATTCTCGAGGTGACCTTGTGTGTATGATCATTCCTGAGGGACAGATTTTTCGTGCTGATTTTTCTCGATCTTTTGGTCCTTCACGGTGTTTGATCGCTGGTACTTCTTCTGAGCTTTGGAAGTGGCATAGGAGATTGGGTCATGTGAGCTTTGATTTACTCACACGCTTGAGTGCTCTTGACCTTATCCGAGGATTGCCCAAGCTCAAGTTCGAGAAAGATTTGGTTTGTGCACCTTGTAGGCATGGTAAGATGGTTGCTGCTTCCCACCCACCTTTGACAGATGTTATGACTGAGCGTCCAGGGGAGCTTTTGCACATGGATTTGGTTGGCCCCGCTCGAGTTCGTTCAGTTGGTGGGAAGTGGTATGTTCTTGTGATTGTTGATGACTTTTCTCGGTATGCTTGGGTGTTCTTTCTGGCGTCGAAGGATGAGACTTTTGATTTTGTTCGAGATCTGATTTTTAGGTTGAAAAACGAGAGTATTGGTGGTGCCATGAGAGCTATACGTAGCGACAATGGTACGGAATTTAAGAACACTCGTTTTGATGCCTTCTGTCGTGATCTTGGTCTCGAACACCAATACTCTTCGCCATATGTTGCTTGTCAGAATGGTGTTGTTGAAAGAAAGAATAGAACACTTTGTGAGATGGCTAGGACGATGCTAGATGAGCATAGGACTCCTAGAAAGTATTGGGCAGAAGCGGTGAACACAGCTTGCTATGTTTCAAATCGGAATTTCCTTCGTGCTTTCAAGAAGAAAACTAGCTATGAGCTTTTCCATGGTCGTTCCCCCCGTGTGAGTCACTTTCGGGTTTTCGGTTGCAAGTGTTTCATCTTGAAGAAAGGAAATTTGGACAAGTTTGAATCTCGTTCGATGGATGGAATTTTTCTTGGTTATGCTAATCACTCTCGAGCATATCGTGTGCTCAATCTTGAAACTAACCAAATCATGGAGACTTGCGAAGTCACCTTCGACGAGACCATTCCGTGTAGCTCTTCTGCTTTTGAGTGTGCAGGTGATGATGACTTGGGACAGCCCATCTTTGAGGAAGAACAGCCTGATGATGAAGATGATGAGGAAATTCAGGCACCGTGTGGAGATCGTGTACCTTCTACTTCCACTACTACCACGACGTTCGACGACGGCCCCTCTGCTACACCTTCGTTGAGTCGCGCTCTAGATCGAGTTCAAGTGGAAGCTGATGTTGAGGGGGAGGCAATCTCGAGGCGAGAAGCTCCCCGGCTGGTACAGAGGGATCATCCACCTTCGAAGATCATCGGTAACATGGATGAACGCACTATACGGTCGAGGTCACAAAACATCTCTCATTATGCTCATTCTGCTTTTGTCATGTCTTTTGAGCCCAAAAATGTTGGACACGCTTTATCTGATTCTGATTGGGTCAATGCCATGCATGAAGAGCTAGAAAACTTTGAGAGAAATCAGGTGTGGAAGTTTGTTGAACCACCTCCAAATTGCCATCCCATAGGAACCATGTAACGACCCGGGTTTTCGACTTTAAGAAAACCCGACTCCCTGTACCATTGTGATACTCCCTGGATCAAGTAGATATCACGTACAGAACTCATCACAGCGAATATCACATCCATACCACAAATAGAGTACAAATATCTTAATTATTACATCATTCTCATGATAATACGTCTGATACAAGCCCTCAGGGCTGAACGTCAAACAAAAGAACATCCAACGCAGCGGGACTAGGCGTAGCAAGCCTCCATCTTCTTGATCTCCTCCACAGGCAACTTGCGCGTCAGGACGAGGCCTCAATCGTACCACTCGTCGTGGTTGAACTCATGCTCATCCTCAGATCCTGCGTACTCAAAGGCTATCCCCAAGGAATGGGATAGGTTCACGTCACCAACTGTATATGCAAGCTTTAAGTGGACTACCATCTAAAGGAATAAAAGTATATCAAGGATAGGCTATGGGTTTCCTATGCAGCAGCAAATATAAAATAATCATCTCCATATCCATCCATCCCATACCTCACCACATTGGGCTATTCCGGCACGCCGGACTCCCATCTCCATCTCCACACTCCTCTAAGTCGATGCGAGAGCTCCCTCCCCTCGCACCTCACCAACTACGACCGGATCCTGAAAGGAAAGGGAGCAACTTCCCTTCTCCCCGTCCGTAGCTGCGAACCTTAGTCACTCTCAAAACTGGCTAGAGAAGGGGGAAGGTAGAATATCCCAAAATATGAGAGGTAACAGTGCAATGGGCAATGTCCATACCGAGGACGCGGCTATACGTATAGGTTTTAGACTCTCGAGAGCTTGTACAACTGGACCCACTCGGGCTGCGAGATGGTGGCCGCCATCTCGAGACGCAACCCACAGCTCAGACCCTAACCGCGACGATGCCCGCCTGCTCTTCCGGTCTCGGTCCATCGGCTCGCAATCCAATGCTTCGGAAGCTGTGTCGAACTCTCCCTCGTAGGGCCAGACGGGGCCATAGTCCTTCGGGGAGACGGTCTCTCCCGTTCCCGTACACCATCCACCTGATCTTCTCGCAATCCGGGCATCGCGCTAGCTAGGAAGGCTGGAACCCGTTCATATGGGTAAGCGGTAAGTACGTGGGGCCCAAAGAGTGGTTACCCCACTCGGTTTCAGACCGGGGTGAGCGTCATCGTCCCAAAGGCGTATCCTCCGAAGAAGAACGCAAGTCGTAGTACCCATCATAGGTACCACCGCCAACTCCTATGCTCCTATCCATCCGTGTACCCGCCACAAGTACAGTGTGGGACCCCCTCGAGAGCAGGGGTCTCCCGGCACCTCGGTTATAGACCGAGTTGTTATAATATGCTCACCCCCGCCAAGTTTCCCAAAATCACCATTCACCTGCCGGTTTTATCCCCACACACGCCAAGAATCCTAATCCACAATATCCCATACACATGCAAGCAGCATAGCATTCATATATCATAGTGTATTAGGTAGCAAGGAATTCACGGAATAAATTATGGCTATGCAAGGCTCAAGCATCATCCATTGTAATAAGTAAAGCGCTAGCACATCTAATTGCAATGTCTAATAGGCATTCAAAGGATGGGCTGGGCGTGAACCTGTAGGCTGGATCTCTTCCTCCACGAAGTCTTCTGGGTAGAACTCCTCTCCGGTCAGCTCCTGGCCGTCGGTGGATCCTATTTACGTAATTAAAGTAAATACCGGGACCTAATAGTAAATAACTCCAATAAAACCAGCTCAAGAAAGATCCAAATGGACTTATACTTCACACCAACGGCTAGATCATAATTTTAGAAAAATATAGAAATTGGTTTCATATTTTTCTGAGTTAAAATGAATTAGTTATGAATTTTCTAAGTTTAAATCCTTTTCTGGATTTTAAAATAATTACGAATAAGAAAAGAAAAGGGCCAGGGACCTATTTGTAAATAGTCAGGGGCTTATTTGTAAATAGTCAGGGACCTATTTGTAATTTTTGAAAAGTTCAGGGGTGTTTTTATAAAAAGTCCAGGGTCGGCCGAAATGCTGACGTCAGCAGTGGGCCCTGCTGACGTCAGCGTTGACTGGTCAACGGTCAACGGTCAAAGCTGACAGGTGGGTCCCGTGGTGACGTCAGCAGTGGGCCCTGATGACGTCATCACGAGGGCTTAGGTGCTAAAACTAAAAAGGCCAGGGGGCTTAGAGAAAGAGTAGCAACTCAGGGACTAGATTGCAAAGGTTTCGAAATAGCAGGGGCTAAAGTGAAAGATTCCAGGGGCTTCTTTGGAAAAAGGACAGTCTCCGCCGTGGTGGACGCGGTTCACCGTGGGCCGTGAGGTTGGTCTACGTGAGCCGCGTCCACGGGATCTCGTGCGGCCAGGGCCGGATCCGCTGCGGCTGTGCCCGCGTGGTCGCGCGTGCGGGCGCTCGAGGGCGCGACGCGTGGCGGCGGGGCACGGACGCTCGCGAGGTGCTCGTCTAAACGACGAGCGGCGGGGTGCGCGCGCGCGGCGGCGGAGGCTCGCCGGCGGACGACCCAACCTCACCCAAATCCAACGCCAGGGGCGTGGATCTGCGCCAAATGGCGTCGCGGTGGTGTTCCGGGGTGAAAAGCTTGGCCTTTGGTCCCTTAACGCTAGCTATGGCAAGGACAAGGCGAGGAGGCCCTTGCACGGGGAGTGCTCGACCTAATGTCCCCAAAGGGACGTTCGCCGGCGGGTAAGTTCTAGGCTTGGGTTAAGGGGGCGGCGTCGCGGGGAACCTGCACAGAAAACACCCCTGGCTCGAAGGCCAGGGCACAGGCAGTAGGAAAGGGCCGGGCTTGAGTGGTTTTGGCTAACTACGGAGGCTCATCGGCGTTCACGCCGGACAGCAAGGAGGAAGGGGGAAAGCGGCGACGCTGGCTGGCTCACCTGCTCAAGGATTGGCGTGGAGAAGATGTGGGCGTCGGCGTGGCGTAGAGGATCGAGTCTTGGCGTGCTCCTCTTCTTGCTCCGGGTGATCGGCGCGGCGGTGGCGTCCCTGCGGCGGCGACGGCGGCGACGTGCTCCCACGGGCGGCTCTGGCCTTGGCGTCTCCTCCTCCTTCCGCTCCTTCACTCCTCCTCGTGCGGCGGCGGCGGCTGGGGGCTAGGGCAGCGCCCAGTGATGGCTGTAAGGAAACGAGGAGCGGACGCCCCTCTGTTTTATAGCGGCGGCGGCCGGGGATTGGGGTTTAGGGTTGGAGCGGCCTGGAGAGGGCGTGAGTGGAAGCCTCGAGAGGGGACACGCGGCACAGGGTCGTTGGCTGGGGGAATGGGTAGTGCGCTTGGGGTTTTGGCGTGCGGGCCGCTGCGCGGCACACGGTGAGAGGAGAGGGGCAACTGCTCGCGAGATAGCGCTGGCGGCCTCCCCATCTGGGATTTAGGGGTGGAGCAGTGTGGCGGAGCGGGGAATTAGGGTTTAGGGCCCGCGAGATGATCTCTCGCGGTCGGAGCGGCGCGAGTCGGAGGCCGGGCTGGGTGCGCGCGGCGGCGTCCGGTGCGTGCGCGCGGTGGTGGTGAGGGAGATAAAGCTGACAGGTGGGCTCCACCTGTCAGCGGGTGAGGAAGAGGGGGCGCGCGCGGCGTTCGAGCGGACTGGGCCGCGGTTAGTTGGGCCGCGACGCGGGCTGAGGGAAAGGGAAGGAAGGAAGGGGGCCGGGGTTTAGTTCGGACCGGGCTGAGAGTAGGAGGGTGGTTTCCGGACTTAGTTAGCGGGCTTGTTAGTGAGGTTAGGGCCCAAGTTGTTTTTAGTTTTAAACTTTTCTTTTTGATTTGGATTTGAATCATTTCAAATCCAAATCCCACTCAATTAAATCCAAATAAATTCCAAATAAAATCCAAATGTTCACACTAACATTTAAACACCTTAACAATAATATTTTATATATATATTTTTTTATGCCTAAGAATTTTAGGAGAGATTCAATGAAGACAACCTTATATTTTTCCTAGTTAGCATCATATCCACGAAAATTTTTAAAATCCACATTTTTATTAACTTAAACATTCCAGAAAAATCTGGGATGTTACAATCTCCCCCCCTCACTAGAATCTCGTCCCCGAGATTAAGGTCGTACCTGGGTCTCGAAGAGGTGTGGGTATTTCTCTCTAAGGTCTGCCTCCTTCTCCCATGTGGCTTCTCGTTCCGTGTGGTTACTCCATAGCACCTTGCAGTATGGAATCGAGCTTCTCCGGGTCTGCTTCTCGCCTCTTTCTAAGATCTTCACGGGGTACTCCAAGTACTCAAGGGTATCTTGCAGGTCGAGGGCTTCGACTGGCACTGTCTCTTCTGGTACTCGTAGGCATTTCTTGAGCTGTGATACGTGGAACACGGGATGCACCCCTGCAAGCTCCTCTGGTAGTTCTAGACGGTAGGCTACCTTCCCGATTCTTTCGGTGATGAGGAAAGGTCCTACAAACCTCGGGGCTAACTTGCCCTTCACGTGAAACCTCTTGGTTCCGCGTAACGGGGAGACCTTAAGGTAAACATACTCCCCCACCTCAAAGGTCAACTCACGTCTTCTCTTGTCGGCGTAGCTCTTCTGTCTGCTCTGGGCTACCTTCAAATTCTCCCGAACCTTGGCCACATTCTCTTCTGCTTCTTCAATGGATGCGGGTCCAAAGAAGGGTCGCTCTCCGACCTCTGACCACATGAGAGGGGTTCTACACTTCCGGCCATAGAGTGCCTCAAAGGGCGACATCTGCAAGCTTGCTTGGTAGCTGTTGTTGTACGAGAATTCTGCGTATGACAAGCTCTTTTCCCAATCTGCTCCGTATGTTAGTACACATGCTCGAAGGAGGTCTTCTAGAATCTGATTCACTCTCTCTGTCTGCCCATCGGTCTGAGGGTGAAAGGCTGAACTGTACACTAGACTGGTACCCATAGACTCATGCAGTCGCTGCCAGAACTTGGCGGTGAACTGGGGTCCTCTGTCGGTGAGTATTGACTTGGGGGCTCCATGCAATCTGAGGATGTTATCTACATAGATGTCGGCTAGTCTCTCAGCTCCGAAGGTGGTCTTGACCGGAATGAAGTGAGCGATCTTGGTGAGGCGATCAACTATCACCCAAATCGAGTCATTTCCTTTCTGGGTACGGGGTAGACCGTTTATGAAATCCATGGTGATATCCTCCCACTTCCACATAGGTACGTCAAGTGGGTTTAGTAGTCCTGCGGGCCGTTGATGCTCGGCCTTGATTCTGCGGCAAGTGTCACATCGGGCTACATATTCTGCAATATCTATCTTCATGTTCTGCCACCAGAAACGATCCTTCAGGTCGTGGTACATCTTGGTGCAACCGGGGTGAATCGAGTATCTGGATTCATGAGCTTCGCTTAGGATGGTTCGACGGAGCTCCTCATTCTGTGGTACGCATATGCGATCCTTCAACCATACCGTGCCCTGTTCATCTATCCGGTAATCTTCGGCTTTGCCCTTGGCCATAAGCTGTATCAGTCCCTTGATCTCTGGGCAATCTTTCTGTGCTGCGCGAATCTGTTCCTCTAGGGTGTACTTCACATGCAGCTCGCTGATCTTTTCTAATTCTGAGTCTGCGGCCTTCTCCTTCTCAATCATAACCCCGCAATAGCTCTTGCGGCTAAGTGCATCGGCGACTACATTGGCCTTGCCGGGATGATACTGAATGTTCAGATCGTAGTCCTTAATCAACTCTAGCCATCTTCTCTGCCTCATGTTCAGCTCAGACTGCGTGAAGAAGTACTTCAAGCTCTTATGATCGGTGAAGATGTCACACTTATTGCCAATCAGATAATGTCTCCAAATCTTCAGGGCATGTACGACTGCTGCAAGCTCTAGGTCGTGAGTAGGGTAGTTTTCCTCATGCTTCCGCAACTGGCGGGAGGCATAGGCAACAACTTTCCCATCCTGCATAAGCACGCATCCGAGTCCTTGCCTTGATGCATCACAGTATACTACAAAGTCTCGTCTGATATCCGGCAGGGTCAACACGGGAGTGGTGGTAAGCTTGGTCTTCAATTCTTGAAAGCTCTCTTCGCACTTTTCTGACCAAACAAATGGCACATTGTTCTTAAGCAACTCGGTCATAGGCTTGGCAATCTTCGAGAAGTTCTCTATGAACCGACGGTAGTATCCAGCTAATCCGAGAAAACTCCTGATCTCTGTCACGTTTCTGGGCTGCTTCCATTCAGTCACGGCCTCGATCTTTTCTGGGTCAACTGCTACACCTTCTGCTGTCAGCACATGGCCTAGGAAGGCAACTTTCTCCAACCAGAACTCACACTTGCTAAACTTCGCGTAGAGCTGATGCTGTCTCAACCTTTCGAGCACAATCCTGAGGTGCTCCTCGTGCTCTTCGGCAGTCTCTGAGTAGATCAAAATGTCATCGATGAACACCACAACGAACTTGTCCAACTCTTCCATGAATACCTTGTTCATCATGTTCATGAAGTATGCCGGCGCATTGGTCAACCCGAAAGACACAACCAGAAACTCAAACAGCCCGTAACGGGTGGAGAAGGCGGTCTTGGGTATATCCTCTGGCCGAATCTTCATCTGGTGGTAACCGGATCTAAGGTCAATCTTGCTAAAGTACTTGGCTTCCTTAGCTGATCCAGAAGGTCATCAATTCTAGGCAATGGGTACCTGTTCTTGATTGTCACCGCATTTAACAAACGGTAGTCTATGCACAGGCGAAGTGTACCATCCTTCTTCCTGACAAACAACACGGGTGATCCCCATGGTGATGCACTCGGTCGAATAAACTTACGGTCCAACAGATCTCTCAGCTGCTTCTTCAATTCCTCCAATTCCTGCACGGACATCCGATAGGGTCTCTTGGATATGGGGGCAGTGCCTGGGACTAGCTCAATGGCGAACTCAACGTCTCTATCTGGGGGTAAGCCTGGTAACTCCTCAGGAAACACATCCGGGTACTCGCAAACGACTGGCACATCCGCTATAGTCTTCTCACTGAGGCTGTGTAGGTGGGCCGTAGGTGTTTGCTTGGCTGCTACGGGCTCAATTCTCACCTATCTTACCACTAGGGTGTGTCAAGGTCACAAGGCGAGGTGAACAAGAGATGTTTCCCTTGTGTAAGGTCAACCAATCCATGCCTAGGATGATGTCAATGCCGTCTGATGGTAGAACTGTGAGGTCGGCTAGGAATTTATGGCCTCTCATCATGATGCCAACACCTTTGCACATCTTTGTGCACTCTAGGTCTCCTAAGGGTGAAGTGGTGATTATAGGTACGGCTCGGGGAACCATGGGGAGAGATGTATGTGCTACAAACTTGCTAGATATATAAGATCCGGTAGCTCCGGTATCAAACAGAACCAATGCACGAGATCCATCAACAATAAACTCACCGAGTAAGACGTCGGGTGCTTCCTGTGCTTCAGCTTCAGTCATATGGTTGAGCTTCCCGCGTGCAACACCTGGCTGGCCTGGGGTAGCGGCTGGTCTGCCACCGGGTGCGGCACCGCGAGCTGGTGTCTGGGAGTTCTTCTTCTCTGGGCAGTCGTAGGACTTGTGGCCTGGCTTGCCACAGTTGAAGCAGGTGAACGGGGCACTCGAACTGTTCTGGCGTCCGTAGGATCCACCAGAAGAGGGGTAGCTAGGGTTCCTCCCTCCGGCAAACTGTCCACTGCCTCCTCCAAAGCTGCGGGTTGGCTGGTTCTGACCTGGGCGGTAGCTGCGGTAGGGTTGACTCTGTCCCTGTCGGTAACTGGTGCTCCTCTGCTGGCTGGGCTGTCCGTAGCTCGGTCTCTGAGGTGGCCTGTCTCGGGTCAGCTGGTCGAACTTGCGCTTCTTGACTCTCAGGCGTCCCTCGTGGTCCAGCCTCTCCTTCTCGACGGCGATGGCGCGGTTCACCATGTGGCGGAGTGTGGGGAAGTCACTCCCAGCCACAATCTGCCTGATCCCATGGTGTAGGCCCCGGTGGAACCAGAACTGCTTCTTCTCTTCAGTGTTGGTGTCCTCGGGAGCATAGCGCATCATCCGGGTGAAGTGACGCTCATACTCCTCCACCTTCATCGTCCCCTGGGTCATCGTGCGGAACTCCTGTGCCTTCTGAACCACAATCTGGCGCGGAATATGCTGATCACGGAAGGCCTTGCAGAAATCATCCCAAGTGATGGCTGCCGGGTTCGGGTGCATCGCGCTGTAACTGTCCCACCATGCTCTGGCTGGTCCCTCAAGCTGATGGATGGCTATGGCAACGCACTCTTCATCACTGTAGTCGGAAAGGTCAAGCTTGGTCTCGATGGTCCTCAACCAGTCATCTGCATCGATCGGGTCTTCTGAAAAGCTGAAGGTAGGGGCCTTGAGACGGATGAACCTCTCGATCTTACGCGGTAGATCATCAGCGGGTGGTCCTTGGCGGTGTCCTCCTCCCTGAGGGTGTGCGATGACGTTGGCCATCCTCTTCCATGACCTGAGTCTGACGGTCCAGAACCTGGGCAAGCGTAGCCACTGGTGGTATGGGCTGTTGCTGTTCCTGCTGCTGCTGTGGTGGCGGTGGTGGCGCACCACGTCCGCGGCCTTGTCCTGCTGGGATCGGGTCAATCTGGATCTCCTCATCAACGTCCTCGTCTCCTCCCTCTGCGTCCTGCTGCGCGTCGTGTCCGAGCGGCGCCGGGTTGGGGTAGACGGCTCCTCCATCTCCTCCTCCACGGCCACGGCCAACAGCTGGCTCAGGCGCGGGTTCAGGAGCTGGCGGTGCGACGGCACGACCCCGTCCACGGCCACGGCCACGTCCACGGCCACGAGCGGCGACCGCAGCTTCTTCTTGGGCGGCTGCCTCGAACTGTGCGTTCAAACGACCTGACCTGCGGATCGACATCCTGAGAAAAGGTTTAAGAGAGGGCGTTAGCGTGTTTCTATATGGAGTCGTTCTACAAATAAGCCAGAGTCAATACAACCACAAATAATTCTTATATGCATGTATAAGCTTCTAACATTCAAGAAGAAATCACCATGAAAACTCATTCATTAAATTAAGATCCATTCACTCATCCATGCAGTACAAACTCTAGGTGCTACCTCGAGGCTTGACTCACTAGCCTTGGAGGTCTCGCACACACACACACACGGTACAACGCGAAGAGATCTCAAAAGGGGTGGTTCCTACTACAAGGGTGAACATCTACCATCGCGTACCGGAACAGGCTCACGGCTGACGCGGAATTTACTCTACCTTATTCTAGCTACTCAGCTAACTCAGAACATCCGGGGCTTCTTGTACTCGATGACGGTGCGGTCCTCCCAGGTGTGGCTGGCGGTGAAGAGGGGCTTCATCATAGCCTCGGCTTCTGAGTCTCTGGGGTCTCAACGGTGTAGATACTCTGAAAGGGAACCTTGTGGAGTCTCAACGAGCTGGGTCCAACCTTGAAGTCCTCCTTGCGAATCTGTCGCTGCTTCTCTGGTGGTAGCTGGTCGTTGAGCTCCTGTAGCTCCTCGACCCTGATGGAGTCAGCATCCTTCCACGTCTGAAGCATCTTCTTGTTCTTCTCCCTGAGGTAGAGGCAGGTACGTGTGAGTGCGGCGATGTTGTTGGCGTTGCGCTCGCACCTCCGCTCGAACTGAGTGATCCTCAAACCCATTGCACCTGGAGTGGCATTGTTCTTGAGCTCCACAATCTTCTCATCGGCTCTCTTCATCTTGTAGTCCATGAGTGCTATGGTGCAGTCCTGCAGCTGCCTGATCCCGTCCAGTCGCTTGATCTCCTTCTCGAGCCTCTGCCTCTCGGTGAAGTCGTCGGCGATCATTTGTTTCAGCTGGTCTGTCTCTGCACGAGCCAGGGTGACTGCAGCGTCCCTGCGGCTCAGCTCCTCCGTCAGGTGGTGTACCTGGGTCTTCATGGCGTCCAACTCTCTCTCCATGTTGAGAACGTGAGAAACTCTGTCAGTGGCGGTGGAAACTCTGTTCTGAAGGTTGTTGAGGAAGGCCACGCTTTTCCCTTCTAGCTCTGTCGTGTAGAAGTCGAGGTCGCCGAGGTAGTCTCCGGCTGTGGTGATCGCCGGGTCTTCGACAGCTGCGAACGCGGCTTTGCACCTCGCGTCCTCCGCCTCCTCGTCGTCTTCATAGTACTCTCTGGGTAGGAGTCGGAGCTCGGTCCCCTCAACCTGTTCCTTCTCTCGAACAAGCAGTACCTGAGTCAGTCTCCGGGCAACTCCCTCCACCGCAAGCTTCGTCGTCAGTCCGACGCCCTCCATGGTGATCCCTGGGCGGTGGTCGTAGGGGTGAAGGTAGACCTTGGCACGGGCACAGGCGGTGTTGTTGATGTAGCATGCTTGCGCTTCCAGTCCAAGGTGGCTCACCGGAATGCCCAAGCGGGCGGCGATGGTAACTAGCCAGTGGACCATGTCTCCTTGGTCCCGAGGGTCCACATGCGTCTTGTGGATCGCGGCCACCATACCTAGGTCACGTAAAAAGAAAGTGTCAGCGTAGGTGAGTAAGATGTTTTCTCAAAGAGACAGTTTTTATAACATAGCTCAAGGGGTAATATACAAAAACAGATCGTATAGAATCCTATTCTATCGACCATGTCTATGGCATCGTCCTACGGGCAAGTATGGCTCTGATACCAACTGTAACGACCCGGGTTTCCGTTTAAGAAAACCCGACTCCCTGTACCATTGTGATACTCCCTGGATCAAGTAGATATCACGTACAGAACTCATCACAGCGAATATCACATCCATACCACGAATAGAGTACAAATATCTTAATTATTACATCATTCTCATGATAATACGTCTGATACAAGCCCTCAGGGCTGAACGTCAAACAAAAGAACATCCAACGCAGCGGAACTAGACGTAGAAGCCTCCATCTTCTTGATCTCCTCCACAGGCAACTTGCGCGTCAGGACGAGGCCTCAATCGTACCACCCGTCGTGGTTGAACTCATGCTCATCCTCAGATCCTGCGTACTCAAAGGCTATCCCCAAGGAATGGGATAGGTTCACGTCACCAACTGTATATGCAAGCTTTAAGTGGACTACCATCTAAAGGAATAAAAGTATATCAAGGATAGGCTATGGGTTTCCTATGCAGCAGCAAATATAAAATAATCATCTCCATATCCATCCATCCCATACCTCACCACATTGGGCTATTCCGGCACGCCGGACTCCCATCTCCATCTCCACACTCCTCTAAGTCGATGCGAGAGCTCCCTCCCCTCGCACCTCACCAACTACGACCGGATCCTGAAAGGAAAGGGAGCAACTTCCCTTCTCCCCGTCCGTAGCTGCGAACCTTAGTCACTCTCAAAACTGGCTAGAGAAGGGGGAAGGTAGAATATCCCAAAATATGAGAGGTAACAGTGCAATGGGCAATGTCCATACCGAGGACGCGGCTATACGTATAGGTTTTAGACTCTCGAGAGCTTGTACAACTGGACCCACTCGGGCTGCGAGATGGTGGCCGCCATCTCGAGACGCAACCCACAGCTCAGACCCTAACCGCGACGATGCCCGCCTGCTCTTCCGGTCTCGGTCCATCGGCTCGCAATCCAATGCTTCGGAAGCTGTGTCGAACTCTCCCTCGTAGGGCCAGACGGGGCCATAGTCCTTCGGGGAGACGGTCTCTCCCGTTCCCGTACACCATCCACCTGATCTTCTCGCAATCCGGGCATCGCGCTAGCTAGGAAGGCTGGAACCCGTTCATATGGGTAAGCGGTAAGTACGTGGGGCCCAAAGAGTGGTTACCCCACTCGGTTTCAGACCGGGGTGAGCGTCATCGTCCCAAAGGCGTATCCTCCGAAGAAGAACGCAAGTCGTAGTACCCATCATAGGTACCACCGCCAACTCCTATGCTCCTATCCATCCGTGTACCCGCCACAAGTACAGTGTGGGACCCCCTCGAGAGCAGGGGTCTCCCGGCACCTCGGTTATAGACCGAGTTGTTATAATATGCTCACCCCCGCCAAGTTTCCCAAAATCACCATTCACCTGCCGGTTTTATCCCCACACACGCCAAGAATCCTAATCCACAATATCCCATACACATGCAAGCAGCATAGCATTCATATATCATAGTGTATTAGGTAGCAAGGAATTCACGGAATAAATTATGGCTATGCAAGGCTCAAGCATCATCCATTGTAATAAGTAAAGCGCTAGCTCAATCTAATTGCAATGTCTAATAGGCATTCAAAGGATGGGCTGGGCGTGAACCTGTAGGCTGGATCTCTTCCTCCACGAAGTCTTCTGGGTAGAACTCCTCTCCGGTCAGCTCCTGGCCGTCGGTGGATCCTATTTACGTAATTAAAGTAAATACCGGGACCTAATAGTAAATAACTCCAATAAAACCAGCTCAAGAAAGATCCAAATGGACTTATACTTCACACCAACGGCTAGATCATAATTTTAGAAAAATATAGAAATTGGTTTCATATTTTTCTGAGTTAAAATGAATTAGTTATGAATTTTCTAAATTTAAATCCTTTTCTGGATTTTAAAAATAATTACGAATAAGAAAAGAAAAGGGCCAGGGACCTATTTGTAAATAGTCAGGGACCTATTTGTAATTTTTGAAAAGTTCAGGGGTGTTTTTATAAAAAGTCTAGGGTCGGCCGAAATGCTGACGTCAGCAGTGGGGCCCTGCTGACGTCAGCGTTGACTGGTCAACGGTCAACGGTCAAAGCTGACAGGTGAGTCCCGTGGTGACGTCAGCAGTGGGCCCTGATGACGTCATCACGAGGGCTTAGGTGCTAAAACTAAAAAGGCCAGGGGGCTTAGAGAAAGAGTAGCAACTCAGGGACTAGATTGTAAAGGTTTCGAAATAGCAGGGGCTAAAGTGAAAGTCTCCAGGGGCTCCTTTGGAAAAAGGGCAGTCTCCGCCGTGGTGGACGCGGTTCACCGTGGGCCGTGAGGTTGGTCTACGTGAGCCGCGTCCACGGGATCTCGTGCAGCCAGGGCCGGATCTGCTGCGGGTGTCCCTGCGTGGCCGCGCGTGCGGGCGCTCGAGGGCGCGACGCGTGGCGGCGGGGCACGGACGCTCGCGAGGTGCTCGTCGAAACGACAAGCGGCGGGGTGCGTGCGCGCGGCGGCGGAGGCTCGCCGACGACGACCCCAATCTCACCCTAATCCTACGCCAGGGGCATGGATCTGCGCCAAATGGCGTCGCGGTGGTGTTTCGGGGTGAAAAAGCTTGGCCTTTGGTCCCTAAAGCTAGCTATGGCAAAGACAAGGCGTGGAGGCCCTTGCACGGGGAGTGCTCGACCATATGCCCCAAAGGGACGTTCGCCGGCGGGTGAGGTTTAGGCTGGGGTTATGGGACGGCATCGCGGGGGAACCTGCACAGAAAGGTCCCTGGCACGAAGGCCAGGGCACACACAATCGAAAAGGCCCGGGCTTGGGTGGTTTTGCCTGCCTACGGTGGGTTCCTCGGCGTCGAGCGCCGGACAGCAGGAAGAAGGGGAAGAGCGGCGGCGCTGGCTGGTTCACCTGGCTCAAGGATTGGCGTGGAGAAGATGTGGGCGTCGGCGTGGCGTAGAGGATCGAGTCTTGGCGTGCTCCTCTTCTTGCTCCGGGTGATCGGCGCGGCGGTGGCGTCCCTGCGGCGGCGACGGCGGCGACGTGCTCCCACAGGCGGCTCTGGCCTTGGCGTCCTCCTCCTCCTTCCGCTCCTTCCCTCCTCCTCGTGCGGCGGCGGCGGCTGGGGGCTAGGGCAGCGCCCAGTGATGGCTGGAAGGAAACGAGGAGCGGACGCCCCTCTGTTTTATAGCGGCGGCGGCCGGGGATTGGGGTTTAGGGTTGGAGCGGCCTGGAGAGGGCGTGAGTGGAAGCCTCGAGAGGGGACACGCGGCACAGGGTCGTTGGCTGGGGGAATGGGTAGTGCGCTTGGGGTTTTGGCGTGCGGGCCACGGCGCGGTACAGCGAGAGGAGAGGGGCAACTGCTCGCGAGATAGCGCGGGCGGCCTCCCCATCTGGGATTTAGGGGTGGAGCAGAGTGCCGGAGCGGGGAATTAGGGTTTAGGGCCCGCGAGATGATCTCTCGCGGTCGGAGCGGCGCGAGTCGGAGGCCGGGGCTGGGTGCGCGCGGCGGCGTCCGGTGCATGCGCGCGGTGGTGGTGAGGGAGATAAAGCTGACAGGTGGGCTCCACCTGTCAGCAGGTGAGAGAGAGGGGGCGCGCGCGCGTTGGACGGACTGGGCCGCGGTGAGTTGGGCCGTGACGCGGGCTGAGGGGAAAGGGAAAGAAGGAAAGGGGCCGGGGTTGAGTTCGGACCGGGCTGAGAGTAGGAGGGTGGTTTCCGGACTTAGTTAGCGGGCTTTGTTAGTGAGGTTAGGGCCCAAGTTGTTTTTAGTTTTAAACTTTTCTTTTTGATTTGGATTTGAATCATTTCAAATCCAAATCCCACTCAATTAAATCCAAATAAATTCCAAATAAAATCCAAATGTTCACACTAACATTTAAGCACCTTAACAATAATATTTCATATATATATTTATTATTTTTTTATGCCTAAGAATTTTAGGAGAGATTCAATGAGGACAACCTTATATTTTTCCTAATTAGCATCATATCCACGAAAAATTTTTAAAATCCACATTTTTATTAACTTAAACATTCTAGAAAAATCTGAGATGTTACAAACCAAGTGGGTGTTCAAGAACAAGAGGGATGAGAGTGGTGCGATTGTGAGAAACAAAGCGAGGTTGGTTGCTCAGGGGTTTTTGCAGCAGGAGGGGATAGATTATGAGGAGACATTTGCTCCTGTTGCCCGTTTGGAGGCAATTCGAATTCTTCTAGCATTTGCAGTTGCTAAAGGGTTCAAATTGTACCAAATGGACGTGAAGAGTGCCTTCTTGAATGGGGTGATCGAGGAAGAAGTGTATGTGAGGCAGCCCCCGGGTTTTGAGAGTGAGAGATACCCACACTGAGTGTACAAACTCCACCGAGCTTTATATGGCCTAAAGCAAGCACCCAGAGCGTGGTATGGCAGGTTGAGAGGGTTCTTGCTTAGCAAGGGGTTTGTGATGGGGAAGGTTGATAAGACGCTCTTCTTGCTGAGAAATGGCAATGATCTTTTAATCGTTAAGATTTACGTGGATGATATCATTTTTGGTGGCTCTTCTCATGATCTTGTTGCCAAGTTTGCAGATGATATGAGCAGGGAATTTGAGATGTCTATGATGGGAGAGTTACAGTTCTTTCTCGGGCTGCAGATCAAGCAAACCAAGGATGGGACGTTCGTGCACCAAAGCAAGTACACCAAGGACATTCTCAAGAAATTTGACATGAGCGACTCCAAGCCGATGACTACACCGATGAGTACGACTACAGCTTTGGATGCGGATGAGGACGGAGAACCAGTGGACCAGAAGGAGTACCGGAGCATGATCGGCTCCCTCCTCACTTGACGGCGATGAGGCCGGACATACAGTTCAGCATGTGTCTGTGCGCTCGTTTTCAGGCTTCACCGAGGACCTCACATCGTCAGGCCGTCAAGAGGATTTTCAGGTATCTCAAGTTTACTCCTGAGCTGGGTCTTTGGTATTCTGCCGATTCCACTCTTGCACTTCATGGTTTTTCTGATGCGGATTTTGCTGGATGTCGTGTTGATCGCAAGTCTACCTCTGGTCAGTGTCAGTTTCTTGGTTCGTCTCTTGTGTCTTGGTCTTCTCGCAAGCAGTCTAGTGTAGCCCAATCCACCACAGAGGCCGAGTATGTTGCTGCTGCTAGCTGCTATTCTCAGTTGCTTTGGATCACATACACCTTGAGAGGCTTTGGCTTAGACATGTCCCATGTTCCACTTCTTTGCGATAGCACCAGTGCCATTAGCGTAGCCAAAAATCCCGTCCTTCATTCCAAAACCAAACACATAGAAGTGAGGTACCACTTTCTGAGAGACCATGTGGAGAAAGGAGATATTGAGCTTGCCCACGTTTCTACCCAAAACCAGCTTGCAGACATTTTCACTAAGCCACTTGACCAAGTTACCTTCACCCGCTTGCGAGGAGAACTTGGTGTGTGTGCGGTTTTCTGAGCTGAGTTTTGGAGGCTTCTCTTGTAGCATATGTATATTATTGTACCATCTTTGTATCTTGATGTACATTTTTCTTGCTTTTGTATCTTGATTTCATCTTTTGTATCATATCTTAGGATGAGCTTCTCCTATATGCAGTGATTAGTACAACTTGCTACATTTTAGAGTTTAGGCAGGCTGGCTAGGGATTGATTGTATGGATGGCTATGCTCTTGATGGTTTTGATATATATTCTGTTAAGATAATCTCCTTTCGAAATTAAAATGACAAACTGAACTTAATCTTCTTCACCCATGAGTAAATGCCTTTGCATGTCTTGTTTGAGCCGAAATGGCTATATCTGGCTTAAGATCATGTTAGGGTGTGATATTCTTTTCAATTGGGTCAAAGACTTTTGTCATTATAAATGTTTAGCCCATGCTTTATCTTGTGGAGGAGCATAAGCTTCTTTCTGTCGCAAAGACATTTCATGTACCATGCTCGACTTGAAAAATTTGAAAGATGAGATGTCTATGCATGAAAGAAGAAAGTTGAGAAAAAGATATATTTGCAGAAAATTATGCTCATGTCTCTATGCTTTCACCATTGCACACACTTGCACACATGGGTGCTAAGCGGTTGCATGTTGTTTGCCGGAGAAGTCTCCCATGAGAAGTGAACACATGGCTCCGTGCTTTGACATGACATGAGGTAGAACTTGGGCGTTTATGATGATCTTTTGTCAAGAATGCTTGTCCTTTCATGATTTTGGTGAGATGTAGTTCACTTTTGCTTAAACAATCCATGGTTAGGACTTTGCTCATGTGGTGACATTTTTGATAAAAATCCACAATTTGCTCATGGCTTTGTCAATTGGATATATGTCTTCACCTTCTTGATGGCAATGCCCGTGTGACACGATGAACTAGCTTGTATGCCTTTTCTCTAACTTGTAGCATTTTGTATTGCTCATTGTATATTTGAGAAGCTTGTAGTTGCATTTTGTACATTTTGCCTTGATGTGTGCATTGTCAACAAGGGGGAGAATTTCTGGAGCATTTTGCAAGGGGGAGACGTTGCTGAATCTTTGAGAAGGCTTTTGCTCTAAAATTTGTCGAAATCGTGTGAGAGATTGAAAGTTTTGCCCAAATGTGGTTTTCTAAAAATTTGTGAAGTTTCTGAGAGTTTGATCATTGGAAAATCTTGCTGGGCACATGTGGAAGGTTTTCAAGTTGGAACGGCATCGTTGCAAGTTGGTTTGTGCATTTTTGGCACTTTTCACTTTGGCCATCTGCCAGGGGCGGTTTAACCGCCCCTGTGCTGAGTGCACATGAGTTGTGAAGTTTTGAGCCATTTTCGAGTGATTTTCGCACGCACAAGTTCACTTATTCAGGGGGAGTTGCATTCTTGCAGGGGGAGTGTTTTGAGAGTCCTGAAAAGTGAGTTGGAGGATTTGAAGTTTGTGATTTGTGCTTTGTGCTTTTGCTCTTTTGCCGATGGTGTTGAGCCCTTTCGCTTCTTCTTGAAGGGTCGGCGTTTCTGGAGCTTTCTCTTGCGAAGTGACTTTTGATTTGGCTTGTTCTTGCTTTTAGTCACTTGCTTGAGTCCTGTTTTCGATTTCTTTTACATTTTCTTTATATCAATTGGTTACTATGTGTGTGTTGTCAATGCACTCATCAAGGGGGAGATTGAGGACCCGGTGTGTCCGACGACTGGTGGATGGTCGCTTCCTGGTGTGATGAGTGATTGACAACGTGGTGTGGATTGACGTTTCCCTTGGCTCAAGTATTGCAGGTGTAGAATGCGGCTTGGTTGCATTGGTGCAGGTAAAGAACAGGCGCGAAAGGTCTTAGCCATGGCGGCCTCCGAGGAGCGGAGAGACAAGTAGGCTTGGTTCGAGGGACCCGGTGGCCGGTGGATCAAGTGCGGTTCACATGCTGGCAAGAATGAGCAAGGGGACGTGGTTCCGGTGCGAGGTAGCGGCTCACAACTGAAGCTCGTACGCGGACGAGAAGCCGGCGCAAGGTGGCGGCTAACAACCGAAGTTTGCGCGCGAGGTTTGGTGATTTGGCCACAAAATCATCGGTGGACGGTTTCCCTTGGTTTGGGCCTCAAAACCAAGGCCGAGGACTCGACGAGGCGAGTTTTGGGCTGCTGGGCCAGTGGTGGTTGTCAGGGGCGGTTAAACCGCCCCCCCTGGGCCGGCCCAAAATCGGCATCGAGGAGCTTCGATCCGGAGGACACGCGGCGTGACTGCAAGGCTTGCGTCGAGGGAAGCTAGCTTGCAGTGGAAGGTGCCCGAGCCGGAAAATATCTGAGATCAAAATGTCAAATTTGCCCCTGAGGGGTATGTATCACTTAGGGGTAGTTTAGTCTTTAGGACACCACCACTTGGACTACTAATAGCCCCTCCCAGGGCTGGTGGCTGTCATCTCTCTAGTTATCTCTTTAGGTTTTCCTTTGAACTAGTTTTCCCTTCATCCCCTCCACCTAGAACTACTTTGAATCTTTCTTAGTTTTGTATAGGTGAATTCATGGTTATGTGATGGAGTTTGTGCTGCTCATCTTTGTGCCATGATTTGATTTCCCGAGCTCCCTTTCCTTTTTCTATTTTCGTGGGTATTTTCGGAGCTATTTTTGGGGGATTTTCGTTCTTCTTGTTCTAGGGCGTTTTCTCTCGGATTTCTTTGGGGGATTCACATATGAGTGCCTTGTGCCTCTTTTGCTGGTGATCCTTTGCCCCCAAACGCCGAGAATCGCTCTGGATTTGAGATTTTCGGGATGAACTCGAGGTCATGGTGTTCTTCGCGAGATCTGCGATTCCGGGAGTTGTACTGAGTTAGAGGCCGAGATCTTTTGGGAAAACACTGCACAGGAGGTCTAGATCATCTGACCAAAATCTCGCCTCAAGAGCTCGAGCGGTTTGGGAGATCCACTTTTGTTATGACTTTTTCCCGAGCCACCCAGGCCCGGGCGGTTTAACCGCCCCCCCCCCCCCTGGCCGGTTTAACCGCCCCCTCTGGGTGTGTTAGATCGAGCCGCGTTTCGGGTCGTTTTGGTGTTCGCTTCGATTGGTTCGAGTTCCGCTGCTTGTTTCTTGTTCCTAGGGTCAGTAGCTTGACAGTGGCTACGTGATCTTGGCAAGATTGCTCTCGGAGGTTTCGGAGTTGTTTTGGGAGAATAGCCGGATTGATTAGAAAGATTTTTTATCGGCTCCCATTCACTCCCCCCTCTCTGGTCGCCGTTTCGGTCCTTCAATATGTATATCTAAAAGTAGCACCAATCCACAGAACTCAAAGATTCCTAATACGAGAAAAATTGGCTTCGAGATATATCGGACCATATCGGATAATGAATAAGATAGGAAAAGTAGCCTATCGATTGGAACTACCAGAGGAACTGGGAGAAATACATCCGGTATTTCATGTGTCTCAATTACGAAAATGCTTAAGGATACCTGAAGAACAAACCACCCCAAAAGTAATGGATCTACAACCAGACCTGCAATACC
The DNA here is from genome assembly GCA_015476505.1 of Urochloa ruziziensis. Lineage (NCBI taxonomy): Eukaryota > Viridiplantae > Streptophyta > Magnoliopsida > Poales > Poaceae > Urochloa > Urochloa ruziziensis. The sequence goes on along the minus strand of CM027125.1, from coordinate 14,873,649 downwards.
AAGAGAGACCCACGTGTATAATAGATACAGCCATCAGGCAAAGTCGAAGAACAGCAGCCAAGTTTTGTCGAGTACAATGGAGCAATCATACGGAGACAGAAGCCACATGTGAAAAAGAAGAAAATATCATAAAAGAATTTCCGCACCTGTTTGAGGCACTGGACAAATCTCGGGGACGACATTCACTTTAAGTGGGTTTTGGTATTTCTTATGAACTACAGTTAAATCCTCAAGCGTACGGATACCGATGTAGCTTTCACTCGGGAGTATTCCAGAGATCGATTTCCACGGGGAACGAGAAGTGTACTAGTCCTTTAATTAATTCATCCGAAAGGGTAATATGGGGGATATGGATCACAACAAAAAGAAAGGAAGAGATAAAAAGGCTGAGGGTAGAGAGGGTACTTGTGTAGCAATACTGGATATTCCGATAAATCAAGCAAGGCAGACTTGTTCAAGAGAGTTCACTTCGGGCGCCTGAGACACCACCACTCACAGAAAGGGATGAGAAGGGGAGTGGTACCGCCTACCTCTAAGTCCTACAGTCTATAACTAACGTGGTGGATTACGTCGGCCGACAGGGTTGTCAGCACCTGCCGGCTACCACAACTATTCCGTTGAACTGGGTGCAAACCAAGGTAATGACTAGTCTAGGCACCACGCGTATACTAATAATTACTACTTCACTTGAATAAAGAGCAAAGCACCCACTACTAAGTAGTGAACGAGGAATCAGTGAACAAAAGCTAGCAAGACTGAATGCTTAATAAATCAGAGGGAGCCAGAATTACCAGACAAGACCCGGATGTTACTCGAAGTTGAGCCGCATCCGCTGAGGTACAAAGTGGAAGAGAAACAGGAAGCTCCGGCTTCTCTCCCGAACTCTCACCTCACTTCTCTCCCTATTCTCTAAGTATGGAAGTGGTAGCGCTTCGCCGTAGAGCTTCTTCTCCTCTATTTTGTTGTGTCTTGAGTGGGGGTGAAGGGCACCTTTTATAGCCTCCCAAGCATGGAAGCCAGCGTAGTTGTTAAGCCACATGCTTTCTTAGCTTCCACGCAAAAGGGGAGGCATAACCGCCACAAAAGTGGGCCGGCCGGCCTCACTTAGGCCGTTCGGCCTGGGATTCTCGCCACCCGGCACCGTCTTTCTTGTGGACGCTCCAGATGATGTCCTGAGGTCGGTAGTTGAGGGATTGGTGACGGTTGTGACAGTTGGAGGCCGAACGGCCTAGGGGAGGCCGGTCGGCCTTGCCCTGACTCCTCTCAGCCCTCCGTTGCACCGACTCGCTCATCAACAGTTGCATGTTGTCCCTTGAGGCGGTTTTGGTTGCGTTGATTTCAAGCTGTCCGAGAATCCTAGGTTGGTGGACCCTTCAATCCATGCCTTAGGCCTTTCTGGTCCTCGGATCAAACCAACATTAATCTCACATCTCAGGGTGTTTGTTGATGTGTTAGTTGTCCCCTGGATCAATGACGTGGCCAGATGAGGGGATAGGAGGCTGGTCCGCCTAGGCTAGGCCGGCCGGCCTGGGTTTGGCTCCATATTTGCTCTCTTTTCTCCTGTATGCTCTTGCACTCACAAATCATTCAAAACTTGTGGAACTCATTAGTATAAACAATATTAGCATGATTATCACTATATGAGCATGAAATCCGGAGAAATGTTGGCGATAAAAACGTATAATAACGACCGTCAACACACCCCCCACACTTAGACCCTTGCTCGTCCTCGAGCGAGGAGTAGGGACTAAGGTGAGACAAGACATCCAAGGAAATGGAACAAGCATAAGAAATATTCCAAGCCATACCTTATACATGTGAATTTTGTAGTGTCTATCATGCCATCTTGGGTAGTTGAGGAGTGGAATGTTCATGAATCAAGTTACTTTAACTCTATGTGTCAAGTAGCTTGGGATTTTTCAACGAGTTTTCAAAAACAAACCTTTGCATTGCTCCTCATTTGATTCTCTCAGATCTCTCAATGTGTATATATCCTCACCAAGGCATTAACTTGCCTTTCATCATCCTACTTCTAATGATGGCTATATATGGAGCTCAAGGTAGGGTATGAAGATGAGGCATACTTGCATCACATGTATTGCAAAGTCAAAGAGTGGATCCAAGAAGAAATCAAATCATACAATCGGATCAAGATGTGCACGTGTATGGGTATGATGGATGGTGGATGGAATAAACAACTCCTTTGTGTGTAGTCTCTCTCCTTTAAAAATCTTTTGAGAACATGGCTATCAGATTTTTTTTCTCTTTCTTGGACCTTCATGTGTCCAACCCCTTTTTTCTTCTCTTTTTTTTCCTTTTTTTTGCATGGACCTTCATGTGTCCATGTTTTTTTTCGATAGCCATGTCTCTTTTGTAACAATAACTGAGGTGTTAGACTTACACGTACATGATAGAGCATTTATTTTGTGTAGTGGATGGATGAATGATACAATGCTAACTTCCAGTGTAGAAGTATAGCAAGGGGGATGTATGGCGTGCACGTGAATCTTGATCATGAAAACATGAAAAGAATTCTTCACAAGGGTCACAACAATTTGACAAAGCTCAATGCAATGACAAGTAGCATATGTGTACATGGTTTTCAAGATAACTCAACATATGGCTTTGGCAGAACTTTGGCATATCAAAGAGGAGCTTTGCAAAGGGTTTTCAAATTTTCAATTAAACTTCCCGAGTACTCAAACATTAAGAGTGAAGATCATATCATCAAACCATATCTCAAACATCAACAACTTAGATGAACATGGTTCTCTAAAAATATTTATTCACAAGTGGCAAGATGAAGCGAGGAATAAAACATATGCAAGCCAAACATGGGAACATGAAGGGTAGGCATAGCAAGGTGAATTATTTTATCTTAAGATTGATTTTACTGATAGGGATTGAAATTCAATCAAACTCATGAATTAAGGAGCGAGAGGTGGAGTGCACATACCATCGCTTTTTTTCCTTGTCATGTTAGCGCAGTCGATGTTGTGCGACACCTTCGTGGGGGACCTCGAATGTGTATGTTGATGATGATTTGCGAGATCTCCCCCACACTTGTACTTGTGCTGGTACTGTTATTCAAAACCAAAAGGTGGAAACAAAAAGAGGGCCCTACTGGTTCAAGAACCAGGGAGCCTTTATTCAAGTTTTTATTGTTTTTTTAAAATCTGGTTGGGAAACCAGTTAGCTGATCTCCAAGAACTCGATGGCATCTAAGTCTTTAAGCTTGGGTTGTTGAGATTCCAAAAAAAATTCAAACGTTGGCCATAAACCTTAAAGATGTTCCCACTATTATCTTGAAGTGTGACGGCTCCATGAGAAGATGCATTGATGACATTATAGGGGCGGTCCCACTTACTTCTAAGTTTACCCATACCAAAGAGTTTAACGCGGGAGTTGAAGAGGAGTACCTTATCTCCTGGTTTAAATTCCTTGATCTTGATGCGCTTATCATGCCACCGCTTGGTTCTTTCCTTGTAAATTCTCGAGCTATGATACGCATTCTCCCTCCATTCTTCTAGTTCAGCGAGTTGGATTTTTCTTTTAATTCCTGCTGCTGGGAGATCCATATTCCATCTCTTGATTGCCCAATGAGCCTTAAATTCCAACTCAACTGGCAAGTGATATGTTTTCCCATATACCAATTGGTAGGGGGTCATCCCAATTGGTGTCTTATAGGCCGTCCGATAAGCCTATAGAGCTTTAGGTAACTTGTCCTTCCATGCCCTACCCATCTCATTAACGGTCTGTTATAGGATGTTGTTGATTTGCTTATTGGAAGTCTCTGCTTGACCACTTGTTTGAGGGTGATATGGGGTGACTATCCGATGGTTGACTCCCAAACTGGCAAGGTATTTCCAAAAGATGTTATCAATGAAATGTGATCCTCCATCACTGATCACAACTCTTGGAGTGCCGAAACAGGGAAAGATAATCTCATGGAACATTCGTCTGGCACTCTTAGAGTCGGCTGCTCGGCATCGCATGGCTTCAACCCATTTGGACACGTAATCCACTGCCACCAATATGTATTCATAATCTCCAGATCTAGAGAATGGACCCATAAAGTCTATCCCCCATACGTCAAATATTTCCACTTGGAGATTGTTGGTGAGTGGCATAGCGTCCCTTGCATTGATATTTCCATGCTTCTAGCACCTTACACATCTCCTGACAAACTCTCGTGCATCCACATGCATGGTTGGCCAGAAGAACCCACTTTGCCACACCTTAGCATGTGTCCGGAAAGATCCATAATGACCTCCGTATGGTGATGCATGGCACCATTCCAAAATCTTGTAGGCTTCGCATGCTGGCACACATCGCCTTAAGAGTCCATCAGAACACACTCGGAATAGGTACGGGTCATCCCATAGGTGGATCCGGCTATCACATGCGAGCTTCTTCCTATTTTATCCCGGAGGAACATATCCAGAAACAATAAAGTTCACTATGTTGGCGTACCAGGGGTCTGAAGTGGTTACCTTGAGGAGGGTGTTGTCTCGTAGGTAGTCATTGATGGGCATTGACTCTCCTTGAACTTGCAGCCGCGATAGGTGGTCAGCCACCAAATTTTCTACTTCTTTCTTGTCCCAAATCTCGAGATCAAATTCTTGGAGTATAAGTATCCAACGAATAAGCCTTGGTTTTGCATCCTTCTTGGTGAGAAGATATTTGAGCGCAGCATGGTCTGTGTAGACGATGACTTTTGCCCCCACCAAGTAGGATCAAAACTTATCGATGGCGAATACCACTGCCAGAAGTTCGTTTTCTGTGGTTGCATAGTTCAGCTGGGCACCTATCAAAGTTTTACTAGCATAGCTAATAGCATGGTGCAACTTATTCTTGGTTTGCCCCAGGCCCGCACCTACGGCAAAGTCACTCTCATCGCACATGATCTCGAATGGGAGAGCCCAATCCGAAGGTTGTATGATAGGCGCTGATATGAGAGCTTTCTTTAGAACGTGGAAGGCAGCATAGCACTCTTCATCAAAGATGAAGGGAGCTTCCTTGGCAAGGAGATTGGTTAAAGGTCGGGCTATTTGAGAGAAATTCTTGATAAATCGGCGATAAAACCCAGCGTGCCCAAGGAAACTGCGAACTCCTTTAACATTTATGGGGGGTGGAAGCTTCTCAATTACTTCCACCTTAGCTCTGTCCACCTCTATCCCGTGCTCAGAAATGCGGTGCCCCAAAACAATTCCTTCCCTCACCATGAAGTGACATTTCTACCCATTCAAAACTAGGTGCTTTTCCTTGCATCTCCCTAAGGCCTTATCAAGATTTTGTAAACAGTCGGCAAAGGTCTTTCCATAGACGAAGAAATCATCCATGAAAACCTCCATGATCTCCTCAATCATGTCGGAGAAGATGGACATCATGCACCGCTGGAAGGATGCGGGAGCATCTCTCCTATAGGCGAATGTTCCATAGGGGCAAGTAAATGTCGTTTTACTCTGGTCATCTAGATGGATAGGAATTTGGTGATACCCAGAGTAACCATCAAGGAAACAGAAGAAGTGCTTAGCGAGTCATTCTAACATTTCATCAATGAAGGGCAGAGGGAAGTGATCTTTCTTGGTGGCTTTATTGAGTCCACGGTAATTGTTGACGGCCACTATATGCTACTTTTGACCGTCAACCTTCCCAACTTAATAAAGAAACTAAGTGATGCTCATATAATATTTTATTTAAACTAATGATTTCCACAAGTTTTGTGCACCAATATGTTTTGCAAGGAAATATAGGTAATATGGTGCATAAATACCAAGATCGGTGAAGTCATGCAAGTGAAGGTTCATCCCAAGACAAAGGAGACTTGGACATGGTGCAAAAGTGACCCAAATCACATATTTGACAGCACCATGTCGAAGAGCTCTCTGAGTTGATCGAAATGGATATTTGGATGACCCAATTCGAAGTCCGGACGAGAAAGTTACGCCTCCGGGAAAATCGCCGGCGAAACCTGTCCGGCCGGTCGGCCTGACCTAGGCCGAACGGCCTGGACAAGGCCGGTCGGCCCTGGACCTCCACCAAACCACCTCAACCTTTGCAAGACGGCCTTAGTGTGTCACCAAAGTACCCCCAAGCATGGATTTCACAAGGATGAGTGAAGTTGAGACCGAAAGGCCTAAGACATGGAGCGGAAGGCCCACATGCAGCGACTAAACCAAACTTTTGGATTGGAACCGCCTCTTCAGACAACAAGCAACCGTCCATGAGCGTGTCGGTGCAACGGAGGGCCAAGAGGGGCCAGAGCCAGGCCGGTCGGCCTAGCCTAGGCCGACCGGCCTCTAACTGCCGAGCGTGGATCAAACGCCACTGCAACCGTCATTAGGAGAGCATCAGGACCGTCCAGGAGAAAGGCGGTGCCAAATGGCGACCAACCCAGGCCAAACGGCCTGGATGAGGCTGGCCGGCCTATGACCGTGGCCGTTACTCCTCCCCTTTGGCATGGAAGCTAAGCAGGTCCTTGGCGTCATCCCTACGCATGATACCGCCCTTGGAAGGCTATAAAAGGCGACGTCCACCCCCATTCAACTCACCATGGTGAAAGGATGAAGTCCAAGTGTAGTGTAGTGCTACCTATCTTGCTTAGAAAATAGGGAGAGTGGTGAGGTGAGAGTCCGGAGAGGAGCCGAAGTGCCGGCCCCTCTCCAACTTTGTGCCTCCGAGGAATGAAGCTTCAGTTCGAGTAAAGTTCCTCTTCTTTTGTCTTTACTGCTTTCTCTCCTTACATTAGTAGTTCTTGAATGTTTTCTCAAGTTGCGGGTACCTGAGTCTGCGCGAGTGACAGCGACTCTTGTTTGGGGTTTCCTCCCCTACTCGCGGGAGGGGAGGTCAGTAGCTGAAAGCTTAGGCGTGGTGCCTGTGCTGGCTAGCTACCTCAGGTTGTGTTGCACCCCACGGAACTGCAATGGTAGGCGGCAGGTGGTGACAGCCCTGTCCGTCCTTCGTAGTCCACCACGTTCAGGTGTACTCATAACAGTAGTGCTAGCCCGGAGAACCCCCTCTCTCACCCCGTTCTGAGGTTCTCCCGTTCTAGCCGTCGAAGCAACTAGAGGAATCAAGTATTCTTGATAGGAGGTTAGCAAGTCGACATTAGATTACCTCTACCCACTTATCTGTTCTTCTTCACTCCCATCGTCCCTGGATATACCAGAGCCGTTTCTAGTACACTTCTCGTTCCTCGTGGATTCGATACCCTGGAATACTCCTAGGTGAAAGCTACATCGGCATCTGTACGCTTGCGGATTTATCTGTTAGGCTAAGGAATGCCAACAAGCTTTCTGGCGCCGTTGCCGGGGAACGGTAGCTGTACTAGTATCATTCTAGATTATCCTTGTATCACTCCACCTACCATACCATCCCTTATTATATAAAAAAAAATTATCCCACCTTCCCCATGGCTTCCATTACCCTCCGTCAGTTCTCGGCACCAGGGCATAATCATTGGGTGCCTCCACCTTCATCACACCCCATCCATACCTCAGGCTTCGAGATCCGCCCTAGTCTTGCGGCCTTGGTTCGATCACAATCTTTCTCTAGGCACAAGGATGAAAATCCTTACACCCACCTACGAGAATTTGAGCAGAACTGCTCCCTCATCTCAATACCAGGCATGCATCATGAAACGGTGAAATGGAAGCTCTTCCCATTCTCCCTGACTGATGTTGCCAAAGAATGGTATTATATGACCGTAGGGACCGTAAAAGGTGATTGGAATACCCTCAAAGATGAGTTTTGTCTCAAATTCTTCCCCGTATCGAAGGTCGTCGCCCTTCGTACAGAAGCCCTCTCTTTCAAGCAACGAGAGGGAGAATCTTTGGGAGCAGATTGGGCTCGTTTCACCAAACTTTTAGCTTCAGGGCCAGATTTGGGTATACCCGAGGCTATGTGCTTACAATACTTTGCTGGTGGTCTTAGAAAAGAGAGTGCACTCCAGTTGGATGCAGCTTCTAAAGATTCTTTCTTCTTCTTAACCGTAAGTGAGGGGAGAGCCACCCTAGATAAGATGCTCAAGAATACTGAGCACACCGGAGTATATGAACATCTGCCTGAAAAATCTCAAGAGCCTGCTGATAGAATGAATGCTTTTGGTCATTCTCCGTCACCTTGCCCACAGAAAGTTGCCGAACCAAAACCCCCTACCTCAGATCCTAAGCCCTCCTATGATCATCATCAACCTTTCTTTTATTCCATGTTCGATGATGATGAATCAATAGCATACGGTCATGTCCCATCATCAACAGGAAAAGAAGATGGTGCCTATAGAAAATCTGAGGTAGTGACCTCCAACCCACAAGAAGAATCTTGGACCGATGCCAAGCAGTATGTTCCATTCTTTAAGACGGCATCCCGATTCTCAACACTCCCGGGTCTCCAATACTCAAGGGACAAGTCTGAATCCCCTAAGGAGGATTCACCATCCCTCAATCCGAAGTTTCAATTCTCGGAAGATGAATTCAAATTTTCCGATGAGGAGTTCAAAGCTCCTAAGGAGGATTCACCATCCCTCTATCCGGAGTTTCAATTCTCGGAAGACGAATTCGAATTTTCCGATGAGGAGTTCAAAGCTCCTATCTCGTCAAACCCCTCAGAATTCCCAGGATCATATCAATTTTGCGATTTCGAGGAGAATGCTTTCCTTCTCGATCCAGAAAAATCAAAGGACTTCCATATCGAAGAGAAGGATACGCCTCAAGAATACTACAGGCTTGATTCTGAAAATGTTTGCTCTATAGATATTCCTGAGGTAGCAGATTCCATGTCAGGTTTGGAAGAAAATGATGAGCATGGATATTTCGTCTTTGAGAAACCCAAAGATCCATGTTTCCCTGTGGATACTCCATCTACTCCCACCATTAGCACACACGATGACTCCAACCATCACATGCCCCATCAAAACAATTTCAAAAGGGTGGTTATGGATGATTTTGTTTATCATAAGTATTGCAAATCTCGTCGTGGTATGTTGTGCTAACCTTGCAGCTAGGAAAACGACATCCGAAGATTGGTGATGGAGGGAGCCACAACACCAAGCTAGCTGCTACTTCGAAAAGAGGCTCCCAAGGTCGAGCTTTTGACCATAAACAAGCACTGCCGGGAGGTAACCCGTATTTTCATTCATTTTTTTCCTTTCTTTCTTTCAAATTCCACAACAAAAATATAACAATAAAAAATCTTTATTTTCAATAAATAAAACCGAACAAAGTTTCATGACATAATTTTAGGACTCTGCTTCCTTCGGGTACTTTTGTCACTAACCTTTCAGGTTGAGACTCAAATAAACGAAGAGTTGGACAAAAGGCTACAGCCTCAGACGCTCAATTTTTTTGGCACCAAGTGTCGCAAAATCTGAGCGTGGGGGAGGACATAATTTGAGCACGAAGCAAAGCATGGTCAATCCTTCAACGCTGGTTTGCACTTTTATTCCCCCACTTGAGGTTATTTTATAATGTTCATATCTTTGGATTGAGCCTCTTGTTCACATATAAAAAAAATGAATGATGATGCAACAAGTTATCTTGATCACAACTTTGCATCTCACATGTCGGCAAGCACAAACTTTATTCCTTAACTAGTACTCTATGCTTGTGGGATCAAAAAAAAATAGGAGGATCTTGCCTAAGTTGTTGACGAGTGTGAGATAATGAGATAGAAGTGTTTCTTTCTTCATTATTAATTCTTACTTGGAGACTTTTCTTTGGAAAAAAAATCATGAAAACCCTTAGGCTCAGAATTCCTCAGTGGTTGAAAATTCCTACCAGAGCCAAATATTTCACATGCTCAAACCTATACATATGCCACCTATATAGTTGTGTTGAGTTTTGTCAAACTTTGTGTCCTTGTGGGAAAATGACATTTCAATACCGATCATTTCTTCCTGGTGTCTATCCTTTAGTGCTAGCCTTTCCATGTCTGGAGATACTGATTCCAAAATGGATTCTTGCATCCACTTTCAACAGACATTCCTCCGTCAAACCAAACCAAAATCATTTCATCCATATACCCTTAACCAAATCCTATCCACAAATATGGCCTTTCAAAATAAATACTCTAGTCATCCCTCCCCCAATTTGAGAGAAGACATGGAGCTATCGAGTAAAAAAAAAACTTGCCTAATCATGGGCAAAGAAAAAAAAAGAGAAAAAAAGGGAGAGATATGTGCCTAGTTATGGGCAAAGAAAAAAAAAGAGAGATACAGAGCTCGATAGTTTCAAGTCTTGAAAGTCCTAATAGGGATTCATGCAAAATAAAGAGTACCGCTCAAGGTCATATTCTTTCAAAAGCATAATTTATGGTTTGTTCATCACAATCCATTGTGCTTGTGTTGTGTCCATTTTCTCCCCCATCCTTGATTATCTATTTCTCAATGATCGAAATATGAAGTGTCACAACTTCCACTAGGACCAATTTTTGACTTAACAATATACACAACATAGGTGGGCCTACATTTCCCCTACCCGAGCTCCACATAAGCCTATAGATTGTAGGGAGAGGCTGGCTACTGGCCTCAGTGAGGAATGAAAATACCACATGAGCGACTTGAGAGTGCCATCTGAGGATCTTATGAGCTAAGGTATTCTTCTCTTAAAAAAAACTCCAAGTATGGTTGATGAAGAGGGAAGTTATATCTTCATTCGAGTTGTTCCACTTTTCAACCACCGATGGCAGGCATCATAGCCACTTCAAACCCCACAGGTATGAGAAATGTTTTGGAATAATATTTATGCTAGGTTTTACATTGAGAAGTTGTGCATCAAAGCCTACCTTAGTTCTTGCTCGGGCCGGTGTTCTAAATCCTACCCATTGCTCGGGACGAGCAAAGATCTAAGCGTGGGGGTGTGTTGACGGCCACTATATGCTACTTTTGACCATCAACCTTCCCAACTTAATAAAGGAACTAAGTGATGCTCATATAATATTTTATTTAAACTAATGATTTCCACAAGTTTTGTGCACCAATATGTTTTGCAAGGAAATATAGGTAATATGGTGCATAAATACCAAGATCGGTGAAGTCATGCAAGTGAAGGTTCATCCTAAGACAAAGGAGACTTGGACATGGTGCAAAAGTGACCCAAATCACATATTTGACAGCACCATGTCGAAGAGCTCTCTGAGTTGATCGAAATGGATATTTGGATGACCCAATTCGGAGTCCGGACGAGAAAGTTACGCCTCCGGGAAAATCGCCGGCGAAACCTGTCCGGCCGGTCGGCCTGACCTAAGCCGAACGGCCTGGACAAGGCCGGTCGGCCCTGGACCTCCACCAAACCACCTCAACCTTTGCAAGATGGCCTTAGTGTGTCACCAAAGTACCCCCAAGCATGGATTTCACAAGGATGAGTGAAGTTGAGACCGAAAGGCCTAAGACATGGAGCGGAAGGCCCACATGCAGCGACTAAACCAAACTTTTGGATTGGAACCGCCTCTTCAGACAACAAGCAACCGTCCATGAGCGTGTTGGTGCAACGGAGGGCCGAGAGGGGCCAGAGCCAGGCCAGTCGGCCTAGCCTAGGCCGACCGGCCTCTAACTGCCGAGCGTGGATCAAACGCCATTGCAACCGTCATTAGGAGAGCATCAGGACCGTCCAGGAGAAAGGCGGTGCCAAATGGCGACCAACCCAGGCCAAACGGCCTGGATGAGGCCGGCCGGCCTATGACCGCGGCCGTTACTCCTCCCCTTTGGCATGGAAGCTAAGCAGGTCCTTGGCGTCATCCCTACGCATGATACCGCCCTTGGAAGGCTATAAAAGGCGACCTCCACCCCCATTCAACTCACCATGGTGAAAGGATGAAGTCCAAGTGTAGTGTAGTGCTACCTATCTTGCTTAGAAAATAGGGAGAGTGGTGAGGTGAGAGTCCGGAGAGGAGCCGAAGTGCCGGCCCCTCTCCAACTTTGTGCCTCCGAGGAATGAAGCTTCAGTTCGAGTAAAGTTCCTCTTCTTTTGTCTTTACTGCTTTCTCTCCTTACATTAGTAGTTCTTGAATGCTTTCTCAAGTTGCGGGTACCTGAGTCTGCGCGAGTGACAGCGACTCTTGTTTGGGGTTTCCTCCCCTACTCGCGGGAGGGGAGGTCAGTAGCTGAAAGCTTAGACGTGGTGCCTGTGCTGGCTAGCTACCTTAGGTTGTATTGCACCCCACGGAACTGCAGTGGTAGGCGGCAGGTGGTGACAGCCCTGTCCGTCCTTCGTAGTCCATCACGTTCGGGTGTACTCATAACAGTAGTGCTGAGCCCGGAGAACCCCCTCTCTCACCCCGTTCTGAGGTTCTCCCGTTATAGCCGTCGAAGCAACTAGAGGAATCAAGTATTCCTGATAGGAGGTTAGCAAGTCGACATTAGATTACCTCTACCCACTTATCTGTTCTTCTTCACTCCCATCATCCCTGGATATACCAGAGCCGTTTCTAGTACACTTCTGGTTCCTCGTGGATTCGATACCCTGGAATACTCCTAGGTGAAAGCTACATCGGCATATGTACGCTTGCGGATTTATCTGTTAGGCTAAGGAACGCCAACAGTAATCAATGCACATTTGCCACCCAGTGAGGGTACGCTGAGGGATGAGCTCATTCTTATCATTGCGTACCACCGTCATCCCCCCTTTCTTTGGAACGACTTGAACGGGGCTAACCCATTCACTATTGGGCACAGGGTAGATAATTCCGGCATGGAGAAGTTTTAGCACTTCTTTCTTTACCACCTCTCTCATCGCATTATTGAGTCGCCGTTATGGCTCTCTCGATGGTGTTGATCCAGGATCAATTGGGATGCAATGAGTGCAGAGGGTCGGACTTATGCCTTGCAAGTCCTGGAGAGAATATCCTAGGAGTGTTCGATGTTTCTCAAGAATAGAAATAAGTGATGTTGTTTCAATGTCCATGAGCTTATCACTTATAATGACTGGGGTGTCTCGATTTCCATGGAGGAAGGCATATTTTAAACCAGGAGGAGGAGGTTTAAGCTCGATTGGGGACGATTGAGGTTTTTCGGAGGTATCGAGCTTAACAGGGGGTTCAGTTTCCTCAACCCCTAAGAAATAGGTTTCTTCTTCCTCAAAGCTTGGTTGAGCCATGTTAGTTAGTGCAATAGACATGACTTCCTCCAATGGATCGGGCTCGATCTCAGGTTCCACTTGAGTGTTAAGAGATCGGAAAAAATAAGTCGAGACATACTGTCGGCCGACCTTGAGTTCTACTAGATCTCCTACAGGTAGATTCCTTAAGATCTTCTCAATCGGCCTTCCTATGACGATTTGTTTCTCTAGATCTTTTGGAAGGTCGAAGATATGGAAATCTAGATAGAGCTTCGGCTTGTCTATCTTGATTGGCACCACACGAAGCATACCTAGGCAATCTAGGATGCCTTTTGATTGGAGTTTCAGGCGCTTTTGTGATGAAGATAGACATGGTTGGGAAAGCTGGGATCAAACTAATGATTGTGAGATGATATTGATCCCTAAGCTTGGGTCATACCCAATGTCACCTTTTATGCCCATTACTTCACAGTACATTCTTCGAATTTTTGTGGGCATTTTAACGACTTCGGGTGAGGCTTCTGCCTCATCTAACCATTCTCGACTCATGACAACAGAAAGTTTTTCAATGAGCTCCTCTCGAGAATGCTGGTCAATGAAGTCGGTGGCTTGGACCTTAGTATTTGTGTGCCTTTCGACTATGGGAAGTTTTGAGCTGTCCCCGTACTCGAGGAATAGCTCGTCGTGGAAATCGTAGGGGAAGGCACAATGAGAATCATGTAGGTCCAGATCATATGCTGGGGTTGGTTCAGGGAGAGTATCGGAGAGATGTGCTACGATTGGTGTGGATTCTTGTGATGCTTTCACATCTTCCGACGCGGAGGCCTCTTCTATAGCCTCCTCAGGAATTTCTTCCAGGAATTCAACATTGATCCCAGTGTAAGGGGTGTTTTCTAGAATTTTGTCTACAATGGCCCTTCCCTCACTAGGTGTCAAATGACTAAAAGATCCTCCTGAGGATGAATCTAGGAATTCGGCTGATTCGATTTCGAGGTCTCTTCTAAAATGTATTAGAAGGATGGGTTCAGGGATCCCTGGATCAGGTCCCGTGGCCATAAGATAAGTAAATCAAGCCCAAGCGGCCCCTAGTGATTCTCCTTCCATTTGTTTGAAAGTGAGGGCCTCGATTCGAAGGTCAGAGACCCGAGATTCAAGGAAGAAGGTTAGGCAGAATTTATCTCGTAGTGTCTCCCAACTTCCCTCCACTCTCTAACGATAGTGATCACACCATATCTTTGCTCGACCCGTCAAAGAGAAGGGAAACACCTTCCATTTCAGAGTTTGTTGGGCCATCCCCGTAATCATGAGAGATGAGCAAATTTGCTCAAATTCCTGTAAGTGAACATAAGGATTCTCTCCTTCAGCTCCAGAAAATGGATTCTCTTTGATCTTGGCTATGAATTCTATGTGTATTCCATAGCTAGAGCTTTCCACAGGGTGAGATGATGGTGGTGGCTCTAGATCTTCAGCTTTTGGAGCTGAGAATTGATATAAGGTAGGAATGGAATTCATTATGTAGGTGGATGATATGTGGACGAACTTAGGTTTGGGATAAGAACAGCTACCGTTCCCCGGCAACGGCGCTAGAAAGCTTGTTGGTATTTCTTATGACCTACAGATAAATCTGCAAGTGTACGGATACCGATGTAGCTTTCACTCGGGAGTATTCCAGAGATCGATTTCCACTGGGGAACGAGAAGTGTACTAGTCCTTTAATTAATTCGTCCGAAAGGGTAATATGGGGGATATAGATGACAACAAAAAGAAAGGAAGAGATAAAAGGCTGAGGGTAGAGAGGGTACTTGTGTAGCAATACTGGATATTCCGATAAATCAAGCAAGGCAGACTTGTTCAAGAGAGTTCACTTCGGGCGCATGAGACACCACCACTCACAAAAAGGGATAAGAAGGGGAGTGGTACCGCCTACCCCTAAGTCCTACGGTCCAGAACTAACGTGGTGGATTACGTCGGCTGGACAGGGCTGTCACCACCTGTCGGCTACCACAACTATTCCGTTGAACTGGGTGCAAACCAAGGTAACGACTAGTCTAGGCACCACGCCTATACTAATAATTACTACTTCACTTGAATAAAGAGCAAAGCACCCACTACTAAGTAGTGAACGAGGAACCAGTGAACAAAAGCTAGCAAGACTGAATGCTTAATAAATCAGAGGGAGCCAAAATTACCAGACAAGACCCGGATGTTACTCGAAGTTGAGCCGCATCCACCGAGGTACAAAGTGGAAGAGAAACCGGAAGCTCCGGCTTCTCTACTCGACTCTCACCTCACTTCTCTCCCTATTCTCTAAGTATGCAAGTGGTAGCGCTTCGCCGTAGAGCTTCTTCTCCTCTATTTTGTTGTGTCTTGAGTGGGGGTGAAGGGCACCTTTTATAGCCTCCCAAGCATGGAAGCCAGCAGTAGATGTTAAGCCACATGCTTGATTAGCTTCCACGCGAAAGGGGAGGCGTAACCGCCACGAAAGTAGGCCGTTCGCCCTGGGATTCTCGCCACCTGGCACCGTCTTTCTTGTGGATGCTCCTGATGATGTCCTGAGGTGGGTAGTTGAGGGATTGGTGACGGTTGTGACAGTTGGAGGCCGAACGGCCTAGGAGAGGCCGGTCGGCCTGGCCCTGACTCCTCTCAGCCCTCCGTTGCACCGACTCGCTCATCAACTGTTGCATGTTGTCTCTTGAGGCGGTTTTGGTTGCGTTGATTTGAAGCTGTCCGAGAATCCTAGGTTGGTGGACCCTTCAATCCATGCCTTAGGCCTTTCGGGTCCTCGGATCAAACCAACATTGATCTCACGTCTCAGGGTGTTTGTTGATGTGTTCGTTGTCCCCTGGATCAATGACGTGGCCAGATGAGGGGATAGGTTTGGCTCTATATTTGCTCTCTTTTCTCCTGTATGCTCTTGCACTCACAAATCATTCAAAACTTGTGGAACTCATTAGTATAAACGATATTAGCATGAATATCACTATATGAGCATGAAATTTGGAGAAATGTTGGCAGTAAAAACGTATAATAACGACCATCAACAGTAGGGTAGGTCTGTAACACCCTAAATTTTCAAAGGCATTTAAAAAGAATTTAGGAAAATTATAATAATTAAAACTTGAAATGTTCAAATAGGATTATGCATTAGAAAATATGGTGCATTAGTTTATTTTCAAAATAAACCATGTGCATATGCTTGTTCTAACCATAGAATAATTCTAGTGCACAAACCCTGCCCAAAAATCCAATTGAATTCGAATTAGAATTCAAATTCAAACTCAATCTCAAATTATAAAAGAAAAGGAAATAGAAAAAGAAAAAAAAGAGAAAACTCACCTCAGGCCGCAACCCAGTCGACGGCCCAGCCCATTTCTTCTTTCCCCCACCCCTAAGTCCACTCTACCTCCCCCAACTGCTTCCGCGCGCGTGGCCCATGCGGCCCACAACACCGGCCGGGTGACGTCGCGCTGACGTCACCCATTCTTCCCCCCTTATCCCTCCCCTCGCCGCTGCCGCCGCTCGATCTCCCTCCACCGGCTCGGATCGAGCCTAGGGGACGAGCATGTGGTGTGTCGCCCCCACGGCGCTCAAACGCATCGCGGGTGCGGCGCCGACCACGCTCCAGGGCTTCGAGCGGAGCTCGCCACCGGGGGCACGCGTCGCCGCCGGGAGCCGTCTCCCCGCCACCTGTCTAGCCAGAGAGAGCCCCGGAGGATCCCCGGAGCACCATCTCCGGGCTATAAATAGCCCTGTGCCCTCCTCCACTCACGCCACACACGCGCGTGCACACACACAGCCGCCGGTGCACGGCCAAGCTTCGCGCCGCCGCACGCCGGTCCAACCACACCGGCTGCCCTCCACTCGCTGTACTCTGGTAAGAGTGTTTCCCCCCTCCCCTCCCCCCTCCCCCGTCGTACCACACCGCCCGCTCCCTTCCTCAGCCCCTCCACACACCCTGGCCGAAGCGCCGCTGTCTGCATAAGCACACTATTGTGCCCTACACTACCCCAAAACCACGCACAAGCCTCAACTAGGAGCCCAAGAACACGCTACCCCTTTTTCCTCATCGCCGCCGCTCGCTGCCTGAGCTTCGGCGAGCTTGAGCCGCCACATCGAGCCACCCCGCCGCGCTAGAGCATGCCCACTTGCCCCGCCGTGCCCTCCTCTACCTCTACGCCAAATCCCAGCCCCACCGTGACCTAGAGCGGCCAGAGTAAGCAGCTCCAGCGAGCTGCCCTGCCTCCGTCGACGCGCGTCGCCGGCTGTTGCTGGCGTGGCGCCCATGTGGCTGCCACACTGGCCACGGCCCCACGGGCCAAGGGCCCATCCACACCACGCGGCCGCCACCTCCCCCACTTCCCCCTCCGTGCACCGGTTCACATGGACCCCAGACCCCGGCGTCCCCTGGTCCACGGCCCGTAATCCGCGGGACCACAGCACAGTGTCCTGGCGCTGGGTCCGCGCCCCCCGGGCCCGCCTGTCTGTCTCTCTCTCACCACCGGAAAAGGCTAGGTACACCCGTCTTAATGCACACAAAAATTTATTTCTCCACCTTAGAGCTTTCTAAAAATTCCCAAAAATTCACCAAAAATCCTAGAATAATTTCTAATCCTAGAAATGTCTTGTTATCTAAAAATCCATATCTACAACTCCTAGAATAAAATAAATTTCCTTATGCGTTAATTCCCGGATTAGGCTTTCAATTTAATAAAGTAGGAAGGATCCCAATAAGACCCTAGAACTCCAAACCGTCCTGAACCACCGTCCTTAATCCTTGATTGGTGTATTGATCTTTGTGATTAATCTATAGCCCGTGTCTATACAGACACTGATCCCAAAAACGATGCCGAAGATCCCGACTACGAAGAGGAAGTAGGGAACGAACTCGACGCAGGGCAAGACAAGTCCCGTCATTAATGCTACTTAAGTATGCAAAATTACTTTCCCTACATGGTCATGTTATGGTAGCTATTTTATAGCAAGTAATTCATTTAAAACCGGTACTCATTTACATTAAATAGTAAATAGTTTATTTTGAAGACTGGAGAGTGGAGAGTGGAAGGGTTAACCCGTCAGGGGATCCTATCCTAAGAGTCCACACTGGTCACCACTAAGGACCGGTTCGCGGGAGAATCTTTCCATTGACTGAGTAAAGTCCCAGCATGCTAAAAAGGCATGGCCTTTGGGAATGCCTATTCATGTGAGGCCTTGGTCCACACCCCGCTAGCCAGCCTTAGTAACATGTCCATAGGGGCCCACGGATGGGCAACAGGTCTGCAGGAGATAGACCCCGGCAGAGGACTGGGTCTGGTCGGTACGACTCGCAAATGATTGGGTCGGTAGAACCTGGTGGCAGAGTTGCCACAATATATTTTTCTGATGCATCCATATCCTGGGTAGGTCCTTTTGTGGACGTGTGCGACTCCTGCTTGTGAACTAGGGAGAGGATATTTAGAGATAGACGTTGGTGGGAAAGGATCTCGTAGGGCAGTACCGCCTGAGTATGAGGTATGGGCTGACCGAATGCAGGACAGAGAAGTACTACCTCTGCAGAGTGAAAACCTATCTGGATAGCCGTGACACTCGGAAAAGAGTCCAAATGGTTAAAATCCCCGATGATTAGACCATATACATAATAAATATTGAGGCCCGCGGACTACACTTACAGTAGGTTGATAATTACTTTTGTTTACTAAATGGAACTGGCAGGGAGCTAATGCCCCTCCAGGACCAACCTTATAGTTTTATAAAATTGTTGTGGGACTTGCTGGGTACCCTGTCAGGAGTACTCACCCTTGCCTTGCCTCCACTTCAGAGGAGTTCGCCGAGGACGAGGCGGACGATGTGGACCCGGATTGGTGACGCACTCAATCTCGACGCCGGGAACTCTACGTAGTAACGTTAGACCTTTACTTTCTGAATAAAGCGAAGGCCTTGAAGCCCGCTTGTAAAACTTTGTACAGTCTCTAAGCTGTATATCGATGTAAATTATCGATAAGAGTTACTCGGTGTTGGCTTTTGGCACCCCTTGTGCGGAAATACTTGTGTTAAATATATCCAGAGTTGATGCAAGTATTTCGGGAACCCCGTGACGCGGGCATTCCCCACATGTGCCATAGAACTTGGGCCGCCATGACATTGTAACTTGCCAAAGTTGAGGATGCCCAACGTGGTCGCCTCAACCCATAGATAAGGTTTTCACACCGCTTAAGATAATGGTCTCCGCAGTAGTGTCTGTAGTGCCCAATCCATCTAAGGGTCAGCCCACGTAGACATAGATCTATACCTGCATACTTCCGGTCCCATTTCTAGTAAAAGTGTTTACCCCGAAGGTGATACGACCATAACAGAAAGGCTTATAATATAGTGCAGTTTTTGTTCAACTTGTTGAGAAATTAATTAGATTAATTAGTGATCAATTCCTGTAATTAATTAGTTATTTATGTAATTAGTTAATCCTTAGAGAAAGGGGGAAACCCCCTCATGTGGGGGTGCCTCCAAGGGGCACCTTCTCCCCAAGGGGTGCCTCCAAAGGGCCAAATGTCCCTTCATCTTGTATAAAAGCAACAGTCCTCTTCAATGAGAATAACCCATTCCATTCCATTCCATTTCATTGTCTTTCACTTTTACTTCACAACACGTTATCAGTCACTTTGTTTCTCCACTGAGCAAAGAAAGAACAGAGGCACCATGCCTCACGCATACAGGCAAAGGAAGAACAGAGGCCAATAGGCCTCACATCCAAATAGGCCTCACATCCATCAAGTAAGCACATGAACAGACACTTACATTTCTTTACAACCGAAGAAGGTTTTTCTAGTTCTTCACGATGGCAATCTGGACGATGTTCTTGCCTCTGCTTCAGTAGTAGGCATCGCCATTTCTTCCCATGCCATGGCTGACGTCCTGCATTGTTCAATTTTGGTCCTCAGACTATGTAGCATTTGCATATTTCTTGTAAATAGCTATCTAGACTATCAAGTTTAGTACCGATGTACTATAATTACTGCAGTAATTGTACATTATGTGATCCGTAGATTCACATAATTATGCAAATATTATTTTAGAACAATCTTTTCATGTGTCATTTATTTAATATATTTACTACATGACACTTAAACACTACACTACATCAAGTAGTATCAAGCAAAATATAAAATTAAGGTATATAAATCTAAATTTTTGGAATAACACAAGGTGATGGAGACCTAGGCACTGGCTGCAATAAATCATATAGAATTGTAGCAAGTTCTATAACAATTTATTTGCCTTGAGACCAGGCCTTTAGGCAGCAAATCACTTGCCCATCACCGAGAGTTCTACATCTTATGATGATTACCTACAAAGTGTATATCCAAAATTATTCTATACAATGATGGAGTCCTAGGCACTGGCTGCAATAAATTATATAGAATTGTAACAAGTTCTATAATAATTTATTTGCCCTGAGACCAGGCCTTTAGGCAGCAATTTCTTTGCCCATCGCTAAGAGGTCTACATCTTATGATGATTACCTCAAAAGAATATATTCAAAATATTATATACAATAACAGACTATCAAGTCATCAATTCCCATTGGAATACCACTAAAACAATTACATTGTTTATACCTTAATACACGCAAGAATCATCTTGACTTCAATATTTTGCATATTTATAGCGCCAATATTATTAATTTACCACAGTAAATTAAAGCTATACATGATTTGCTCATGTAAGAAACTTGGCATATCATACCAAATATAAAAATTTGGAATGATCAAAGGTAACACATGAGACAGTGGAGCCTAAGGCATGTAGCGCAATCATGCCAAACTATGCCTATAGCAACGAGTTTCTCGTCCACTGCTTTAAGATGCACACCATTCTGGTGACTATCTTTTGATGTGTCCAGACACTAGTACATAATGATAGAGTCTATATCATTGACAATTCACAATTGATAATAGCAGTGATTTCATCACCTATCAAATATGACGCCCACACTACTTGCAATTCCAAGATATAAGATTTTGTGTATATTAATTCAAGACTCGTCTTGAATTCACAAATCAAGGACATCTACTTTGTTTAAATAAATAGTAGAAAATTGTGCAATAATAATTTTTTTTAGTGACTATCTTCTATCATAAAAACAGAGACTATGTTTTGGAAATTGATCCTTCGATCATCTATTCTCACAAGAATAGAGTCCAAAACATGTGAAGCAATATTGTCGTCTGTCACATTCAGAATAGTCCACTTATAATCAAGTATCAACTTGAGAATCAATAATTTGCACATCAATATTTTCATACTATATAATTTACTCTTCGAGTAAATTCATTAAAATACATGCTCTACTCATGTAGGACATGACTAATGTTTTTGAAATAAAAATTTCAAATTCTCACTGGATAGGATTTATTCTCCAATATGGGTATTTGATATGAACAATATCATTGGGAGACACATGGCATCATTGCCACTTTAGTTCTACCCTAATCAAAGACCCAATCTATCCTTGAAATTACCACACATACACCTTGGGTGTGACTACATTTCCTCCACTCATGTTTTACAAAACTGAGTATCGAAATGAGGAAGATCCATTTATTCTTTAGAACTCTCAATTGAGTTATCAACAAAGAATAAATATTGCCCAAACTTTATCAGGACTTTCAATTCCATGGCAATATCCAACATAATGGATCACATTTATAAAATTTCATTTTATCAAAAATGATCATAATGACAAATTCTAAGTTTGTCTAAAGTGTGGTTGTACATTTCATGTACATATTATTTCTAAATCAAATATTTGGTTCAAGAAAACCTCAACTCCATAAGTCTCCAAATTATCCCTAGAATTATCATTAGTCTAAAACTATACTGTAATGTGTAGTACATGCCCATCATTAATATCATGTATTTCGTACATGATACCCATATGTCATACAAGTAAAAACTTGTACTAGAGTATTTCAGTACTCTATATACATGACCATTAGGGATTCAACCAATCAGAAAAGGAATTTCATTTAGTGGATCAAAATAACCACTATCAAAATATGAGAGATTCAATCTTCTCTTGAGTATTCAATTATTAACCATAGATACACTCATGTATCTACATCATGTAAATATGTTTTCAACATATTCATTTTATGGTTTCATACTGAAACCTATTACTCAGAGTCATTACGACATATCAGCACTCTATTTATTATAATGGATATATGCAAACTGAATACTCACTTACAAAATCCTTGATATTATTCGGGATGTATTAAATATACATCAATCCCTATCACATGTTGCGTACAAAATAATTTTCCAGTCTTGATTCAATCAAGCATTTGCATATGATTGACCTCGTCATTTCTGTCATATGAATAATATGAAAAATTATTGTCGATTCCATTGGTCATAGTTAAAATTCTCGAAATCTTCAGATTTAATGTACACTGCATGTGTCACAAGAGAATTAATTTTAAGGCCCTCTTACCTTAAAATTCAAATAATGAGCCAAGTTCTTGAACGCATTCAAGACAAGCATATGGTTGTGTTTTGCCAACCAAATGGACCATTTAAGTGCTCTAAAAATGCTAATTGATGCATTTAACAAATAGTCCCACATGTGTTCCTTACTCATAAGGCACCACAATTTACCAAATTCATTGCTCAGATTTTCAATTTAGAGCAACTTACCCTGGACGCAGGAACAAATCCAATCATTTGGAGTTATTTAGTTTTTGGGAACTATAGCACTAAGTACCATATATATGTCCACATAAATTATGGCTTAACTGAATATCTTATTGAGATAATTCGTTTGCATGACCAGCAAAATAGAATTGAAATTCACCAACATCTAGTTGGTACTGTGTGGACTTACACACCACATAATTAATCCAAATCCATTCAACTGCAATCAATACGACTTCCTCCGTTGCAATATTTACGTGAAAATTTGGCTTCAGCCAATAATTTCCCATTACATGTTGGATATGCTTCGCATATACCAATATCACCACCTCAACATACATCCATGGGCATTAGGGACCATCACAAAGGTATTATTATCTGTCATCAGATAATACCTAAGGTCTCTTATGGGGATTTTAGATAAGCCCGTATGTTGATTATATTTCAAGGACAATTCCAGGCATTAGGGGGAGATTAATACCACACAAAAGAATGCCAGAAATCAGAATGTTTAATAACATTCAGTCCTCACATCCACGTACCCAAGAATATCTAAACTAACAAGTTTAGAACATCTTATATTTGTAACATATTACAAATAGCCTGCCAAATGCATTTGCTAATCAAAGTGTCATCATATCCTATCCCTACGGATTAATGTACCAGAAAGAGTGAAGGTACCAAATAAAATCACTCAACTTCCAAATTGAATAAGAGGGGAAGAAGTATGGTCATTATGGATACAACTTATTACAAGCATCCGCGGAAACAGGGGGAGACATCCTCTAAGATAGTAAATCCAAATCAACATCATAAATGTTGTTTGACACTTTATGGATATTCAAATCCAAAGCCTATGAATGTTATGCATTCAAAAGTCCAGTATAAGTGCACATAAATTTAGGCACTGGATCATTGGAACTACCTAATTCCATTGTTGTGGGAAATAACATGGAATTCTAAAAGGTTATCATTTTCACATGCTATATTGATTTCATTAATCAATCATTCTAAGACTACAAATTGTCGACATGTACTCCTTCTCAAATTTGCCATACACCTTTAACTGGATCCAGACCAAAAGTCCTAGGCAGAGTGTCTCAACACTCAAATTGGGTCATATTAAAAGGTGGCAATAAAGGAGAATTGCTCTTGTTCATTAGTGAGAAGTATTTACCGCAGTAAGATCTTCTTCTGACATTGCATTCTTTGCAAAAGCAAGGTGGTGAAATAACAAGAGCTTGTAGCACATGGTTTCACGCAAAAACCAAGCAATACCTCTGATGGTATATGTGAAAAAAAATTATGTTCCTTCATTCGATCATTGGCAGATCAAATAAATTGGATAAACTCGGTCATATAAAGTCATCATTAGACTTTATATTTTAATTGAAGTACAAACCACAACATACATTGTGTATAAACTCAAGTCACTCCATGACTTGAAATAGTCAAATTGATTGTGGTACAATTGACTAAGTGAGTCTCTTCCACAGAAGAATTACTCAGATCACTATGATTGCATATGTGTGTTCACAAATAATCCAAACTGGATTTTCCATCATCTCAGCACGCAAACAAACAAGCAATCATTTTAAGATGGAATTTGAGATGACATATTTGGTTAAAAACCAAATTATACTTAAATTTACAACTTAAGCACATATATCAGTTCACACATATTGTTCGTCAATATCAAAATAATATTGGATAATCATATCCATCATCACTTATGGTCGGTCAATCCCTAAAGATGGATCAATAATCATCTAGACCCTGGGATGACAACTATAGTGCCATGCAAGCACTCAAATCTTGCAAATTGCAAAATGGCCAAACATTGCAATTGCAGATACTTTGCTATAGCTTAAAATGCGCAACTCCATCAAGCCACTTGGCAGGAGACAAACTCTATATCAACAGATATATTATGGTACCAAAGAGCTTGATTTATTTAATCAAGTTATAACCATAGTGATTCAGAGATACTAGCTATATGATCCCCATCTTGCTAGATCATAAACTGATATCATGATGGTATAGTTCTAATGAAGTCATCAAAATTAGACTCAAATAACTACTTCCATCTATCATTCTAGAACACCACGTACGTGTGGAATGATTAAATTAGATTCTTATCAACAAGTATATTGCCCAACATGTTTAATATCATTAAACATCTTGCAAATCAAATGTGTGATAACCTTACAGATTTATTCATAAGGTTTTTGTCCAACAACAGTGGAAAGTAACAACTTTGTAAGGCTCAGGGGGAGACTCTCCTGAAATTTTAATCTGTTCAAACATCATATTGTACTCTTTTTCCTATATGAGTTTTTCCTCACAAGGTTTCTCATAAAGGTTTTAATGAGGCAATATCAAAACAAGAATATATGTCATATCGCCTATTTTCAATACCGGGGTTTTTAAAGAATGATATTCAAGACATATTCCATGTCATATCTTCTGTTTTCTCTAAAAGAGTTTTTAAGGAGATATCAAAGACATATCATTTTCTCCTCATATTTTCCCACTGGGTTTTGGGGGAGATTATTCAAATATGATCCACAGATCATACTATTGATCTCAAACTTTCTCATGAGTTTTTCCTTTCAAGGTTTTTCTCATATAAGTTTACAATGAGACAATAATCACATATATGCCATATCATTTTCTCCTTATATTTTCCCATCGGATTTTAAAGGAGTTTTAATGGCATATACACATACAGCTAGGTTTCTCCTCAATTTTTCCCATAGGGTTTTTGGAGGAGTTTTTCCTATACAATTCCTGAAGATCGAAGGAATCACTCATGGACTGTTTACAAGATCTCAAGAAGCAATTGATCAAGGGGGAGTGTTGAGAAATTAATTAGATTAATTAGTGATCAATTCCTGTAATTAATTAGTTATTTATGTAATTAGTTAATCCTTAGAGAAAGGGGGAAACCCCCTCATGTGGGGGTGCCTCCAAGGGGCACCTTCTCCCCAAGGGGTGCCTCCAAAGGGCCAAATGTCCCTTCACCTTGTATAAAAGCAACAGTCCTCTTCAATGAGAATAACCCATTCCATTCCATTCCATTTCATTGTCTTTCACTTTTACTTCACAACACAACTAATAATAAAGTGGTAGGAAACATGTACACTCAGCACTCGTGGACCATAAATATGCCGTATCCAGTTTGGACTAGCGTTCACATTTGATAAACTTAGTCCTATGTGAAGCTTCAAAATGCGGATTTGTGTGTTAGATTGGGCGAAAATGTAAAATAAAAACATTAAAATTTTCAAGCTAAATGCATACCCTATTTCAAAATTTGAATAACCCAGGAAAATTATCATACCTAAAATCAAAGCACCTGCTGTTTTGAGTAAAAGAATTAAATGAAATTGGAAAATAAATTAAATAAATGGTTGGTCCCACTATTTTGGTACTTGGCCCAGTGAATTTGGTACTTCTTGCTAGCTCTGTTTAGATACCTCCACATACTCCCTTTGTTTCCACCATCCGATTTCTCGGAATGGATGGCTCTCATTATTCTTCACCATTCTAAAATTTTTCAAATTAAGAATAATTGATAGGATAATTATTATGCCGCTCGGCCATAATTGACTGTCCCCAAATGTAAATCAACACCATTAAACTTTCAATATTCCACAGTTAATGATCGGTCCTCGCATCTCAGTGAACTTTATCATAGCCAAGAACGTTGCCCGGTAGATTATAACCATTGCACACAAAATTGCAAGGTCTACCCACTTAGAGTGGTCCATCTCCACTTGTAAGGTGTTTAGTACGTGATCACCTCCAGTGAAAAACCCATTACGATTCAGTTGGTCTTTAAATGAAGATCCTTGGAATTCATTCTTGTATAAACCCTGAATTCCATACTTGTGATAGGAGATGAAATACATTGGGTACTTCCAGAAAAATTTTGGGAGGTCATCTGGGAGCCTGAAGAAACCACAACTGAGAAAGAGCATCGCTTGTATTCCTGATCCAATGACACCACCAAGTAAAAAATCGGGCACAATCGTTGCTACAATCATCATCAGTCCCTCCACTAGCATCGTGGATGTCCACAATACTGCCACAAAGTAGATGAAGTGGTCTGTTCCCTGTCGGAGACCAGTCATGTAATATACTATTGCACCTGGTATTATGCAGTTAAGTCCTAAGAATGGAGATGACGAGAGTGTGTTGGAGATAACAAATACAGAGGCATCATAACGCCCATTCAACCTTTCCTTTCGAAATACCTGAATTGCCAAACGAAAAAGTTATTTATTAACAAACTGCAGAATTTCAGTTTCTTGTGGATAACGGAAGAGTTTTGTTGGATATTGGAATAACACCTTCATATCCTCTACAAAAGATGGGAATCCTCCAAGTGAAGTAATTGTCAATAATGTTGTTATACCCACGACCAATGATATTCTAGCCTGGAATATGTATAATGTGTATTAGTAACTGAGCATTTTGTTCTTTCTTTTTCTGCGGATTCCCCTACATAATAAATTGAACAACTTACTTGTTCCCAAAAAAAAAAATTGAACAACTTACTTGGATGGATGCAAAACTAGGGTCTCCAATATTGTAGAAAACAGTGCCAACGCAGAGGCAGACAAAACAGAGAATTACAAATCGAAACCAGTAGTAGCTTATATCTCGGTGCATATTCACGCTCGATCTTTTGGTAAGAACGAGTAATTTGGTGAAGAAACCAGCTTGTTCATTAATTAATGGCAAAACCTGTGAAAATAAATGGCAAAATCAATCCCTTTATGTGTAAAACAAAAGGCGCCTTTGACTGAATGAACTAACTAAAGGATATACATCATTCTGTGTCCCCATTGCCTGCATCTTGGTTATCAAATTGTCCAGAGATCTGAAAGAATTAACAAGAGTTTCAATTGCTTCAGCTGCACTTGGAGATTCGGGACTGATTTTTTCCTGTTCGACGACATCACGTTAATACTATATGAAATAGTACAAGCATTCGTACAAACAAATAGTAGAAAAAGAGAGTGTGTACCTCATCAAACTCTTTGTTTATAATTCTAAGGTAGTGATCAGAAGGATTCCTCCTCAAGGGACATGGAAAGCCATTAGCTGTGAAGAACTATTGGAGAGAAACAAGGAAAGCCATTAACACCGAAGAGCTCCCATAATAACTAAATAGTAAGTTTGTTCCAGCTACCAAGTTTTTATTTTTTTTAAAAAAATATAGAATGATTGTTTGAGTGACATTCCTGTTTTGTTAATAGGTTCTTAGCGGGTAAAATGTAAGAGGTTGTGCTGCCGATCGGAATAGGGAATAGGCACCGGCCAGCCGGGTAGAGAGAGAGAAGAAAGTACTAACCTTAGCTGCCTCAGGAATTGAGCCAAAATACACCATCTTCCCATTCGCAAGGAGGCAGAGGCCATTAAAGAGTTCGAACACCTCTGCGCTCGGCTGGTGAACTGCCGCGACCACCGTTATGCCTTTGGTCTGCGTGAGCCTAGCGATGTGCGTCATAACATGGTACGCGGCTGCGCTGTCAAGCCCACTGGTAGGCTCGTCAAGGAAAAGCAGGCGCGGCGACGCGAGCAGCTCCATGCAGATGCTCACCCGCTTCCGCTCCCCACCGCTGATGCCCTTGCAAACCCGGCCTCCGATCCGTGAGCAGGTCACCGAGCCCAGCCCCATCTCCCGAATGATGCGGTCGGCGCGTGCCAGCTTCTTTTCCGGCGGCATGGAAGCCGGCAGCTGGAGCTGCGCGGCGTAGTGGATGGCTTCTCTTACCGTCAGGGTGGTCATCAGCGTGTTATCTTGGGTTACGTAGGCCTGAAATAATATCTCTTAGGTGGGTTACATAGGTGTCTTCAGTAACATTCGGGAAATAGAGCCCGCCATGGTGTGATCCAGGTCTTACCGACGTGCCGTAGGAGAGTCTCTCCCGTCGGCCATTGATCAAGACATCTCCAGTTCCGTTCATATCTTGTCCGAGTCGACCTACATTATTATTCGAGGGGAATATGGATCACCTCTCCTCTTAGGCTTACTACTTTGAAGAAGCAAAAAATTTTGTGACCGACATCCTGATGATCGCACTATTTCTGAATGGATGAGTGCCAATTCTGATGCAGAAAACTAAAAATGCTCAATTTTAACGTTTATAACAGTAATAATAAAGATTCTGGTTGTGTTACCGCATAGAGTGTCAAGAAGGGTGGTCTTGCCGCTGCCGGAAGCTCCCATGAGAGCCAGCACTTGGCCGGGGCGCGCACATCCGGTGATCCTGTCGAGAATCACCTTACGCGTCCCCTTCTCGTCCACAGCCGTCACTGAAACATCCTGCCACGTGAGGATGACCCTGCGGCTGGTTCTGTGCTCACCGGCGCCGGCGACACTGATAAGGGGCCTGGCCGCCGGGCTTGCCGTAGGTCTCCAACGCCGCAGCATTACTGGCGACGAATCTTCCATTATTAGCTTCAAGCAGCGGCGGGTAGCAGTGCAGGTCAGCAGGACTAGTGCTAAGCAATATACTCCGTAGCTTGTTATGCCGGCCTGATGCTGCTTCCTAACACAAAACTAGAGAGAACATAAAGTGGGCAACCATTTGACAAAAAGTTATTAATTTTTGCATTTAATATTTCTCAAGCGATCATAGTTATCTGTGAGATCTCAGCAAATCAGAATCTCGTACAATTAAACTATGCGTTAGTCAAACTAGGACAAAAAGAATCGTTTTAAAAGGGTTCATGTCCCAACGTAGTTCGCCTTCAAAATTGCAACTGTTACGTTTTAAAAGGGTTCATGTACGTTAGATCATGCTTGGCACGGTGCGCCGTGCAAGTGGCAGGCAAGTTATCTTTGCTGGCATGAGACTAATAGAACAGAACTGCGTGCAGAGTATGCAAGTTAATTATCTTAATTAGCTCTTGCAAGTTATCTTAGCTGGCATGAGATACCGAAGGCTCCGCTTTATATTCTGAAACTTTTTAAAGACGAAACAGCTCGGATCATATGTAAAAACTCATTATTAAAAAGATTAAAATCGTTGGTACAAATCGGCATGAGATGAAAACCAATTAACTTATCATACATCTTGTCCGAGTCGTTCATCTCTAGCTCGGATCAACAGATCAAGGTATGATCAGTAGGTGATCCGGTGATGTACAATCATTCATGGTGAAGTAAATAGCTAGATGTGTTCTTATTTTGTAGGGATCCAAGTGTCTCCTATGATTTCACGCTTTTCTCAATCTTGCCTATTTCAAGCTATGATTGATAATAGATTACATAGAATGCTTATGTAGTCATAGAGCTAATAGCTAAAGGTCCTTGGCAGACCAGGGTCAGACCAGTGCCTAAAGTAAATGAGTAGTAGCCGAGTCTATCCTCCGTAGAGCTTTATCCATAGAAGAATCACACTCCCTAGGCCAGTCTATCTCTTATTCTTTGGGGTAAAGTAGTTATAAAACTCTTACCCATCCCTTCCATGAGAAATACATAATACCCAAAATACTCTTTGGGTGAAGTGATACAACGGTATATCCATGCGCTTGCGGATTTATTCAAAATCATTAAGAAATACCAACAATCTTGTATCCATGCTCTTAGAATATCTTGCACAAAATGGTAGGATCATGTTGGGGTTTATTGGGAGTCAAACTAGAGATTGAGATTTAAAGATAGTTCGAATGATAACCATACCTTGCTTTACGCTATCTTCCTCAAATTTACAACATGCATATTATAGGTTGCTCTAGATTGGTTATCTCTTGCTCATGTCTGCTATATGTTTGTATATTCGCTCATGCTTATATTAGATCTGAACCCTTTTAAACTTGAATCATGTTGAGTTCTTGATTATAAGTTCCATAGGTTGATAAACATTGGTGGAATACAGTAAGAGAAGGCTACAACGAGTTTGCCCGATTGCAATTCAAAAATGGCGTGCTAACTTCCACCAATAGTGATTGTTCTCATTTTTCATGAATTAAATCAATCAAATAATAGTATGCCTATTACAAGTAATGCTTGTATAGCAATGTTCAACTTGTGGGTTCTTCTTTGTGCAATGTTTGTCATCACCTTTGTCTCTCACCCATTCGGTCTTCCCTACTGTTCCATCACTCGCAAAGGAACTCCATGTACAACACCTTGTGGCAACAACTAACAACAAGGTAATGCCTCAAGCCATATGAACCTTATTCTTCCACCAATCTCTACTACACCACTCCCCTTGATGACAACTCCTCTATCTTGCTCAGTTGCAAGTGAACCTCATGAAACCCTCTGGCTTGATTCTTAACAATGATCCAACCTACTCTAATCCATCAGAGAAGCTTGGATGACTACCAAATGCATGTCGTATAGCTAGCTCCCTACCCAAATCAACAGGATTGATTTGGGATTTTGTTTGGGATTTTGGCCTATGAGTGGGTCGCCCAAAATATGAAGACCCCCAATTCCAGTCAAGATTCTCCTATGTGTATGTTCCAACGCCCCTTTCCACCTTAACCCTTCATCTGCGCTGTTCTGCTGCACCTAGCTCCACTTGCACTACCACTCTTCTCCATCAATAGAACTAATCTGTGGTCATTAATTTTTGACCTGCTTGAACTTCGGAACCATTGGTGTTGCTTGTGCTACACGACCGCCAAGCATTAATTCGTGCACATGCTTGAGAAGAGGATATGTTAGAAAAGGTTCTGGAAGAGGAGTTGATTGAAAAGGAAAGGAAAGAATAAAATAATAAAATGGGTAATGCCCTGAAAACTTATAAAAGGATGAGTGGAAAACAAAGAAAAAATCTGTATGAGAGAAGGAAAAGAAATTTGTTAGAATAAAAGTGAACTCAATCAAGAATTTCTTCATTTTCAAGAACAAATCTTTATTCTAACCATTTGCAATCTATCAACAAGATGACATTTGATCCTTGAAATCATTATGTTTCTTTGCCTTTGTACATGTCCATAACTATTTAGGTGAAATTGTCATGATCAATGTCTTGGAACGTAGGAAATTCTTAGGGAGTTTTCTTACCTAATATTTTGATATTAACTTTGGTAATCTTGTTGGAGCACTAGTATATGCCTATGATAGTTTGAAGATGATAGCTTGGGAGGGATGATAGAAGTAGATAATTCAATTGAGGGACATGTAAGTACCTGAGAGAAATTTGGTTATAGTTCTTGTTATACGGGGATAATTTTGCAGGAACAAAACCCATCAAAGACAATTTAGAAGTACGTGTGGTTGATTTTTGAAGTTTTCTAGTTCTTTATAAGTTGTTGTGAGTGATCTTCATGCTCAACGGATTAGGTAAACATCCATTGCTAGAGAATTGGTGCTTGATTTATTTGCATTGCTTTTTTTACTCCAGTTTTCCTTTTTGACCACAATGGATAAAAGTGATCATTGGAATTGCTCAAGGATGAGTAAGATCTAAGCATGATAGGGTTGTTGACGCTCATTAATAACACCTTTTCATACTACTTTAGTTGTGGTTTGGAATATGAAATAAGCCTATTATATATATAGTGTTTTGAAGCATGTTGCACTTTAATAGGAAGTATGACACAAATAGAGGGATTTTGTACTAGCTTGATGTACAAATAGTCATGGATCATGAAGGAAAACCCACATGAGGAAGATGAGAATCTAGAGGGCTAGACAAGGCCCAAAGCGATCGGCTTGGTTCCCAATGGCCCGATTGGCCTGGCATAGCCTAGCCCCCAACCGAGCTACCATTCCTTCATTGTGCAATCTACCAATTTCCACATTGAATATTAATCTATAGAAACCTCCAAACTGTGGAAGGAGTGTTATAAATACCTCCTGAAGGATTTGCAATTTGCTTCATCATAGTCATTACACCACCACCACAAGATAAGTAATAGATAGAAATTAAATCTAGAATGGGAGTTGCCGGTGCAAAATGAGAATCTAGGAGTTGCTTAGCTCTAGCGTAAGCTCCTATTAACTTGTGAAGGTCATTTTGACCGCAAAATTGATAAGATCCCGTTTGTTTGGTCAGAATTTGGAGGAATTGGATTTTATAATATCATATTGTCTCCCACCCTATAAATAATCCTATCATTTTATCTTCCATCCTATGAATATAATAGAGTGATCCTATCTTTTTATCTCCTACCCAATAAACAAGCCTATCTTTTTACTCTCACCCTATGGAATTCATTTCCATCTCACACCCTATGAATTTGTGATAGGTTTATTTGTGAGCTTAAAAAAGTTGCGGGATGTCAAACTCCAAGTCACATAGTATAGTTTGTTACTAGATTTCAATTCCTCCAAATTTTGACCAAACAAACGGACCCTAAGGTGAAAGGTTAAATACTTCCCTATTGGTCGGGAGGCCGGTGAGCTCACAAAATGAGATGCATCGGCTAAGTTTCTGACAATCATAAATTAAATAGAATATGGATGAGAGATAATTCATCATGAGCTCAAGATTGAGTGATTAACAAACAATTAAATTATTATAAAAGAAACAACAAATTCGCAACTAATCTATCGTCATTGTCATTCGGATTTAACCCAATTGAGACATTGTTGACAGCAGGGTGATGAACTAAAGGCTAAAGGCCGACGAATCTAAATATAACAAACAAAAGTTTGGTAAGAGCTCAGCAAAAGGCCAAGAAAAAGAATCTATCGACTAATGGGGAGCACTTCAATAGAATCGGAATCCCAATATTGCAGCCGAGCGTGCCATCTAGCCCGTGCGCCGCTTCGGTACCCCCACGTGGGTGGGACCCACCCACACGCCTCCAGCAACCTCATCCTCTGCTTGCCAGACCTCGCCCACTCCTCTGCCTACCTGTCAGACGAGCGCTGCCCACTCCTCATCTACCCAGCCGATGGACCTCCATGAGGGCACCGAGCCAAGCTCCGTCGCCAGCGGGTGCAACGGCGCCTCCTACCAGCTTCGTCGCCGGCAGCAGCTCGGCGTGCCCCGGCGAGCGGCGACAGGTACGACCAGTCTTTTCTCTTTTTTTGAAACGAGAAAAGAAAAGTTTGTTGCAAAGATTTTCTGAAAATGTTTTTCACATTTTTCTCCAAATCTTGTTGTAAAACTTTTCTCCAAACATTTCTTTACACTTTTTTCATGTGAAAACTTTGCTCAAAATTTTGATGCAAAATATTTTTATTTTTCTCTCTGGAAAAATTTTTGTTGCAAATTTTTTCGGACAAAACTTTTCCTCTCTCTGGACAAATTTTTGTTGCAATTTTTTTCTCTCTAGATAATTTTTTTTGTGAGCGCCTGCAATTTTCTTTCATGGACAAATTTTTGTTGCAAAACTTTTTATGACGTGCAGTGGGCAGAGTTGGGAGTGCGTCGTGCAGGGGGCATCGCTACCCGTTTTATCGTGTAGCGCAAGCGCACCACACTCCCCATGCGCCCGCGTGCAAATTAGCAATGCTCAATATCTATTGATAAGAAAATTAAAGCAACATGACACATATTTAAGAGGTAGATAGCCCATAAATCTTAATCGAGGCGAGATAAATTTTATTCTACCAAACCTAGTAAGAGATCGAATGATACAACCTGCTCGTTCGCTCTTGCCATGAAGGATATGTTAGTTGCCAGACGATTTTGAAAGGCATCACTTCTTGTATAATTTAAAGGGAGAGGGGTGAATTAGGAAGCTTAAATTTTAAGGCGAGATATGGACTAATGGAAGTTTATGGCTACTACTACCATTGTCAAGCTATATGTGCAACTATGTTCTTTCGGCCGTAGTTTTCACTACTAGAGAAACCATTAATTAATCACATCGGTTGAAAATTGAGCCGCTTCAAATGACTCTGTTCGCGCCGGCCCGAGATGAGCCACTTCGAATGACTCATTCACACCAGCACGAAATGAGCCGCTTCGAATGACTAATCATTCGCACCGGCTCACAATGAGCCGCTTCGAACGACACATCTCACACTGACCCAAATTATTCCACTTCAAAAATTCATAATTTTTCATCGGTCTAGAATTGAGAGAGCTTTATACTATGCATTTCGACGAGTTCTATAACTTTGTAGTTGAAAGTTTTTTTTATTTGAAGTCATTTAGATGCCCAATACTGTCATGTCCTTGTTCCCACTATTGTAACTTGAACTTCAAGTTGTATTTTAAAATTCGTAATTTTTGCATATGGTCTCGGATGCAGAGAAAATTTATACGAAATTTGTACATTTTGATTAGATCTACAACTTTATAATTAAATGTTTTTTATCTGAAATCATTTTGATGCCTAAAACTCTATCTTGTCCTTTTCCGACTATTGTAACTTGAATTTCAGGTTGTATTTTAAAATTTGTAACATTTGAATACGCCCACGGATGGAGAGAAAATTTATACGAAATTTGTACGTTTCAACGAGATTTGCAACTTTGCAGTTGAAAGATTTTTTATTCAAAGTCATTTAGATGTCCAAAACTGTACTATCTTTGTTCCTGCTCTTGTAACTTAATTTTAGGTTATATTTTAAATTTCTTAACTTTTGAATACGATCTCGGATAGATAGAACTTTTATAGAAAATTTGAACATTTTGACAAGATCTACAACTTTATAGTTGAAAGTTTTTATTTGAAGCTGTTTAGATGCTCAAATAATTGAACTAAGATTTAGGCAATAAGGGTCAAAACAAACGTAAGTCACTCATGCACGTAGGAACGACGTCCAGGTGAGATGGTAAGAAATGGTTGCGCGAGGCAGGAGGTCGTGAGTTCGAACGCTGGACATCGCATGCACGCGTATCTCGCGTGAAATACTCGTATCTTGTTACAGCTTGGCCGTGACCTCATGGTTTACGATTTTTTGTTTTGCTATTTTTTTTGTGAATTCCATTTTTATCATCCATGTCAGTGAGAGATTCACCGGTTTGAATGACTTGTGAAACGAAACAGTAAAATAATTGGCAGAAATGAGTGCCTCATTCACATCTCTTTAAAGAAAGCGGTGCAAATAACTAGTTTGAATGAGGTTTTCGCGTCGCTTCGAATAAGGGTCTCGTAGTGTTTCGTGTTTGGAACTCATTAGTTAGATATTTTCAATACTGTTGTAGTGACATTATCCGCCATAATAGTGGAAAAATAATCAGATTTGTTTGATTGTTATCTAGTGGTTAGAAAATTCTTGTTGATTCTAGCAAAATTCAACAAATTAGCTAATAGCCCATTTATATTGAAGCTTTCACAGGAGTCAATTTATAAATAATTTTGAAAAAGGTCCATTGTAAAGGTTTCACTCAGGCCGGCCCACTTCATCATCTTGTCATGGAAGCTGGCACGGTTACCTCATCGTTGACGCCA
Source organism: Urochloa ruziziensis (assembly GCA_015476505.1). Taxonomy (NCBI): domain Eukaryota; kingdom Viridiplantae; phylum Streptophyta; class Magnoliopsida; order Poales; family Poaceae; genus Urochloa; species Urochloa ruziziensis. The sequence goes on along the minus strand of CM027125.1, from coordinate 14,837,585 downwards.
GTGTCTACAGAGCCAAATATAAATGAAAAGGGAAAATAAAGGGCCAGAAGACCAAAGATTTGTTCACGCCATCAGTCGAGTATGGCCCCGTAATAATAAGCAATCAGATTTGTTTGATTGTTATCAAGTGGTTAGAAAATTCTTGTGGATTCTAGCAAAATTCAACAAATTAGCTAATAGCCCATTTATATTGAAGCTTTCACAGGAGGCAATTTATAAATAATTTGGAAAAAGGTCCTTTGTAAGGGTTTCACTCAGGCCGGCCCACTTCATCAACTTGTCATGGAAGCTGGCATGGTTACCTCATCGTTGACGCCAGTGTCTACAGAGCCAATATATAAATGAAAAGGGAAAATAAAGGACAAGAAGACCAAACACTTGTTCACGCCATCAGGCGTGTATGCCCCCGTAATAATAATATTGTACAGAATAACTCCAAGAGAGAGAGAGCGCGCGCAGCAGATAAGCACAAGCCAAACACGAACTCTCTCACTCTCACAGCTTCAGACTCCACGTCTCCACCAAACCCAAACTACCAGATACAGGTAGACACCGCACGGCTGACGTCGTCACCATGTCCACCGCCCCCGCCTACGACCGCACCGCCGAGCTCCGCGCACTGGACGCGACCCTCGCCGGCGTCCGCGGCCTCGTCACGTCGGGCGCAACGAACGTCCCGCGCATCTTCCACCTCCCCGACCCGGAGGAGCAGCAGATCCGTGCTCAAGAACAACCTTCCCCGGCGACCGTCCCTGTGATCGACCTCGGCGGCGACCGCGCGGCGGTGGCGGACGCCGTGGGCCGGGCCGCGGCGGAGTGGGGGTTCTTCCAGGTGACGGGCCATGGCGTCCCCGAGGAGGCGATGGCCGCGGCCGTTGCGGCGGTGCGGGCGTTCCACGAGGCGGACGGTGGGGAAGGCAGCGACAAGGCGAGGCTCTACTCGCGGGAGCCCGGGAAGGCCGTCAAGTACCACTGCAACTTCGACCTGTACCAGTCGCCCGTGGCCAACTGGCGCGACACGCTCTACCTTCGCATGGCGCCCGATCCGCCGGCTGCCGAAGAGCTGCCGGAGATCTGCCGGTGAGCGTGCTCCGTCTCTCTCTTTCTACCACGCTCCAATATTATATCTTGGTGGGTATTAGACTACTACTCTACTAATGTATGGTGACTGGTGAGTGGTGACCAGTAAACAAGTTGCAGTTTGTCAATGATCGGGCTTTAATTTGGAACGATATTTTTAGGAGCTAGGCTTAACTATACGAGCATGTTTATTAGAACGATCATGCATGGTTTGGCGAACATATACTGTTGATTGAGAGCTTAAATACATTAATGAGCATGTTTAGTAGTTAGAACGTTTGTGATTTAGCGATCTCATTGTATATAGGCTGTGATTTGTTGATTGAGAGTGCTTGTCCTTCTCGCAATCTCTAGGAGTCAGATAGTCTTGTCTTAGGTTATGTCGTGTTACTCTAAAGAAGAAAACGATGGCATTTAATTAGATAGCTGATGCAGTGGGTGATGTGACAGGCCGGCACGTTTTTTCCTATTCTAAATATAAATCTGTTATATTACAGTACAGCATTTATCCTTTGAATAACAGATATCTTTTTTTTCTTTGGCAACATTGAATAATAGATATCTTGGTCACCTCATTCCAATATTAAATCTTGGTCAGGCGGTAAAAACTAAAAAGTCAAAGAAAGGGTTGCGATTTTGTCAACCACCTTGCTCCAGTTCGTGATTTGCGATCATATCACATTCGCAGCACTTCTAATATCTAGTTAATCATCAGATGGTGTTTTATTAGAACTGTGAGGAAAGCTGGCGATTCCATCAATATTAAATGCTTCATACATATCTTGAAATGAGATGCGGACTCTACCTGGGAGGCCCTCCTCCATTTATTATTAGAGGAGACCCTTTTAAAAATAAAATTGTTTCTCTAGCCATTCTATATTGGAAAACTTTCCCTTTTAAACAAATCCCCCCCTCTCCCTGCCCTAACCTTTCTTCCTCCTCCAGTTCCCCTCCCGCCCGCCCGACCTCCTCCTCCTCCGCCGCTTAGCCGCTGCGCGCCTCCTCCGCCGCTTAGCCGCTGCGCGCCGCCTCCGCCGCCGCCGCACCTCCTCCTCCCCACCCTAACTCGGGGCCAAGCCCTCCCCCACGCGTCGGCGCCTCCCCCAGCTCCGGCGGCTCCCGCCGCCTCCGCCAACGCCGACTGACGCGGCCGACGCGAACCCCGTCGGCCTTCCTCCAGCCCGCGGTCGACGGCTACTACCGCCGCCGCGCGCCCGCCACCCCTAACCCTAGATCCACCGCCGCCGCACCGCCTCGACGACGACCTCGACGAGCTCCCTCGCCTCGACGCCGACGAGCTCCCCCGCCTCCTCCACCGCCCATCGGGGGTCCCGCGCCGCCTCCGCTCCACCGCCGTCACTTCCGCCACCGCCGTCGGGCGGCCGCCGCCCCCAACCCCTTCTCTTAGGCCGGCGGTGATTGATCTCGCCGCCCCTCAACAACCCCGGCCCGCCATCCGCCGCCGCCCAGCAACCCGCCCCTCACCCTGCGTCGCGAGGAGGAAGAAGGAGGGGTCCTCCCGTTAGCGCTAAACGGAGGCCCCTGTTTAGATTTTGTGATCTACCAACTATATTAGGCTGCTTATCTCGCCCAGGATAACCGGTGATGTTGGGAGCTTTATAGCTAGCTGACTTGGCTTTGTTGAAGGTGCCTGATAAGTAACGATGGCCTTATGCAATGCGCAATGTAAAATGCTGGAAAAGACTGGGAATTATTTTCCTAGCCTAAAATAAAAGAATACAATACAACACTGAACCCATGCATAGCACAGAGGTGTTCTGCATAGGATGTCTTGATTTTGAAAGCCTCGTCCGTGTCATTGATAAACTGTTTGCCAATTTCATGTGGTCATAAAAAGTTAGACTCACTACATAGTTTGCTGTTAATAGTAGTTCTTATATAGAAGTATGGTGATTTGCAGAGATGCACTGTTTGAATACGCCAAACAAGTGAAGAATTTGGGAGACAGATTGTTCGAGCTGCTGTCCGAGGCTCTTGGGCTGAAACCGAGCTACTTAACAGATATAGAGTGCAACCAGGGACAGATTATACTTGCACACTACTACCCTCCGTGCCCCCAGCCTGAACTCGCCATTGGAACAAGCCGGCATTCCGACTCCGGCTTCTTGACCATACTTCTGCAGGACGAAATTGGCGGCCTGCAGATCCTCCATGACGACCAGTGGGTCGACGTCACGCCAACCCCTGGAGCGTTCATCATCAACGTAGCTGATCTCTTGCAGGTATGATGGGATAACCAAATCTTTAACTCAAAACCCTCGGCATGTTATTGTTTAAGACTGACTCATTATCTATTTACATGTTCAGTTGATCTCCAATGACAAGTTCAGTAGTGTGGAGCATAGAGTGGTAGCAAAGAATGCCGAACCGAGAGTTTCGATCGCGTGCTTCTTCAGCACTCACTTCCATCCTGCTTCCACAAGAATGTATGGTCCAATCAAGGAGCTGCTGTCCAAGGAGAACCCTCCTTTGTATAAGGAAACGCTCGTCAGAGATTTTATTGCACGTTACTACTCCCTTGGATTGGATGGCAGGAAGAAGACGGCTCTGTCTGATTTCCGGTTGTGAACTCTGAAAAATAAAAAGTTGTGTTTTACATGTTGCAAAAAAAAAAAAAAATGAACAGTGGGTATTGTATGATTTCAAAGACAAGATGAACTGGCCATAAGATGCCATAGTGTATATCTATATCTATGCTCACCACCACAATGAACGTACATTCTACATTGTGTGTGTGCAAGCTAAACAAATTTCTGTAAAAGATGTCCGTGAACTTCATGCTTTATTATTGAACCTACAGTGCCCTGGATCTCAAACAATTCGACAGATAGATACGAAAACTAATCTACCATACCAAAACTATCCAGATCCTTATGATCCTTGCCATATACGTATACTCTAACAAAAAAAACGAATCCTAAACAGAGGTCTTCTCAGCATCACATGGTTAATCCTAAACCAAATTCAATGTTCCATCAAGAACGACGATTGGGCTTCGAACGGAGTATTTGCCGGAGACCCACCGGAGGTGTCCTTCCACCGTGCCGCTGGCAGGATTGCCGACTCTCCGGAACCTGATGGTGAAATCCAACTTCTGGTTCACAGATGCGAACTGCAGCCTCGGCGGCACCACCTCGACGGCGACGGTCTTGGGCACCACGACCTCCGCCGTGTACACCGACGCGGCCACGCCGACGTTGGTCACCGTGCGCCTGACCTCGAACGCCGGCGCCGCCGCGGTGAGCGTCACCAGGAACGACGGGTAGTTGAGGTCCTTGCCCTGGATCTTCCCCGCCGACGCGCAGCTCACGTTCTGCAGCGGCTGCGCGATGATGTCGTTGACGAAGCTGTCGTTGTACCCGAGGCCGCACACGTAGGTGAGGTACTCGCGCGTGGATAGATCGTAGACGAGGCCCGGGTCGAGCGCCTTGGTCGGATTCACGATCCCGGAGCCCATGAGGAGGTAACTCGCCGGCTCGCCGGTGATCTCGTCGGTGATTGGCGTGCCGTCCGGGTGCGCCACGTCGGCCGTCGTCATCATCGCCGATTTGATCGCTGACGGCGACCACGCCGGGCGAGCTCGCTTCAGCACGGCGGCGATCCCCGAGAGGTGCGGCGCCGCCATGGACGTGCCGCTCATCATACCGAAGGTCCGGCTGGTCGCCTTGGCGTTGCCGCCAGGGACGGCGGCGATGATGCTCGAGCCGGGGCCGGTGATGTCGGGCTTGAGCACGCCGAGGGTCGACATGTTGCAGGGGCCTCGAGAGGAGTACTCGGCCACGGCCGGCTGGTAGGTGGGGTCCAGAACGACGCCGGTGAAGTGGAGGCTCGCCGTGGGGTTGGCCGTGGCGTTGATGTACGCCATGATCTTGAGGCCGTCGGCCTCGCTGACGCGCGCCGCCGCGATGGTGATGTTCCCGACGCCCCCCGTCGCGCCGCCCTCGGTCTCGTCGTTGAACATGACGATGCCCACGCCGCCGGCAGCGCGGACCATCTCGCTGCGCATGGTGGGGCCCTCGGAGCGGTCGCAGAAGACGATCTTGCCGCGGACGTCGACGGCCTTGAGCGCGCTGCCGTCCTCGAACACGCCGGGGACGTAGACGAGCGGGGCGGCCTTGACGGGCTTGTACCTCCGGTTGGCCTCGCCCTTGAGCGCGACCCCGTTGCCGAGCGTCACCCGGGACACGACGCGGCGGGTCGTTGTGCTCGCGGCCACGGTGAGCACCCACGGCGCGCAGTTGGTGACGGTGGCGTAGTCCGGGCCGGCGTTCCCGCCGCTGGTGCTGACGAAGACGCCCGACATGACGGCGGAGAAGCTGCCGACGGCGGTGAGGTCCTGGTAGAAGGGCTTCTGTATGTCGTCCCCGGCGGAGATGGAGACGACGTCGACGCCGTCCACGAACGCACCCTGCTCGATGGCGATCAGCTGCTTCGTGGACGGGCACGTGTCCTCGAAGCACACCTCGTACATGGCCAGGTGCGCGCGCGGCGCCATGCCGGACGCCGCGCCGATCTTCTGCCGGAACACCTCCACGTCCCCGACGAATGCTCCCACGGCAGTGCTCGACGTATGCGTGCCGTGCTGCCCCGGAGTCTTCGACCGCCCGCCGATGAGCTTCCGGTTGCATGGCGCGCCGCCGAAATCGCACGGGCCGCGCCACTTGGCCGGCGCCGGCGGCATGCCCTCGTCGCCGAAGGAGGCGTGGCGCGGGTCCACGCCGTTATCAAGGACGGCGACGATGGCGCCCTCCCCCATGCTGCGCGCGGCCGCCCACGTCCCCGTCTGCGGCGTGCTCATGCCCAGCAGCGCCGGCGTGTACGTCGTGCGGAGGCGGTAGTTGATGTCGGGGATGGCCTCGACGCACCAGTTGAGCCGTCGGAGCTGGTCAAGCTGCGCCGCCGTGAGCCGCGCGGCGAACCCGCTGATGACGTGCTGGTAGGAGTAGACGAGCTGACCGCCCTCCGGCGACCGGGCCTCTTCGAGGATCGCGCCGGCGCTGGTGTTCAGCAGGGACGCCAGGAGCGAGGCGTGCCACTCGCGCAGCCTCTCGCCGTTCTCCTTGGGCCCGTTGGCGCGGCAGACGACCACCAGGTACGTGCCCTCGGCGTCGCCAGCAGCAGCGGCATTGGGGACGACGGCGGCCACTGCCGCGAGCGAGATGGCAAGGGCGCCGATGAAAACGACCAAGAGGAGAGGTGGGGTTGGGATGTGCATGGCAGCGATCTGCTCAGTGATCTATCGGCACGAGATGGAAGGACCGGGAGAGCTGGTGTTGGTGGTTTGATGGCGTGATTTAAGGCCATGACCCACCATGAACGTTCGTTTGGAGCAAACAAGCAGAGCATTGCGGGTGGTGGTTCGCTATTTTTAGCGCAAATTGAGAAGAGCCGGGGGAGTGAAACTGGAGCTTCGAGCGATTCAATTTAGCTCACCGGAGTGCTTTTCGGTGGCCATTCTATGCAACCAAGCTCGAACAGTGATCAACTGCGGAGGACCCGGGCTAGGGTCAAACCACTACTGAGTTGACCACTTTGGGTTCCCCAATCTATAGATGGCCATTTGGGCCGCCCGGCCCGGCCCTAGCATAGGCCCGCCTTGGCCCGCATTTTGTCGGGTCCTGCCGTGCTAGCCCACGGGCTCCCCCGACGGCCCAAGCACGGGCCCATCGGGCTGTTTCGGGCCAGGCCACCCGATATAGCCCGGTCCTATCACACAGACCAGGTCGCCCGAAGCCCGCCGCCGCCCCCACGCAACTTCGCCTACTTGCTCGGCACTGCCGCCCCTAACGTGACCCCGACGGCCCCATCTCCACTGACCGCCACCCTCTTGCCCAATTCGGTCGCCGCCATCAGAGATCTGCAAGGGGGCCGGGGATGAAGCCTTCGCTGCCGAACCGTGCACTCGTCGGAGATCTGGGGGCCGGGGACGAAAGAGGGGAAGGAGGCAGGGGGCCACCGAGTCTTACATCGTCGACGCTTCATCGGAGATCTTGGGGGTCGAGCCGCCAAGCACGAAGGAGAGGAAGGAGCTGCGTCGGAGCCTGGAAGGAGGGGAGCGGCGACGGCCATGACGGGGGAGGAGATGGCGACAGTGTTGGAGGGGAGCGAAGGCAGCCAGGCTGGGGGAGGAGAGGGCGACGGCGCTGGAGGGGGGGGCAACGGCGGCCAGGCCGGGGGAGCAGAGGGCGACGACGCTGGAGGGGAGCGACGGCGGATAGGCCAGGGGAGGAGAGCCGGGGATGCGGAGGAGGTGCGGTGGCGCCGGGGATAGGGGCAGGCGACGGCGTTGGAGGCGGTCAGGGGGGGACTCGATGTGGGAGAGAGGGGGCGGCGTCAAGTGGGAGCAGGTGGGAGGCAGGAGCTAGGGTTTGAAAAATGGAAATTGGAGTATATATGTGGAGGCGGGGTTTAGAGGGCTGCACCGGGCCGGCTGCCTAATTCCATGTCGGGCCGTGTCAGCCCACGGGCTGGGGTGGCGGCCCACGCCCGGGTAGAACTATTCGGCTGGGCCAGCCCGGGCACGGTGGGGAGCGGGCCGTGCCGTGCTTGGGCTGGGCCAAATTGACCGTGCTTCGGACTGGCCAACGAGCTGCGGGCTGCATGGACATCTATAACCCCATCTACACCGGCCAAAACAAAAGGCCCAGTGCTCATGTGAGCATTAGCACCGGGTGCAATGGTCACTGATGGTGATGGTGAGCTTGTGTCAAAATGAGGAGGCCCCTACCTTTTTCTTTTTGACAGAAGTCAATAGGGAAGGCCCCTAGCTATTATTTTACAAATGTATAAAAAAGTATGTACATGCATTTTACAGGACTTCCAAATTCAAGAAAGAAAAGGAAGTCTCAACTAAAAACTACTCAGCCAAGGAGTGAGAGGTGCTTTCACTGCTGGCTTTGCGTTAAGCAAAACCAGGAACATCTCCTGAATAAAGAAGCTCTTCTAAGCATCTAAAGAGAGATCCATTATAAAAAATGATACTATTCCTGTGACACAAGATGGTCCAGCTGGCAACCATCACAATTTCCATAAAGATTGGGGGCTCCTAAGGCCTCCCGCGCAGCAAGTACCATGTTCTTTTTACTCTTGTAAGTAACAAGTTAACAAATTCTTCTTTACATACAAGTTTTAAGGGCAAATACTGTCTTAGATCACTATTACAGCAAAAGTAGGATGATGACTTCGGTGTGATCACCTGCCCTCTGCTTTCAACCCCACTAGGGCTACAAGGTACATTTCTGTAAACGCCAACTAGGAAGACAAAATTCTTCTTTACATACAAGTTTTAAGGGCAAATACTGTCTTAGATCACTATTACAGCAAAAGTAGGATGATGACTTCGGTGTGATCACCTGCCCTGTGCTTTCAACCCCACTAGAGCTACAAGGTACATTTCTGTAAATGCCAACTAGGAAGACAAAGGAGCCCTTGGGTAAGTCTCTCCTCAGCTGTAGCAAAAAGCTCAACAATGAAGTGGATGACTTCATGACTACCGCATTGAACTTTGGGCCCAAGCTTCTGCTGATGCACCTACCATTTATATGTTGGAACATCTGCTGCGCCGGGGTGCCAGTTCTCTCCAGGGCCTGATCTTTTGGTTGAGAACATCCAAGGCTAGCTACAGGCTTCCTCCAGATTTAGCCTAGTGTTATTTCTTCTATTGTGCTCATTGAAAAAGATGATGAATTTACAATGTAAATAGAGCTAGACCCTGTGCTGTGCTCCCTTTCCACCTCTTTTGTACTAATTCATCTTTGGGGATGTAAATACTGAGCTATTCCAAGCTATGGGGACATAACCATGTTTGATGGTAATTGCATCTGTGACCATGAACAGAAAGCCGGCGCACTTTTGACTTCATAAAAATAGAGGCTATGAGTGTCTTAATTTGTTGTGTTGGCATTCATTATTGTCTTTCAGATCTCTTGCAGCAAGTGTTAGTCCCAGATTTGGATAACCTTTTACAATGGAAGAAATTAAAGTTGTGCTCTGACTGAGATTCGACTGCAGACCCTAAACCCTTGATCTCCCTAGGTAACAAGACGACCAATGACAGAATTCATGCCCATATTTACAATGATGGGTTCACAAGATTGTTGATATAGTTCGGAAGAGGCACATCTTGGTAACATTTATTAATCCATGCCAACATTTTACATATGTGCAATGAAATTTCCAAATGATATAATCAAGCAATTTGATAAATACCGAAAGCAGCATCTCTGGAATGGGGATGATCGAACTAGAAGTGATGGTCGTTTGGTTGCTTGGAAGCATTCTTATAGATGCATGCTTCTTTGTTAGACATTGATGGATACATAATGCTGCCCTCCATCTTAAATTTTTGCACAAGTTCTATAAAAAAGTTGATCTTCCTTGGGTACGTCTCACGTGGTAGCTATAAGTCACTTCCTTTTGGAGCATGTTGGCAACCTGTAATGCTTTGGAAAGATTTGTGGGATATTGGTATTCTTAGTGGAGATTCCCATAGCTATTCTCTTTCTCAAAGAACCAAAGTGTTTCTGTGCAGATATTTATGAGGAACGCAGAAAACAAACACTTTTGGCTGCCATGGTCTATGCAACTTCAAAGCTTAATGCAAGGACTAGCCAAAGGAGCTATATTAGAGGATTGTATGATTTCACCTGCAAGGAAGCTAATAAATGCTGGCCCGCTTCTCCCCTTTTCAACTGGATGTGAAAATCACAAGTAGGATGCAAAATAAATATAATTTCTTTGTCTTGGTGCTGCTTAGAGGTAGATTCAATACAAGGAATTACCTAATCGGAAGAATATATTCCTTGGCACTTAAGACACAACTACGTATAGGAAGCTTTTCACCCAGCCGTAAACCCCTCTTCATGGCCGATCTGGGCGAGTGGTGATTGTTCAGCAGAGACTTGGCAATGAATATGGGCTATCACCGTCAGTCCTATAGATGGCCATATGGGCCGCCCAGCACGGCACGAGCACGACGCGGCACGGCACGACGCTGCACGAACCACACTTCGTGCCGTGCTGGGCGGCACGCCGTGCCGAGATTTCAGCACAGCATGAGCACACTGTAAAGATACTCAGAGTATGGGTGGAATCACCAAGCTATATCTTGTGTCTATGGTGTTTACGTGTTGATGGTTAAGCCATACATCGGCAAGGGGTTACATATATAGTCTCGGTGGATGGCCGGCCTGGTGTTGTATCTAAACTACTTGTTTCCAGATAGAATTACGGATAGAGATCATATCAAATACAACAAGACCCTATCGTATATCACTAGGCCACCGTCAAATCGAGAGTTGTTACATTGAGATAATATCTCTAACACACCCCCTTAATCTCTACTTTCCAAGTTGAGATTACGCCGAAATTCTTCAAGCCTCCTTACCGCTAGAGGTTTTGTAAAACCATCAGCAAGCTGATCATGAGTTGATATAAATCCGATCTCTAGTAACTTTTGTGCAACTCTCTCTTGCACAAAATGGTAATCCACTTCTATATGCTTTGTCCGTCAATGAAAGACTGGATTTTGAGACAAATACTTTGCTACAAGATTATCACACCATAACCGTGCTATAGATGAATGAGGAATCCTCAACTCAGTCAACAAAGTTTGTAACCAAATTATTTCAGCCATTGCATTTGCCATGACTTTGTATTCTGCCTCTATACTAGACCTTGCAACCGTAGCCTGCTTCCTATATCAAATTTTATCCCAGAAATACAGCAAAACCACTTGTGGACTGTTGGCGGCTATTAAGTACCAAAATAACCGCCAACATTCTCTACTAAAGTGAAGGATTTGCAATGGTAACACGCATATTTCCCTTCGAATAATGTAGTTCCATATGTCCTTGGAGAATATTTGGTTGTAGGTGTTTTGCTGCATAAATAAAGAAAAATGGAGAAGAATCCACCTCATGGATTCAAGTGACAACCTCTCGACAAATCGGAAGCCGCCACGTGTGCATCACATGGATTGAGGGGCCCACCAGGGATCAAACCGCCTCAACTCAGTCTGTGCACGTGCGGACAATACTCAGGGCCCATAGGACAGTCACTCAGAGAAAGCACAATCCAGGGGAGGCCGAGGATCGGCCGAACCGACCTTGTGTTGGCTGATCATGGCCTTCCACGTGTCACTCGCTCGTGCTCTCTCAAGGTCGGTTCTGGGGTGCTTCAGGGAATATTCGCTCGAGATGCTGCTGGGACTACGCATTTCCTCCCACTCACACGAGAAGGCCCATACAATAGCTGTGGGATGAGCCGGTGGTCAGACATGGAAGAGACCCAGGCTATTCGGTGATCAAGTGCTCAATCTACGATTGTCATTTCAAGGAAGCACTGTGTGACCTTGGGGCTAGCGTGAACATCATGCCCCAAGCCATATTCGAGAGGCTAACTATCCTGCTCTCTCTCTGACCATGGTGAGGCTTCAACTAGCCGATTTAACAATCCGGTATCCAGAAGGCATAATGCATAATCTCCTGGTGAAAGTCAGGAATCGCTACAACTTTGCGGACTTCGTAGTGTTGGATATGGAAGGTGATAGGAAGATGCCACTCATTCTCGGGCGACCCTTCCTATATGATGCCAAGGCACGGATCGATGTTGGGGTCGGAGTAATCCGTTTCCACATCGGGACAAAGAACATGACGTTCAAGTTCCAACCTGAAGAAGAACAATGCTACCTCATTAACCCGGATGATGAATGGACTGGGGAGTGGGTAAGACCACAGCCCCCATCTACAAGACCAGCAACCGCACCTAGCAAGAAAAGAAGAACAAGAAGGTGTGGAACAAGAAAGATTGATCAAGCCCATCCATTTCTCAAGAATGGGGTGACGAATGGAACTAAACGCCGGAGAAGAGTCCCGCTTGTCGGACTTTAAAAGGGTAAGCCCTTCGCCGGAAGGTAAATTCGGTTGTTATCTCATGTTTCCCTTTTCAAAATCTGGATTTTCAATCATTTTATTTTTCCCTTTGCAAATTTGATTTTTCCAAACCACCATTTGCATGCTAGGATTTTTCCTAGCCTTTTTCCCTTTTTTCTAAATTTCTAAAAATGATTTCTGGATTTTAATTTCTTTGAAAAATTCTATGAGCAAATTTCTGGAGCAACCTTGGTCTATGCATCACGGCATGACATCATGTAGCCGTTGGTGGATGACTTGGCAAAAGGTGGGACCGGACGGTTCGGCCGACCCCGACCGTTGGTCGGTGGGTCCCAGCCGGCACCCAACGGCTCCTAGCCGTTGGAGCTTGGCTTCCCCATGGTGCACCGGCCCATTGCTCTAAAAATAGAGGCCGAGAGGGGGTGTATTTCATCCATACACACTTCCACTCTTTTAATCCCCTCTCCACTCTTTGCTCTCAGGTTTTTCGTTGGAGTTTTGATCAAGATCGAGTGCAAGAAATCTGTTCTTCCTGTCCCCTTGCTGCAAGAAAGTGTTTTGGTGCTCATAAGTGTTGGCAAGTATGAAAGGCATAGGCCAGAAGGCTGCCGGATTCATTAGGAAGGTGGGGGATCAAGCTCATCCCGTTCATGAGGTAGCACTAGTTCCTCTCATCGTTCCGAACCGAATACGGAGCCCACGGCCATGGAGTACGAAGTTGAGCAAGAAGAGCAAGCCGAGGAGAAAGTTCCGAAGGTGTATCCCATCGATGCACCGTTCTTGGACTTGCAAGATGATCGTGAGAGACAAGCATACGCTCTCCTCAAGGACCGAGACTTCGCCCACACTAGGGACCTCGACTCGGACCTTCTGGAAAGCATAGGTATGGATTCTGAGTTTATCACCATTTGGCATGCTATTGGTTGGGAAGGTTTTGCACCAGTTTTTGAACTTGGCTCTAGGCCTCTTACCATCCAATTTCTTTGCACTCTTCGAGAGGTCGCTGACGATATCACATCTTGGTTTTTCGGAACAGTATACCATCTTACTTGGAAATCTTTGAAAAGCGTCCTTGGTTTCAACCCTCATTGTTCTCTTGAGATTGAGAAGGCTTGCCGTGATTTTTCTCGACATGGTTTTTGGGAGGAGATCTTTGGTTTGGTTGCCGTTGGCAAACTTACACTTCGGTGTAATGACATTCAGAATCTGACTCTTCACTTGATGCACAAGTGGATCGTCGTCACTCTCTTCCCAAGAGAGGATGTTCGACCCGTGCGCAACGATGAGCTCATGATCTTATATGCCATGGTGAACAAAATCAAGATTGCTCCTGTTGCCGCTATGGTTAGACAGTGGTTGGAGAATTTTCGGATGACGGGTCCCATTGAGTGTACTTCCTTGATCACACAGATCGTCATGAGGAACAGAGTTACCATAGGGGGTGATATCCCCTACGTTGCTACACCCCTGTTCTCTCATCGATGAGAAGTACTTGATCCAAGGTCATACACTCAGGAAAGGCCCGGATGACTCGTTGGTTTTCTTTTACCCTGGCTATACAAAGGAGATTCCGTTACCTAACCTGGAGTTTCGTTTGTATAATTGCTAGTCACTGACCATGCCACTTCCACAAGAGGAAGCTTGCAGGCATAGTGTTTCTGGCAGGTCTACCAGGAGCGCGACGAGGAGAGCCGCCGCACAATAGCCGACACCGACACCTCAGCCTCAGCATCCACCACAGACCCCGTTCACTGGACCCTCTACGGGATACGGAGGCTATGTCACGCTCGGCTACATGCCCGGAGTAGCACCTGGTTATGTGTCCGGATGGGACCAGCCACCTCACCCGCACGAGGCCGGGAGCTCGGCATGGCAGGACGCTTCGACTGAGGCTTGGAGACAGCCCAGTCATAGGGAGAGGACCACCAGCTCCAGCTCTGGTGCTCCCCCACCGACGAGGTCTCGCCGCTCTACTTCCACTAGGGACCACGACTCTCTCGTCCAGCAGGTGAGTGAGCTCACCGTGCGTACTGGTGACTTGGAGGAGGCCGTCCACCAGCACGCATAGTCCACTCAGGACTGGCAGCGGATGACCGGCGAGAGGATCCTAGCCATGCAACAGGAGCAGCAGCGTTACCACGAGCAGACGATGGCCTACTGGCGCTCTCAGGGATACTACCCTGATTAGCAGCAGTAGCTAGAATCTAGCTTGGGGAGAACATCGACAGAGGAGGTAACTTGCATCTTTATTGCTTTCATAATCTTGCATGATAGAAAAAAAATAAAAACTTAAAAAAGACCAAAAATATTTATTGCTTTCCTATGCGCTGTTAGAATGTTTATCCTTCATGGCTAAGATGATGAATAGTTGCTTTGTTTATTCTTTCCTTATGCCTTTATACAACTTAGTAGCCTACCTAAGTCTTAAGTTTGTTGGCTTGTTTGATCAAACCTTAGCTTGAAGCTTGTGGGTAGCGATAGCATGACCAATGCCTAGGTTGTTGTGAGGTGTGATATGGTAGAATAGAACACTAAGATCTTGTGTATGTGAAACTTGATATCCGGAGTTTTTCTTTTCAAAAACTTAAAACCGCTAAGTTCCTCAATGATGATGCAATTTCCTTCCAAGGCCATATGTTGATCCTATGTTACATAGCCTCCACATATGCTACCTGTTATCTCATTGAGCTTTGTCAAATTGATGTGACCCTTAGCAAGAAGTTTGTCATACTCCCATGATCAAGAATCACACTTACACACACATCCACCATATGCAAACTTCTACACTAGAAGTGTCACACCCGGTTCTGCAAAAACAAAACCGAGTGCACACCGTATGTGTGCCAGGATCAAGTTTCACACATACGGCGAACGAAAAGTGAATAATAGAGACAGTATCACGTAAAAGAAAATGAATCAGAGTATTACACAGCTCAAATCCTGGAAACGGAGGCTCCAACTCCACAAGCAGACGACCGGGGGTTGCGTACGCCTAGAACTCAGCAACATCTCCAAAGAACTCCATAGCAGCTTGCTTCTTCTGAGCAACATTGTTTATAGCAAGGGTGAGCACATGTCGTACTCAGCAAGTGTGGGAAAAGTATGAATGCAAGGCTAAATCAAGGAGAGGCTGAGGTTTAAAGCGATAAGCAATTTTAGTTGGTCAAACTTTTATTAGCACCTGATTACTAAGATATAAATATATACCAAACCACATTAATAAAAACAGAGCGCCATAAGCACATGGCACAACGAGAACCACGATTTAAGTCCATCTTCAAGTTCAATTATCATGTGAGTGTCCAGGCCGCTCTTGACCGTGAGCACGGCTGATATATCAGTTTTACACTCTGCAGAGGTTGTACACTTTCACCATAAGTCGCGTAAAAGTCCAAAGAACTTTAAACCCAACCATGCTGTGCCGGCCAAGCACGTATCACACTACCGAGGTGTGACTGCATAGGGACGCTACGAGGCCTTTACAAAGATTCTCCAACAAGGTTTAGCTCGCATGGTTCCGGTGTCTGGCGCTCCTAACCCTCCCTAATAGGCATGTACCTTAGCAAAGGCTACTTCCCAAGAGGACCGGGCTAGACCGCGACTCAGTCCCCCCTTGCCCTTATCAGGTAAAGCTATTCCAAGCCAGAGTCTCTAATTACTCAGCCAAGACCAGAGCCCATTAGTCTTATGGTTGTACTGTTTTCCCGGGTGGTTCTCCATGTTCCGATTAAATCATATGATCTTGTAATTAACCAGAGGTATAACATAAAGTAAAGCATGTTTATCATTAATGTTCATTAGAACCACCATAACCCAAGTATAGCAACTAGCAGTGCTACCCAACATAAAGATAAACCCAGGTTGACAAGGAATAATCATGCAAGACTAGGCAAACCTTAATAGGACCCATCAAAATTAATGCAAGCACATGCAAAGGTGATTAAATATAGTTATTGGGACAGAAATATCAAGAACACACTTGCCTTAAATCCAGAGAATAGCTGCTCAGAATATTCTTCAACTCTTCAAGCTCTCGAACCGAGTTCCTTCTACTCGCAGCAATCATCCAAGCAAAGCAAACATTCTAGAGCAAGCAAACAAAGACAACTAAGAACAATACACCAATCAAAATAAAAGCTTTAAAAGAGCGCACTAAACGATGGGGCTCGTTGCTACAAACGCAAAGACGCAGGAAACGCTGGAACTGCGATTATAAACAAACTATCGAAAGATTTTAATTAACCAAACCAGAGCTAGGTGCTTCATTTATTTTAATTATCAAAACATAATTATATTAGAATTAACTCCAATTATATTTGTAATTGAAAAGCCGTAGTAACTTAGCCATATTTTATTTGCAATTGTTTATGTACAGATTATACCAATTAAACAATTAACCTTAGAAAAGAAAGGTATATGAAACATCTAATCGAATAAATTTATCAATCGTGTTCCACTAATCATATTATTATCATAAATACATTATAATAGCATTAACCATATTAACTTTCTTATAAAAGCCGAGGTATAAGCCTAATCATGTTTTATTTAGAAAAGGCATGTAGAGTAAACATTAACCAGATTAACATTTAATTTGTAAAGCCGAGATATAGCCTAATTAAATTTTATTTAGAAAAGATTATTCCATAAACATTAATCAAATTAAACTTTATTATGAAACACGCATGGTAGAGCTATATAGATTTTAATTGCAAAATATGCCTATTAGCAATTAATCAAATTAATATTTAAAATTAATTTAGAAAAACATAACTATCATGAACAACATCACTAACACGTAATTTAAGTGATTACAAGTCTAACGAAACGAAAACGGATCGAAACGGATTTAAAACGTGGAAGTTATACCTAAAACAAGGCTGCAGGGACCTTGACGTAAATAACTGTAGCTTCGAAGGGGTAGCTGAAAAGAATTGCAAGAAACAGCGAACAGTGCCCGCGAATAGAGAATTCTTCGGGGTTAGATCTGCAAAAGGTCAAGGCTCGGGTTTAGATGCAAGAATCCAATTGATTTAGGGGTGTTTCTGAAAAAGTTGCAAGACACATAACTTCGATGAAAGATTACAAATTGATCCAGGGGCCTTCTTGCAAAATCATGGGGCTTCTTCTTCCTCTGCCCATGGAGGCCGGCGGCGCTGGGGATCCAAATCCCCGGCGGTCCGGGCGACGAGGAGCTCCGGCGAGGTAGGGAACCGGGCGAGGATGGCGAGGGCGTCGCGTAGGGGTGCTTGCCGGCGGTGGAGGCGGACGAGGACGGCCGGAATTCGGCCGGCGGCGGGTGGAGGGCAGCCGGCTCGGGTCCTTCATGGCGGCGGCACTCCGGCGACGGTGAGGCTTCGAGGTCGGGCGGAGGAGTTGCAGCTCGGCTCGGTGGAGCTCGTGGCGGGATCGGCTCGGTCCGACCGGCATCAGGGGCGGCGAATCGGCGGCGACGACCGGCGGCGGCGCAGAGCTCTGGTGGCGGCGCGCTGCGCGGAGCGGCGAAGGCGGCGGAGCAGCAGGGGGCGCGGCGCTGGGCGCCCGCCCTTTATAGGCGCGCGGCGCGGGCCCGCCTTGGCGCGCACGCCAAGGGCGCGGCGCCGGCGGCCTGCCAAGCGGCGGCGGCGCTTGGCCGCGTGCGGGCCGTGATGGGCCCTGGCGGGTCGGGCCGGGACGGCTCGGCCCGTTAGGGTTTCTTTTTTTTTTGTATTTCGCGTTTAAAGAAAATTCCAGATAAGTCCAGATAATTCATTTAAACCACGAAAAATGCCCAGAAATTCCCAAAAATTCTAGGAAAAATCCTAGAGATAGATTGGGACACGAGGAGTCCAAATAAAATATCAGGATCTCGTGAAAAGGATTTTAGAGCCTTCTATTAAATAGATTTAGCTCCCAAAAGGTGAGAATAAATTCCAGAAAAGTCTGGAAAATTCTCGGAAAAACCTAGACGTTTAAAGAACGTAGTTTTTGAAATCTTAGCACTCATGAAACACCAAGATGCAACTCGGCATGAATGCAACACGCAGAGAGCAATTAATTATTTTTAGAAACACACACCATTAATTTTCTTTCTAGCTAAATTCTCTGTAAAATAAATAAATGTTGGAAAATTTTAAAAATTGAGAGAAAATCGTTGTTTAATTTTTCTTAAAATTCACATCCTGAAATTGGAGAATTTCAGGGTGTGACAAAACTACCCCCCTTAAAAGGAATCTCGTCCCGAGATTCGAAGAAAGAAGAAACAAGGAGGAGACAGATAAACAGGATTAGCGTCGAGCGAGGCAAAATCTTGACTCTTCATCTTTTCTTGTTTTCTTCAACTTGCTTCCATCTGGCCGGTGGTGATGATGTTGATCTCTATTTGTTGACATTGGTGTTGCCTTCAGCTTGCTTCTCTATGATCTCCATCGAAACAACAGATAGAAAGGAGAAAGACAAGGAGTTGGAAGGTAAAAGAAGAACCCAACTAGGCAACTGATGTTATTGTAAGTATAAGACCCACAATACACCAACAATCAATACAAAGAATCAAATCAAACATGATCATAAAACAAATATCATCATTCAAGCATGGGAATCCACCACTCAGCACAACAAGAGCGATCTAAACGTTGTTAGTAAGGGAGAAAGGGTTATCCTAAACATGAGGTTTTTCTTCTGCTTCAATACTTTTGGCGCAAGCGTCCTTCAGCTTGTCTAGCAACAAATGCTCAAGCTTAACTTCTCGTGATTGATAGCATCTTCATTCGTCGGATGAGAGGGGCAGGAATTAGGACAGGTGACACGAATGATCTAAATGTTTTGAATAAGCAGCAATCATACTTTGAAATCCAAAAGTCAAGAGGAGATTTCAAAGAGGAAAGTGAATGAGAGCAAATTAATGCTCTGGACTAATATCAAGAAATAAAAGAGAATGATTATATGAATTGGACTCAGGATGTCAATAATGGCAGTTTCAGATATTTGGAAAGACAGGCACATAACTCTCTGTCCGAAAGTCCAAAAATCGTGAAAAATTACCAGAAAGTAACCCATCAAAATCTGAATCCAGGAAAATTGGTTTCACCTCAAACCGAGACCTGTAGCTCCAGAATTAATTCAAAGAGTACAGTAAGGTCAGACGGTGACGCGAACAGATTTGAGAATGGTAAAATCATTGACACGGGAATGAATGGTCAAGGAAGAGATTAAGACACGGGAATGAATGGTCAAGGGAGAGATTAAAGCAGATAGATAAGAATTAAAGTTTTAAGACAAGAAAAGGTAATAAACAACAAGGGTTACGTTTATGAATTAAATTATCAAGGATTAGACAAGTAGACAAGGAGAAGGTCAAGGATTGTATACGGACAAGTTTCATAGTGAAATAAACCTTGAAAAATGACCATTGCTATCTAGGCTTACGTCCTACGGTCGATACAGCTCTGATACCACTTTGTCACACCCGGTTCTGCAAAAACAAAACCGAGTGCACACCGTATGTGTGCCAGGATCAAGTTTCACACATACGGCGAACGAAAAGTGAATAATAGAGACAGTATCACGTAAAAGAAAATGAATCAGAGTATTACACAGCTCAAATCCTGGAAACGGAGGCTCCAACTCCACAAGCAGACGACCGGGGGTTGCGTACGCCTAGAACTCAGCAACATCTCCAAAGAACTCCATAGCAGCTTGCTTCTTCTGAGCAACATTGTTTATAGCAAGGGTGAGCACATGTCGTACTCAGCAAGTGTGGGAAAGTATGAATGCAAGGCTAAATCAAGGAGAGGCTGAGGTTTAAAGCAATAAGCAATTTTAGTTGGTCAAACTTTTATTAGCACCTGATTACTAAGATATAAATATATACCAAACCACATTAATAAAAACAGAGCGCCATAAGCACATGGCACAACGAGAGCCACGATTTAAGTCCATCTTCAAGTTCAATTATCATGTGAGTGTCCAGGCCGCTCTTGACCGTGAGCACGGCTGATATATCAGTTTTACACTCTGCAGAGGTTGTACACTTTCACCATAAGTCGCGTAAAAGTCCAAAAGAACTTTAAACCCAACCATGCTGTGCCGGCCAAGCACGTATCACACTACCGAGGTGTGACTGCATAGGGACGCTACGAGGCCTTTACAAAGATTCTCCAACAAGGTTTAGCTCGCATGGTTCCGGTGTCTGGCGCTCCTAACCCTCCCTAATAGGCATGTACCTTAGCAAAGGCTACTTCCCAAGAGGACCGGGCTAGACCGCGACTCAGTCCCCCCTTGCCCTTATCAGGTAAAGCTATTCCAAGCCAGAGTCTCTAATTACTCAGCCAAGACCAGAGCCCATTAGTCTTATGGTTGTACTGTTTTCCCGGGTGGTTCTCCATGTTCCGATTAAATCATATGATCTTGTAATTAACCAGAGGTATAACATAAAGTAAAGCATGTTTATCATTAATGTTCATTAGAACCACCATAACCCAAGTATAGCAACTAGCAGTGCTACCCAACATAAAGATAAACCCAGGTTGACAAGGAATAATCATGCAAGACTAGGCAAACCTTAATAGGACCCATCAAAATTAATGCAAGCACATGCAAAGGTGATTAAATATAGTTATTGGGACAGAAATATCAAGAACACACTTGCCTTAAATCCAGAGAATAGCTGCTCAGAATATTCTTCAACTCTTCAAGCTCTCGAACCGAGTTCCTTCTACTCGCAGCAATCATCCAAGCAAAGCAAACATTCTAGAGCAAGCAAACAAAGACAACTAAGAACAATACACCAATCAAAATAAAAGCTTTAAAAGAGCGCACTAAACGATGGGGCTCGTTGCTACAAACGCAAAGACGCAGGAAACGCTGGAACTGCGATTATAAACAAACTATCGAAAGATTTTAATTAACCAAACCAGAGCTAGGTGCTTCATTTATTTTAATTATCAAAACATAATTATATTAGAATTAACTCCAATTATATTTGTAATTGAAAAGCCGTAGTAACTTAGCCATATTTTATTTGCAATTGTTTATGTACAGATTATACCAATTAAACAATTAACCTTAGAAAAGAAAGGTATATGAAACATCTAATCGAATAAATTTATCAATCGTGTTCCACTAATCATATTATTATCATAAATACATTATAATAGCATTAACCATATTAACTTTCTTATAAAAGCCGAGGTATAAGCCTAATCATGTTTTATTTAGAAAAGGCATGTAGAGTAAACATTAACCAGATTAACATTTAATTTGTAAAGCCGAGATATAGCCTAATTAAATTTTATTTAGAAAAGATTATTCCATAAACATTAATCAAATTAAACTTTATTATGAAACACGCATGGTAGAGCTATATAGATTTTAATTGCAAAATATGCCTATTAGCAATTAATCAAATTAATATTTAAAATTAATTTAGAAAAACATAACTATCATGAACAACATCACTAACACGTAATTTAAGTGATTACAAGTCTAACGAAACGAAAACGGATCGAAACGGATTTAAAACGTGGAAGTTATACCTAAAACAAGGCTGCAGGGACCTTGACGTAAATAACTGCAGCTTCGAAGGGGTAGCTGAAAAGAATTGCAAGAAACAGCGAACAGTGCCCGCGAATAGAGAATTCTTCGGGGTTAGATCTGCAAAAGGTCAAGGCTCGGGTTTAGATGCAAGAATCCAATTGATTTAGGGGTGTTTCTGAAAAAGTTGCAAGACACATAACTTCGATGAAAGATTACAAATTGATCCAGGGGCCTTCTTGCAAAATCATGGGGCTTCTTCTTCCTCTGCCCATGGAGGCCGGCGGCGCTGGGGATCCAAATCCCCGGTGGTCCGGGCGACGAGGAGCTCCGGCGAGGTAGGGAACCGGGCGAGGATGGCGAGGGCGTCGCGTAGGGGTGCTTGCCGGCGGTGGAGGCGGACGAGGACGGCCGGAATTCGGCCGGCGGCGGGTGGAGGGCAGCCGGCTCGGGTCCTTCATGGCGGCGGCACTCCGGCGACGGTGAGGCTTCGAGGTCGGGCGGAGGAGTTGCAGCTCGGCTCGGTGGAGCTCGTGGCGGGATCGGCTCGGTCCGACCGGCATCAGGGGCGGCGAATCGGCGGCGACGACCGGCGGCGGCGCAGAGCTCTGGTGGCGGCGCGCTGCGCGGAGCGGCGAAGGCGGGGGAGCAGCAGGGGGCGCGGCGCTGGGCGCCCGCCCTTTATAGGCGCGCGGCGCGGGCCCGCCTTGGCGCGCACGCCAAGGGCGCGGCGCCGGCGGCCTGCCAAGCGGCGGCGGCGCTTGGCCGCGTGCGGGCCGTGATGGGCCCTGGCGGGTCGGGCCGGGACGGCTCGGCCCGTTAGGGTTTCTTTTTTTTTTTTTTATTTCGCGTTTAAAGAAAATTCCAGATAAGTCCAGATAATTCATTTAAACCACGAAAAATGCCCAGAAATTCCCAAAAATTCTAGGAAAAATCCTAGAGATAGATTGGGACACGAGGAGTCCAAATAAAATATCAGGATCTCGTGAAAAGGATTTTAGATCCTTCTATTAAATAGATTTAGCTCCCAAAAGGTGAGAATAAATTCCAGAAAAGTCTGGAAAATTCTCGGAAAAACCTAGACGTTTAAAGAACGTAGTTTTTGAAATCTTAGCACTCATGAAACACCAAGATGCAACTCGGCATGAATGCAACACGCAGAGAGCAATTAATTATTTTTAGAAACACACACCATTAATTTTCTTTCTAGCTAAATTCTCTGTAAAATAAATAAATGTTGGAAAATTTTAAAAATTGAGAGAAAATCGTTGTTTAATTTTTCTTAAAATTCACATCCTGAAATTGGAGAATTTCAGGGTGTGACAAGAAGTTAGCAACCATACCATCCATCCATTCCACCGCCATAGAAGGTTCCCCAATGTTTCATGACATCTCTCTCTCCCAAAATACTAGAAAGAAGAGTCTTGGGCTATTTGAAAAAAAAAAACAGAGAGAAAGAAAGATGTATACCCAAAGAAGGTATGCCACATGCCTTAAACAAGCATGTCAAAAAAATAGAGAGATGATGAATAAAGAGATAGCCCAAGTCTCTAAAAATAAAGGTGCAAGGAGAGAGAGGAATCATTCACAAAGGAGTTCCACAAATATCCATCCATATCCATCCACATCCATCCACCATCCACACACTTGCACATTCTTGATCAAGGTGTATGACTTACTTCTCCAAAGGATCTTGTCTTTGACTTAGCAACATATAAGAAACAAGTATGCTTCCATTTCCCTACCTACAGCTCCACATAAAGCCTATTAGGAGTAGGTTGAGAAAGAAAGGCATCCTAGACTTGGTGAGGAATCATACACATTTGAGCGATCCGAGAGAATCATTTGAGAAACTAGTTTTTTTTTCAAAAATTTGCAAAACCCTTCGGATTGATTGTTGATCATGAATGAATGAAGGATGTTCTATATAACTGTTCCACCTCTCCACCGCCCAAGGCAGGTCAAGCTACATGCCCCATAGTTACGCGAAGGTAAGATCGACGCCGACTTATTTAATTTTTGGTAGATTACTTTGTCGTAGAAGGGGTATAAGTTAAGAATAAAAAATCGTAGCAACTCCTGATTAGTCATAAACCTAAGTCCAAGTGCTTGCTCGGGTCGAGCAAGAGGCTAGCTTGGAGGAGTTGTTGGCGGCTGTTAAGTACCAAAATAACCGCCAACATTCTCTACTAAGGTGAAGGATTTGCAATGGTAACACGCATATTTCCCTTCGAATAGTGTAGTGGTGTCATGAGAGCTATACGCAATGACAATGGTGCGGAATTTAAGAACACTCGTTTTGATGCCTTTTGTTGTGATCTTGGTCTCGAACATCAATATTCTTCGCCGTATGTTGCTTGCCAAAATGGTGTTGTTGAGAGGAAGAATCGGACTCTTTGTGAGATGGCTAGGACGATGCTAGATGAGCATAGAACGCCTAGAAAATATTGGGCCAAGGCAGTAAACACCGCTTGTCACGTTTCGAATCGGATTTTCCTTCGTGCTTTCAAGAAGAAAACTTGCTATGAGCTTTTCCATGGTCGTTCTCCACGTATGAGTCACTTTCGGGTGTTTGCTTGCAAGTGTTTCATTATTAAGAAAGGAAATTTGGACAAGTTTGAGTCTCGTTCGATGGATGGAATTTTTCTTGGTTATGCTAATCACTCTCGAGCATATCGTGTGCTCAATCTTGAAACTAACCAAATCATGGAGACTTGCGAAGTCACTTTCGACGAGACCATTCCGTGTAGCTCTTCTTTCTTTGAGTGTGCAGGTGATGATGAGTTAGGACAATCCATCTTTGAGGAAGAACAGATTGATGAGGAAGATGATGAGGAGAATCATGGACCGTGTAGAGATCATGTACCTTCTACTTCCACTACTACCATGACTTTCGACGACGGCCCCTCTGCTACTCCTTCGTCGAGTCGCGCACATGATCGAGCTCAAGTGGAAGCTGATGTTGAGGGGGAGGCAATCTCGAGGCGAGAAGCTCCCTGGCTGGTGCAAAGAGATCATCTGACTTCGAGGATCATAGGTGACTTGAATGAACGCACTACACGGTCATGGTCACAGAATATCTCCCATTTTGCTCATTCTGCTTTTGTTGCGTCTTTCGAGCCCAAAAATGTTGGACACGCTTTATCTGATTCTGATTGGGTCAATGCTATGCATGAAGAGCTTGAAAACTTTGAGTTAGTGGAATCAGGTGTGGGAGTTAGTTGAACCACCTCCAAATTGCCAACCCATAGGAACCAAGTGGATTTTAAAGAACAAGAGGGGTGAGGATGGAGAGATAGTGAAAAACAAAGCGAGGTTGGTTGCTCAGGGGTTTTCGCAGCAGGATGGGATAGATTATGAGGAGACATTTGCTCCTTTTGCCCGTTTGGAGGCAAGTCGGATCCTTCTAGCATTTTCAGTTGCTAAAGGGTTCAAGTTGTACCAAATGGACGTGAAGAGTACCTTTCTGAATGGGGTGATCGAGGAAGAAGTGTATGTGAGGCAACCTCCGGGGTTTGAGAGCGAGAGGTACCCACACCGAGTGTTCAAACTCCACCGAGCATTATATGGCCTAAGCAAGCACCTAGAGCGTGGTATGGCAGGTTGAGAGGGTTCTTGCTTAGCAAGGGGTTTGAGATGGGAAAGGTTGATAAGACACTCTTCTTGTTGAGAAATGGCAATGATCTTTTAATCGTTCAGATTTACGTGGATGATATCATTTTTTGTTGCTCTTCTCATAGTCTTGTTGCCAAGTTCACAGATGATATGAGCAGGGAATTTGAGATGTCGATGATGGGAGAGTTGATGTTCTTTCTTGGGCTGCAGATCAAGCAACACAAGGATGGGACGTTCGTGCACCAAAGCAAGTACACAAAGGACATTCTCAAGAAGTTCGACATGAGCGACTCCAAGCCGATGACCACACCGATGAGTACGACTACAGCTTTGGATGCGGATGAGGACGGAGAACCAGTGGACCAGAAGGAGTACCGGAGCATGATCGGCTCCCTCCTCTACTTAACGGCGGCGAGGCCAGACATACAGTTCAGCGTGTGTCTATGAGACCACTTTTAGGCTTCACCGAGAACTTCACATCGACAGGCCGTCAAGCGAATTTTCAGGTATCTCAAGTACACTCCTGAGTTGGGTCTTTGGTATTCTGCTGCTTCCTCACTCGCACTTCATGGTTATTCTGATGCGGATTTTGCTGGGTGTCGTATGAATCGCAAGTCTACTTCTGGTCAGTGTCAGTTTCTTGGTTCGTCCCTTGCTTCATGGTCTTCTCGCAAGCAGTCCAGTGTAGCCTAATCCACCACAGAAGCCGAGTATGTTGCTGCCGCTAATTGTTGTTCCCAGCTGCTTTGGATCACCTAAACTTTGAGAGACTTTGGCTTAGATATGTCCCATGTACCACTTCTTTGTGATTGCACCAGTGCCATAAGCGTAGCCAAAAATGCCGTGCTTCATTCCAAAACCAAACACATAGAAGTGAGGTATCATTTTCTGAGAGATCATGCGGAGAAAGGAGATATTGAGCTTGCCCATGTTTCTACCCAAAACCAGCTTGCAGACATTTTCACAAAACCACTTGACCAAGTTACCTTCACCCGCTTGCGAGGAGAACTTGGTGCGTGTGCGCTTTTCTGAGCTGAGTTTTGGAGGCTTCTGTTGTAGCATATGTATACTATTGTATTTGATTTGGTTTTATCCATCTTTGTACCTTGATGAATATTTCTCACTTTTGTATCTTGATGTATAGTTTTCATCTTTGCATCTTGTGATATATCATGCTGCATTTGTATCATATCTTAGGATGAGCTTCTCCTATATCCAGTGATTGCTACAACTTGCTACATTTTAGAGTTTAGGCAGGCTGGCTAGGGATATATTGTATGGATGGCTATGCTCTTTATGGTTTTGATATATATTCTATTGAGATAGTCACTTTTTGAATTAAAATGACAAACTGAACTTAAACTCTTTTCACCCATGAGTAAATGCCTTTGCATGTCTTGTTTGAGCCGAAATGGCTATATCTTGCTTAAGATCATGCTAGGATGAGATATTTTTTCAATTGGGTCAAAGACCTTTGTCATTGTGAATGTTTAGCCCATGCTTTATCTTGTGGAGGAGCATAAGCTTCTTTTTGTTGCAAAGACATTTCATGTACCATGCTTAATTTGAAAAACTTGAAAAACGAGATGTTTATGCATAAAAGAAGAAAGATAAGAAAAAGATACATTTGAAGAAATATATGCTCATGTCTTTATGCTTTTACCATTGCACACACTTGCACACATGGGTGCTAAGCGGTTGCATGTTGTTTGCCGGAGAAGTCTCCCTTGAGAAGTGAACACATGGCTTCGTGCTTTGACATGACATGAGATAGAAGTTGGGCGTTTGTAATGATCTTTTGTCAAGAATGCTTGTCCTTGCATAATCTTGGTGATATGAAGTTTATTTTTGCTTAAATGATCCATGTTTAGGATTTTGCTCATGTGGTGACTTTTTGATAAAATTGAACCATTTGATCATGGCTTTGTCAATTGGCTATATGTCTTTACCTTCTTGATGGCAATGCCCGTGTAAACATGATGAACTATCTAACTTGCCTCTTCTATAATTTGTAGCACTTTGTATTGCTCATTGTACTTGAGAAGCTTGTAGTTGTATTTTTTTTTCCATTTTTGCCTTGATTTGTGCATTGTCAACAAGGGGGGAAGGGGAATTTATGGAAAGGAAAACATTGCTGGACACTTTTGAAAGGTTTTTGGGTTGAAATGGCATTGTTGCGAGTGTTTGTGTGTGACTTGCATTTTTTGTGCCTGATCTGAGCAGGGCGGTCTAACCGGCCCACCAGGGCGGTCTAACCGGCCCTGTGGTCAAGGCGGTCTAACCGGCCCTGTGGTCAGGGCGGTCTAACCGCCCTGTGCAGTGAGCACAAGGTTTTGTGGATTTGAGCCATTTTCGACACTTTTTCGCACGCACAAGTTCACTTGTTCAGGGGGAGTTTGCATCTATGCAGGGGCAGTGCTTTGAGTTTTCTGAAAAGTGTTTTTGGAGATTTGTGGGTTGTGCTTTGTGCTTTGCTCTTTTGCCGATGGTGTTGAGCCCTTTTCGCTTCTTATTGAAGGGTCGGCGTTTTCTGGAGTTTTTCTCTTGTAAGTGACTTTGTTTCGGCTTGTTCCTGCTTTTAGTCTCTTGCTTGAGCGTTTTTTTTCGATTTCTTTTCTATTTTCCTTTTATATCTATTGTGACTATGTCTGTGTTGTCAATGCACTCATCAAGGGGGAGATTGAGGACCCGGTGTGTCCGAGGACCGGTGGATGGTTGCTTCCTGGTGTGATGAGTGATTGACAACGTGGTGTGGATTGACGTTTCCCATGGCTCAAGTATTGCAGGTGTAGAATGCAGCTTGATTGCATTGGTGCAGGTGAAGAACAGGCGCAAAAGGTCTTAGCCATGGCGGCCTCCGAGGAGCGGAGAGACACGTTGGCTTGGTTCGAGGGACCCGGTGGCCAGATGGATCAAGTGCGGTTCACATGGTGGCAAGAACGAGCGAGGGAACGTGGTTCCGGGGGGAGGTAGCGGCTCACGACCGAAGCTCGTACGCGGACATGAAGCCGGTGGAAGGTAGCTGCTCACAACCGAAGCTTGCACGCGGGGTTTGGTGGTTTGGCTAGATGACCATCTGGTGGACGATTTCCCTTGGTTTGGGCCTCAAAACCAAGGCCGAGGACTCGGTGTAGTGACGGCCCGGCCTGCCAGCTAGGGGCGGTGCAACCGTCCCCCAGGGGCTGTCAGACCGGTCCCACCTGGGCAGGTCGCCCGTGAGCGTCGAGGAGCTTCGATCCGGAGGACACGCGGCGTGATCGCAAGGTTTGTGTCAGAGGGAAGCAAGCTTGCGGTGGAAGGTGTCCCAGCCGAAAAAAATCTTCGTGTCTAAATGTCAAATTTGCCCCTAAGGGGTATGTATCACTTAGGGGTAGTTGAGTCATTAGAGCACCACCACTTGGACTATATATTAGACCCCCTAGGGGTTGGTGGCTGCCATCTCTCTTATTATTTTTCCTTTGGCTTGTTTATTTTCCCTTCCCTCTCATCCACCTAGAACTATTTGCTTTAATCATTTGTAGTTTGTATAGGTGAATTCATGGTTGGTTGATTGAGCTTAATCTATTCATCTTTGTGCCATGTTTTGAATTCCCAAGCTACTTTTCTTTTTCCCATTTTCGGAGCTATTTTTGGGGGATTTTCGTTCTTCATGTTCTAGGCCGTTTTCTCTCGGATTTCTTTGGGAGAATCATACATGTGTGCCTTGTGCCTCTTTTCTTGGTGATCCCTTGCCCCCAAACGCCGAAAATCGGTCTAGATTTGAAGATTTCGGGATGAACTCGTGGTGGGTGTGTTCTTCCTTAGATTTGGAATTCCTAGAGTTCTAGCGAGTTAGAGGCCGAGATTTTTAGGGCATAGCCTCTCCTTGAGGTGTGTATCATGTACTCAAAGTTTCGTCTCAAGAGCTCAAGCCGTTTGGGAGATCTGTTCACGAGTTGACTTTGAGTTCGAGTTCTTCCCGAGCTCCCTGGGCAGACCGGTGCAACCGCCTCCTGACGGCGGTGTGACCGCCGCTGGCTGAGTGCCAGGCAAGACCAGTGCAACTGCCCCTAGGGAGAGGTGTGACCGCCCCTGGCCGAGAAGTGTTATTTTGGGTTGTTCCTGTTTGATTCTTGTTTGCTTTGGTCGATTCGATTTCCTCTGTGTTGATCTTGTTCCAAGGGTCAGTAGCCTCACAGTAGCTACGTGATCTTTTTTTGAAGGTAATACTGTGGGGGAGTTCCCCACAGTGCTTCTTTTCCATTATAGTTAAAAGGGGTACTTACAGCGAGTGAGTTTAGTTACAGATGGGGTTAGGATGGAAACAGCCGCACATTACAAAGTATTTCTAAGCCATTGATTAACTATAATCCTTTTATCCTCCCTGACCCGAAGTAACTGGAGGCTAACTTGCTCTTTGAACTTAAAAGCCCAAAGTCGAGGAGTAACCCTTGCACCATCGAAGATCACTGCGTTTCTAAGCTTCCAAAGCTCCCAAGCAGCAATAATGAAAATTTCCATGAAGAAGGGCAGGTTAGACATTCGTTTTCCTGCAAGGATACGGTCGTGGATCATTGGGGTATCAGTCCAGAAGAAATGTATCCTGTTCCAACATTGCTCCGCAAATGGACAGGTGAAGAAAAGATGATCCCTATCTTCAGTGGCATTTTGATGACACATCAAACATTGTATACCAGTCTGCACATTGCATCTTCGTCGTTGCAACATGTCTTTTGTGTTGAGCCTGTCCACCACTAGTAGCCAAGCAAAGAACTTCAGTCGCGGCGTACAACCTGTTCCCCAAATCCAACGAAATGTTGGTGGGACATCCAATCCTGAGAAGGCAAGCTTGTAGAGTTTGCTTGCTGCATATTTAGCATTCCCCCAAAGGAAAGTCCACTCATCCTTTGCAGATTCATCATAGATGAGAGGCTGCAGAAAATTTTTTAAGCTTTCAAGTTCAGTGTGAGCTTCAGCAGATAGAGGAAGTGAAAATATGGAGGCCAGGTCTGGAGCAAAAATAATATCTTGTACAGACATATCTGGATGAGTAGCAAAGGAATAAAGTCTTGGGAAGTTTTCTGACAGTATATGAGAAGACCATAAGTCATTCCAGAAAAGAACTGTAGACCCATTCCCAATATTGCATTTGGCAATTCCCCTGAAAAGAGTGTGTAGCCGCCAAATATCCTTCCACCAGAAAGATCCCACCTCTCTTGTGGCATGTGGCACTGAATTAGGATAATAAGTGGACCAGACAAGATTAACCCATGGGATGTCCTTCTTGGAATAGAACTTGTGAAGGTGTTTCAGGAGTAAAGCATCATTCTGAATTTTAAGGTTAATAACCCCTAAACCACCTTTATCTTTTGGCTTTTGAACCATGTCCCATGCTGCTAAGTTACCACCTTTTTTGTTCATGTCATTGCCCCTCCACAAACATTGTTTCCTAGCTCTATCAATATTGTCAAAGACACCTTTGTGCAGCTTGATGATGCACATTGGGTATAAAACTTTTGGGGTGACAACCGAATTAACCAACTGTAACCTTCCAGAATATGATAGCAGGGAAGAACAGGCAGTGAGTGTTCTTTCAATTCTGGTCATAATTAGAGAGAAGTCTTCAATTTTTGGTTTTGTTGTCCCCATTGGCAGGCCAAGATAGGTGAAGGGCATAGAACCAACTGAACAGCCAAAAGTTCGTGCTAGATGTAATGCTTTCTGCTCTGTCATATTTATAGGCACCATAGTTGATTTACTATAGTTGACCTTTAATCCTGTTGAATCTGCAAAAGATTGGAGGAGCCCCTTCAGACAAAAAAGTTGCCTAGCATCAGCTGGCAGAATTAATATAGTATCATCTGCATATTGTATTATTGGATAATCTTGTGTTGCCTGTGGCAGTGGAAGCTTCAACAGACCTTTTTGACAGGCACCATTCACAATATATTGCAGGAGTTCAGCAGCCAAGACAAAAAGGAGGGGAGAGAGGGGGTCTCCTTGCCTCACCCCTCTTTTGCATTTAAATTGCTTTCCAGGTACTCCATTCAGTAAGACAGAGGAGAAACCACTATTGAAGATCATCCTCATCCATTGCAACCATTCATCAGGAAAACCCATATGCTGCAGAATGCTTAGAATAGATAAATGTTCCACAGTGTCAAAGGCCTTAGCAAAATCAAGCTTTAGGATTATAACTTCTCTCTTTGATTGATGACACTGATGAATATATTCAAAACACCAAGCAAGACAGTCATGAATGGTTCTAGACTTTATAAATCCATACTGATTCTCATGGAGCAGCTTAAGGATGATCTGTTGAAGCCTGTCTGCTAATAATTTTGTAAGGATCTTGACAGTGGAATTTAACAAGGATATGGGCCTGAAGTCATTTACAGTTTCAGGGCTATTTGTCTTTGGCACTAGAGTGATAAAAGACTTATTTATTGGTTCCAAGTCTAGAGTTTCTGGATAGAAGTCTTCACATAACCTGTATATGTCTTCTTTTATGATGTTCCAACATTTTTTGAAGAAAAGTCCATTAAATCCATCTGGTCCTGGGGCCTTATCAGATGGCATTTGTTTAATGACAGCATCTATGTCATCCTTTGTAAAAGGTGCAACCAAAAGCTGTAGATCAACATCCAAATGTATAAGATTATCCAAATCAAATTGCATAGGAGGACTGGATGTGACTCCCATTCTTCCTCGAAAGGAATTCCAAAAGAGAGCTGCCTTGCCCTCATGATCCGAAATCACAAATCCTGCTTCATCCTGTATTTGTGAGATATTATTTCTCCTGTTTGTGATGGTGGCCATTGCATGGAAATATTTGGTACACTCATCGCCCAATTTTATTCTATTTGTTGTATGTCTTTTCTTCCAATATAAATTCTGATATCTCAACAATACTTGAAGTTGTCTCTTTATAATGCTTCTCAGATTCCATTCAGATGCATAAAGAGGCCTACAATCCTCCAGGCTGTCCAGACAAAAGATTACTTTGTTACAGTTAGCTATCAGGCTACCAAGGTTTGACAGATTTTTGCTCCAAATTTTCAGGGAGTGCCTTAATTTCTTGAATTTCTTTGATATTGCCACTATACTGTTGGGATAAGCTGCTCCATCATTCCAAGATGTCTCAACTACCTGCATAAAACCTGGATGCTCTGGCCAATAATTCTCAAATCTGAAGATGTTTGATTTTGGCATTGAGGTTCCTATCATAACCTTGCATGGTATATGATCAGATGTTGGTTTAGCAAGTGGCAAAACTACTGTATTTGGGTAAGCATTTATCCAGTTAACAGAAGTGAAAAACCAGTCCAGCTGTTCGAGGAGTGGCTCTTGCTGCATATTACTCCAAGTAAAAGCCCTGCCCTTAACTGGTGATCTTGACAAGGTCGATTCGTAGGCTTTGGAGTTGAGTTGGGAGAAGCCGGATCTTGAGAAGAATTTTTATCGGCTCCCATTCACACCCCCCCCCCCCCCTCTAGTCGCCTAATCGGTCCTTCAAGAACAATGGTCGGGTCTATGTGAAATGCCCTCGATTTGTATCTTGGGTGAGTGCTTTTAGCTTTGATTTGTATTTTGTGTTCCTTTTTTATTTTGGCTTGGTCTAAGATTGGGTTTCTTGTTCAATCAGGTGGCGAATAAGTGTGATTACTACCGGTGGCAGAAGGAATACTTCGAAGATTTGGCGGCAGCCAAGGTGATCCGTGTGTTTGTTCCGGAAGAAGATGAGATTCAAGAAGTCCAGTCAATCCATCAGATTCCTGCTGCTGAGCGCTATGCACCAGGTATTGTCGTGCTTCACAACAACGAATTGAAAGCAAAGGTATAGAAATTGACCCAAGCTATGATGTTCGTTGGTATCCTGGTTGTGGTATTTGTGTCAATGGCAGTTGGGTATGCGTTGAAGTAGAAGTTAGGTGTGATGAACCGGCGTTAGATTTTATTTTCCCACATGATGAGCGCAAGTGGTTACATATGTATGTGATGAATACTGTTGCTTTTGATTAGAGTGTGATGAATCAGTCGAGCTTGATTTTATACGCCTTTTCCAAAAAGAATCATGTGATTTCGATATTGCCTAAGGGAGAAAGTATAATTCAATTCACAAATCCAAGATTCAAAAGAGAAACAGCCCTGTTGAAGAAATAGTCAGCTTTAACGGGCGGTAGGAACGGTGTGCATCCCAACCAAAAAAGAAAAATAAAGAAATAGTCAACTTTCATCATGTAGCATCCGGACGTGTGGGGTCCTTAGGTCAGTCGAGGGTGATGGTTCGAATATTTTCCCGGGCCCCAAAGTCACGGAAGCCGAAACATTTCACGTGAAATGTACCTTGTACCCTCATGCATAAGTGTCTACGTTACATTGTCCATCAAGGGCATATTTGGCAATCCAACCTGCGCCCCTGCCATATCCCTTGCTCCTTCTCTCTTGCTCGGCTCAGATCCGCCTCCGCCTCTCGCCTTCCCCATCCACTTTTGCACAGGCTTTCCCCTCTGCCGACGACGCTAAAGCACATCCGGGCCACTGTGGTTCCCTGTTGTCCACTACATCCACACCGGAGCTGCTTTGTCGTCGGCGACTCCCTCCAACGACAACGGTAAGCACACCTGAGCGGATCTGGTTCCCCTCGGCGACTGCCTCAACACCGGATCTGCTTCCTCGTTGGCCACTACCTCCCCCTGCATCTGCTTCCCTGACTGCTACTGGCTATACCGGATCTGCTTCCTCATCGGCCACTCCATCCCCCTGCATCTGCTTCCCCGACTGCTACTGGCTCTACCGGATTTGCTTCCTCGTCGGCCACTCCCTCCCCCTGCATCTGCTTCCCCGACAGCTACTGGCTCTACCGGATCTGCTTCCCCATCGACGTCTACTACCGCAGTAGATCTGCTACCCCCTCACTGAGTAACGCCTCACCGAATCTGCAAGATCGACCGTCCTAGAGGTTTGAGTTTACTCTCTCTCTCTCTCTCTCTCTCTCTCTCTCTCTCTCTCTCTCTCTCTCTCTCTCTCTCTCCGTACTAGAATTGTCTAGCTTATGAGGTCATGGTCTTGCTTAGGTGATCCCTTTGCCGCCGTTCTTATGTTGCGGTTACTTTGCCGTAGTCGTTGCTTGGTGATCACTTTGGGCGGATGCTTTGCCGCCATGGTTGTACTTGCTTAGGTGTATGCTTTGCCACCTTCGTCTGGGCAGATGCTTAGCCGTCATGTTCGTGCAATTGGGCGGATGCTTTGCCATCCTTGTGGTCATGTTTGGTGGCCATTTGTTTTGTTGGCATTTTAACAGTTTTTCTCTACCTTTGTAATTCTGTATTGGTAGTAACAAACACTAATGATCATGAGAACTGAAGCAAACTGAATGGTCTATGGCTGTGACTATAAATCTTGAGATGCCATATATCTATACTTGGATTCTTTTGATGCTTTATGTCTATACATTGGATCTTTTAGTGCTATGGATCTAATTTAACCTTAAAATAAACTTGCCCGTCCAGTGACTGATTGTAGGACAACATCTTCTAATGAGGTCAGGGATACGGCAGAGGCAGTATAAGTTGAAGCAGCACTACTTTGTTGGCATCCCTGCTGATGAGGTCCAGACAACATCACTTGTCTCGTACATGTCCGATGTATAGTTGTGTAGACTTGTAGACAGATGGTCATCTGCAAAGTACAAGGTTTTTTTGTATCATCAAAATTTCCAATATATAATTGCAATGTTTATTTCTCGTTCTACTTTGCAATATGTACTAGTGGTCGATGCTAACACATACATCTCTTGCAGGCAATTTCTGATCAGAACAAGCGTAACCGTCGTAAACTCATCTACGTTCGAGCAAAAGGATCTCGCTGCCAGGTTAAAACATTGAATTCCTATGTAAATGTCAACAGTCTTCTAACTAACCAACGACACCTTGGACCTAGTGTTTACCACTTATTTCTACTTGGTTGACATGATTCCATTTTGTAATGCTTATTATGCTTGAAACCATTTTGTATTTCTTCTCGATTGTTATTTTGTTGTTCGCCTAACCACCATTTTCGTACATCGGTTTCAGGAAAAGAACAAGGATGCAGTAGAAGCCTTCAATGTCTGCTATACCAACTGCCATCATGAAATGAGCAACACAGCTAGTGAAGCAAGTGTAACGCCCTATACATGCTTGATTGTCTATCCGGGAATTTTTTTAATTCTCTTGATGTATAGATTTCAATTTATATTGGTTGCCATGCTCATCCAGTCAGTTCTATAACTGCCTTTGTTTCCAAATGACTTGGTATAATCAGTGCACTAATAGATGGTCATTGGAATTTGCAGCCTTCAATAGCTTCTCATGAGCAAGGTTCAGCTCATCTCCATGAACAAGTGGAAGACTTCAAGAAGAAGACTCAAGCAGCAGAGGAATTGATGGCAAGGACGCAGATGCTGTTTGAGGAGCTCAAGAAGCAACAAGCAGATGCCAACGCAATCCTTATCAAGATCTTCAGCGGGTCTCCTTCATACAATCGAAGAACTGAAGAGGAGTGAAGCAGCGGATGAAAGACTTGCCTCGGCTCAGGAAGAGAGCCTGCTGCTCCTCATGAAGCTCTTTCAGTCTAGCCAAACTGGTGCCTCTTCTCAGGCTTGATCCTATATCTGTGGAACTGTTGTTGATACAATTGGCATTCTGTTGTGTGGATCCAAACTTTGATCATGTGGTGAGCTTTGTCTCGTTTTTGACACTCGTTGGGTTCGATGTAATTGTACTGAATTTTCTGTGAACGATTTGTAATTTCTGGTATAATAATGTGATGAATGGGCCGATAAAGCCCATGATGTGGCCTCACCATGGAGCGACACGTGGACGAATAAAAAGGAGACACTAGGCATGGTAGAGATCCAACGCGTGGGCGAATCAAAATGTGACACTTGGACAAATAAAAATAAGACACGTGCCCTGTTTCAATTGGTCCATGTAATTCAATAAAACTATGGCACGTGCATCAGTGAAAAGGGGTACGTGGCTCCACAAAAAAGTGACACGTGGACAAATAGTAACATGACACGTGGGCCAACGAAATGACGGCACGTTTACGACGGGAACAGTGACACGTGCGCCAATGAACAATCAACACGTGGACGAATGAAATCATGATGCGTGGACGCCTGGGATGACGCCACGACTGCAGCCACGTCACTCGCCACGCTGCGGCCACGTCACTTGCCAGCGTGGAGAGGAAACACGTCAGCTAACAGGGTTCACGGCTCCAGTTGACGGCGCCACGTCAGCAAACGGGGATGACGGCGCCACGTGGATTTTTTGCTTCAATGACGAAATTTAGCTGTTGTCATAGAAGCAAAACAGTTCTATGACACAACGGATTTCATCATTGAAGCAATCACTTCAATGACAAAACCGGTCAGTTCGTCATAGAAGTACGTTTATGACGCTCGCTTAATGACAAACCCCATTCCGTCAATTTTTCATCATTGATGATTTTTAATGACGAAAAACGCTTTTTTAATGACGAAACCCCGATGTCATAGAAGCAATATTTTGGCGTAGTGGCGGTGGCCGGCGAGCGCCGGTGCAGATCTGGCGGCTGGAGGGGAAGGAGAGAGGGGCGTCGAGGTGGAGAGGAGAGCGGAGGCGTCGAAGCGAAGGAGAGCAGGCGAGAGCGGAGGCGGAGAATGAGACTAGGGTTTCGGAGGGGGGAGCGGGGGCAGCAGCCGGCAGCCGACTTATATATGCCGAGGCGGCGGGCCAGCTGGGCCAGCTGGGCTGGTGGGCCGCATGCCAGCCCACCATGCCATGTCAGGCCGGCTGTTGTCGGGCCATGCTGGGCTCAAATCTGCGCCCAGCACAGCCCGAGTAGTGGGTTGGGCTGGCACGGGCCCACTAGACTTTGTGCTGGGCCGTGCTCGTGTCGGGCCAAAAAAATTGCGCTTTGGGCCAGCCCATGGGCCTCGTGCCAAATGACCATCTATAGCCCGTCCATTACATGGTACCACCGACCAGAAGTGATAGTGTTATTAACACAAGAGGCTCATTTCTCTGACCGTGGTGAAACACCCACTAGCCCAAACATTAACATTTGAATATAGCAATTAACATTTTAATCTAACTTAACAACTAATCTCTTTTACACATGGTCTTTTGCGAATAATATGATTTTACACATGGTCTTTTGCGAATATAACATCTCAATTAATCTCTTTTACCAAACCATACAATTATCAATTTGCTAAAGAAGTTCCCATGTAAAACTTGATAGAAGACTTATGCATGCATGTTCTAGCAGCGTTACCCATCACTCTTCATCTCTGCCTCTGCCTTATTGTAGTTGACAATTTTGGGAAGCACTGCGTATTCCTAAATACACTGAAACGTTCAACAAAAGCTTGGAACCTGCCCACTGCAACCAGTGGAATCTCCATTGTCAGGTTTAAATTGCAGAGCTATAAGGAAGGGTCCCAGGAGCGCGACCGTTGTAATGAGCGGTTGATATAGAAAATGCAATAGTATTTTACAACACTACTACATGAATCATTTGTTGGGGCAGGCTAACGGAAGGTTTCGAGGGCTGGGTCCGGTGCCCGCCCCCGCAAGTGGCTGATACATATAGCCATTTTGGGTTGGGTGGGTGGGGGGGCGAGGGGATTACTAACCTGCCATTAGAAAGTATTTTCAATGGCACCCCTGCAAATGGTACTTTCCCTCTATGCCATCACTCGCCCCCTTGAAAACAAATTTAAAAATAAAAACAAAGAAAAGTAATAGAAAAGAAAAATAAAATAGATAAATATAGAATAAAAAAAGTTCAACCAGGCTCTGCCGCTCGCCCCGCAACTGCCAAGCCCGGGCATGGCCACCACCACCGCCCGGCTAGCGGCGTCGTTGCCCCGTCGTGGTCCAGAATCGGCTGCCCCCGCCGCGCAGCCTGCCACGCCTGCCACCCCCGCCGAAGCCACCCAGGATGTCGTCGCCTGAGTCATCCGGGAGAGAGGGAGGAGGGGGAGGGAGAGAGAACTAGTGAGAGACGGAGGGACGAGTGGCCTGCCTAGCTGCCTTATTCGATGGGGGAGAGGGGAGGAATTGGACCAATGAAAGAGCAACATTCGAGGGGTTTGGATTCATGACGCATCAAAATGTGTTTGTTTGACACACTTCTAATTTATTTTTGGGTACCTAAATGAGCTCAAATGAAAAAGTGCCCAATTACAAAGGTTTAGATATCGTCGAACTCAACAACTTACATCCAAGGCCATTTGAAAATTTTAAAAGTTCAAGATTTCAAATTAGATAACTCATAATGATATTTTAAAGTATTAAACAATCTTAAATAAAAAAGTTGTCAACTACGATACGAGATTGTATTGAGATATCAAAGTTCTCTATTTATATTTTCTTTTTAAAACAAAATTTTGAGCTATTAAATGATCTCAAATGTAAAAATTATGAACAACAAAGTTCCTTATCTCATCGAGCTTTAGAACTTTGATATAGAGTTTATATTCATCCGAGATGGCATAAAAAATTATATCTAAAAAATATATCGTATAGACTAGTTCATGTAACCTTTAGGGCATAACTTTCAATTTTCTATACACTTTATCATTACACATATTGAAATATTTTAACAACATTTCTATATATGATATACTTCAATACAATGTAAGTGCATAAGTTTAAAATGTTTTGAATGTGTTTGCTATTTTTTCTAATTAAAATGATTTTCAAAACTCTAGTTCTTAAAACTAGAGAGTTTATAATGATATTTTGGAGTATTAAACCAACTCAAATAAAAAATTTGTCAACTACAAAGTTTTAGATCTCGCCAAAATCTACAATTTTCATATAAGCTTTATTTTCTTCCGAGATCATATTTTGTTAACTTTTTTACCGTGGGTCATTTATAAAGCCCAACAACTCTCTGCTCTCTGCAGCCCACTACTCCAATCCTTTTCGGGTCGGCCCAACAATGTTTTAGACCCAACAAATTCTATATTTCAAGATTAGACAAATTATAATAATATTTTGGGTACTAAACAATCTCAATTTAGAAACTTATCTACTACAAAGTTTTAGATCTCATCGAGCTCTACAATTTTCGTATAAAATTTATCTTCATTCGTGATCGTATGAAAAGGTTGTGAATTTATTTGTATGGAACTATTTTCAGTAGCAGACCATGGTGTCACCCGCCCCTATAAATGGTGGGGTTTCCAAGGACAGATGGTTTCAACCCGCCCCTGAAAATCATTTTCAAGCGCGGGTTATGGCAATGACCCACCCCTGAAAATCAATCTAGTCGGGGATGGTATGCGCCGCCGGCTAGGTCGGACAGGAGAGCGTCGACCTGAAAGGACTAACATTAGGCCTAGAGGGGGGTGAATAGGGCCTGTTAAAAATCCTGAAAATTCTTCACGAAAATGTGAGATGGTCGGATGATCCGATGCAGTCTTGGATCTTCCGAACACCGGAAGATCTGACACTGTGTAGGATCTTCCGACACAGAGGGATAACTAAATTCGAGATTCAAATTCTAACAAGCTATTCAAGATTCCTTTTCAATACAAAGCTACTAGATGAAGTAAACAAGCACCTAAATATGATCTCTAAGGTCGAACAACACCAAGCACATAGATCGGACACAAATAAGGTGATGAACAACAAGAACAATAGTAAGAACAAAGACACGGGATTTGTTACCGAGGTTCACTCCACAAAGGAGCTACGTCCCCGTTGAGGGGTTCACAAAGAACCGGGTTGTCACTAACCCCTTACCTCCCTCAATCAACCACAAAGGAAGATTGAGTCACTTACTATCAATCTCACAAAGAGATGGGAAATACAAACTTTCGGTGCTCAAACCACAAAGGAATGGGAGCTACCGGCGACGCCTAACCGTCTAGGAGCAAAGCTCCAAGAGTAACAAACGCGGATTGATGAATCAAGCTTGCTTCAAGTGCTTCTTGAGATGAACAATGGAAAGCTCACAAGTGCTCAAAGATCACACACTCAATCTTCCTCTCTCACTCACACCCTAGGTGAATCAATGCAAGAATCAAGCTTTGAGTGGAAAAGAGGAGTGCAATGAATGCTTTTGAAGTGTGTTTGGTCGTGGAGGCAGGCAGCAAGCATTGAATGAGGGGGGTGAAGGGGTATAAATACCCAACCCCTAAAAACTAGCCGTTATGTGTTCTGCGAAAGGGTACCGGATCTTCCGACGTAGTGTCGGATCATCCGAAATTTGAATTTCATAAGGCTGAAACACTGAAATATGGCTAAGTCTGGAAAGTTCCGACACAAGGGCCGGATGATCCGGTGGAAGTTTCGATGTAAGTTCCGACGCAAGGTTAGGATCATCCGATGGAAAAATATTAGAGACAGAGCCGCCCGAAACTTTACGTCGGATCTTCCGATGGAAGTTCCGACGCCTGAGGGAGAGACGCAGAAACTTGAAATCTATCTAAGTGTTGTAAGTTCCGGAGCAAGGGTCGGATCTTCCGATGGAAATTTAATTCGAGACAGAGCGCGCCGGAACTTTGGGTCGGATCATCCGGCCAAAGATCCGACGCCTGAGGAGAAGACACAAAATCTGTCTAAGTGTTGAAAGATCCGATGCATGGTTCGGATCTTCTGATGGAAAATGAATTTCAGACAGAGCCGGCCGGAACTTGTTGGCCGGATCTTGTGGCCTAAGTTCCGACGCACAGTGAACTTTGTGTAAGGAAGATTTTTGTGTGTTTGTGTCTCTCGTGTGTATATGTCATCTCAAGTATAAGCACTTTAACAACCTAAACTCATCAAGCACGTCCCCCTTGATAGTACGGTGATCCTATACTCAAATTCAAACCATAAATAAATTTAAATCCTCCGATAGATTTCGTCACCATACAAATATAACTTGGGGACCTTTCTTTCATCTCTTTTTTTTCTTTTGATTTTATTCTTGCACAACTCATGCAAAGCATCGTATCCAAATTCATATTGTCATTAATTATCAAAACTGGATTAAGCGCCTAGATGCACTTTCACGACCGACGGAGGTAGTAGCTCGGGATCCTTAGGGCGCCCACGGCCAAGCACGAGTGGCGCTCACGGTCAGCGGTCGGGGACGCAGCGGATCTCCCAGGCTGGAATCCTCGTCGCTGGTGTGGCGGCGCGCCAGTCAACAGCCGCACATTGCAAGAGAGAGGGGAGTGAGATGAGGAGGAGGATCTAGAGATAGAAGAACATGAAGATCAGTGTTTTTTAATATTTTAAAGGGGTATGAATTTAAGTGGTACAACTTCACAACTACCAAGTACTAGATGTTCATTTCGCAAGTTTATGAAAATAAGTGTCACCTCAGTACAAGTTCAAGCCGCCTGGTGTATTTTACTCTTTCCTTACAACAACAGAGACCACGCATACGCGCATATGGTCGTATATACAGGCCCTCATCCTGACGATGAGATGAACTAGAAAACTTGGCAGGTAGGATCCTTCGCATCAGCAACTCCACCGGGTGTCCTGCATTTCCATTCAAGACCCTCTCAAGACGTGGCATCTGTACCAGCCAT
Source organism: Urochloa ruziziensis (assembly GCA_015476505.1). Taxonomy (NCBI): domain Eukaryota; kingdom Viridiplantae; phylum Streptophyta; class Magnoliopsida; order Poales; family Poaceae; genus Urochloa; species Urochloa ruziziensis. The sequence continues at coordinate 14,795,921 of CM027125.1, read as the reverse complement.
GTACTGGCTCCACATGCATGGACGGATACGCAATCTGTACCGGAAGTAATTAATTCGATAGCGCAAGTTCATAATAACCGCACTCTTCTGCTTACGTGGACTAGCTAGGTAGCTGCTTAGTGTTTGTGTCCTAAGCAATATTAAGGTCCTGTTCCGCTTCACAGCTAGCTCAACCATTAGCTGTTGAGCTAAAATTAATATTGAGATTGATCAGCTAATGGGATAGTTGTTAGTATTGGTAGAGGCAAAAGGTCCAAATTACTCTACTCAACTATAAAGAAAGTCCGGATAACCTTCCTAAATTATGTTTTGATTTAATTTACCCCGTAAACAACTTACCTCTTAATACAATTTGTTCTTTTTGTTTCTCCATGTACAAGTAAAATTTGGAATTTTGTGAGATAATAATAGACATCATAACACATATTAAAAAAATATATCAAGAAATTTTTATCATTATTTTCATATGGTAGGATATTTAATAATAAAGTAATCAGTGAGATACAAAATTATGCGAAACATAATGACAAAAAATGTATAATATATATTTTTGACATACATTGTGATGTCACTACCATCTTGTAAATTTTGAACCCAAGATTTCACTTATGTATGGAGAAAAAAAAGACAAATCATATTAGAGGGTAATTTGAACCAAATGTCATAGTTTAGGGGGTTAAACTGAATCAAAACATACTTAGAAGTTATCCGGACTTTGCTTATACTTGAGATGAGTAATTTGAACTTTTTTCTAGATAGAATTAAAACAACTTTAGCCTGTCGCGTTTGAATCCACTCTAGCAAAAATTAGCTTCCTACCAATTAGCCAGTAGATCTAAACGGCAGCCTATATATCTACAGATGATATTCTCAGGATTATAATCTTATTAGCATGTACTGTGCGTACATCCATCCAGTCATATTTAGTTGACGCTTTAAACAGCAAAAATCAACTACCTTTTCCTTCTTTGAGTGTAAGGAAAGCAGACTTAGGGAGCACCCCAATTGCTTGGTCAACGAAATTATTTCAAAGAGGAGAATTGAACCCATATTGTAACTGTTGGCGGCTCCTGCATCCCAGCCGCTGCTATATATGCATGTGCCTTCGGTGGTGAGATACATGTTGGCAGCTCCTAGTGATCATTCCACGTTAACGCGCGGCCAGCTTAGCGTAATCTTCTTATTCCGTCGAAGATTTTATCCATGAGGAGCTTCCTGCTCCGGTTAGCTGCTCGTTGGCTGCCGCAGCACGACGATGACGAGGAGAGGGCAGCGCTAGCGTTGGATCCACCGCCGTCTCCTTGCCCTCTTCAGGATGAGGACAGGGCGGCGCCGCCACCACTCGGCACCAGACATGTCGTCGATGATGGCAGTGACGGCGATATAGCTGCGGCGAATAACGGCGCTCATCTTGTGGAGAAGTGGCAGTCAACGATAGCAGCAGCAAAGCAGCAGGCGTGGTGGTCGCCGGTGATGGCGATCGTTGCGCCGACGAGGGGCGTGGGAGTGGGGTTGGTCATCACCGGCCTTGTCTTCGTCGCCTTCTTGCTTGCCGGCACCCGCAGCAGCAGCTGGCCGTGGATCCACCTTGACTACTACTCATCGGTACCTAAAACCATGTTATCTTTATTTACATGCATGATTCACAAGTTCACATGCAAGAACATGATCACCCATGCCATCATTATGCAGGAACACATAAATTATAGCTTGATTCGATCATCGACTCTTGCATATATTATTTCGCGTTTCATTTTCTACTTTCTGCCAAGTCTAGTTGCAAAGCCAACCAGATTGGAACACGTTCCGACGTTCGGGACACGGGAAACTTAGTGCTACGAATTCTAGTTCTGCATCTGGACCACTTGCTAGGAGCCGCAGCCCTTATTTTCCCTGTTTTTGACTTGAGAAAAAAATACTAGCTGCTGCCCCAATCCTAGTTCTGCATCTGGACCACTTGCTAGGAGCCGCAGACTAGTAAGAGCGTCATCAGTTTGACTGACCAAGACAGTTCGATGGTGCCGGGCCGTGCACGTTGCTGCCGGGAGAGCCGCCTGAGCTCAGAGTGTCACACGGGATAGTTTGGCCCAATGCGTGTCTTCCATCAACTGGAAAGGAAAAACTGGGCGCTGCCGTCATTCATTTTTTATTTTCTTGTGTACCGTCAGCTTCAAAGTTGAAACTTGCTTAGCAAATGAAGAAAATCCATGGCTCTATACGGCTAGGAATGAATTGTCCGGCTCGTTGAATCTTGCTCACTAGCGAATTCCATGCTTGCTCTGACTTTTGAGTTCAGACTTGCTATACGTATGGTGTGTGGACGTGTGGTGCATGAAGAGTTACCACGCGCTCTATGTTTTTCCTAGACACGTGGCGCGGCTGATAGTTGTTTCATTATTATTGGGTAGGCAGATGACACCGGTGCCATTTGGGCTCAAGTAGTCAAGTCAGCTGCGGCTATGCTAGTGTAAAAAATATCTTTCTTTTTTTTTGCAAAGAAAGGCTGTGATTTTATTGGATCATGAAGGGGTTACACTTACTAGCAGCCATAACATGCGACATGCATGTGCCCAATTCTGATATCGAGAACAACGAACAATCACAACTTCTCCGTGAGCACACATGTGACGTGAGCGCTTGAACCTCAGCTCGCTCCATCGGCATCAGTGCTTTGGCGACTCGTGTTCCCTCACTGTACACTAAAAAGGCATGTTGATTTTGATTAGTTTTAGAATATATCTAATTAAAATTCAATTAAATCCATGTCGTCGTTATGATTTTATTAACAATATATATACAAATGTTTTGTATGCTTCTAAACAATAAACTGAAGTTAATTACTAATAGACAAACATTCCAAAAGTACATGCTGCATTTGCTTTATGACATTTGGTGAGATTGTTGTGAGAACAACTTTGCTTTCCCAGGATTCTTAGCGTCCCAAATTAAGCTGAACATCTATCCATGCATCTTGCAGGCGTTCCAGCTCCGGGGCGGCCGCGGTGCCAGGCCTCCTCACCACATCCCTTCATCTGTGGCAAACCTCGTGCCCATACCCTTCAACTGTGGCGGCAACGGAACACACTCCTCCACCTCGCCCCTGTCAGCGGGAGCATGCCGTCGTCCTCACGCAGCTGCGACATCGCCGTCACCGTCCCCGCTGCCGTCAGCATCAGTAGAACTGACGACGTCCTCTGAACGCAAACGGCCAGCTCCTCCTCGATGCCCAGACTACTTCCGCTACATCCACTCAGACCTCTCGCCGTGGCGCGACACCGGGATCACACGAGATGCGGTGGAGCGCGGACGCGGCCGCGCGGCGTTCCGGCTGGTGGTTCTGGACGGCCGCGCGTACGTGGAGACGTACCACCGCGTGTTCCAGACGCGGGACAGCTTCACGCTCTGGGGCATCGCGCAGCTGCTGGCGCGCTACCCGGGCCGCGTCCCGGACCTGGACCTCATGTTCAACTGCGAGGACATGCCCGAGCTGCATGCTAGAGACTTCCCACAGCCGTCCAATGCGCCGCCGCTGTTCCGCTACTGCAAGGACGACGCCACGCTGGACATCGTCTTCCCGGACTGGTCCTTCTGGGGATGGCCCGAGGTGAACATCCGCCCCTGGGCGCCGCTCCTCCAGGAGATGGACCGCGAGACCCGCCGCCTCCCATGGACGAAGAGAGAGCCCTACGCACAATGGAAGGGCAACCCCGGCGTGTCCGCCATGCGCAAGGATCTTCTGAGGTGCAATGTCTCTGACAAAATGGATTGGAACGCGCGCCTGTTCAGGCAGGACTGGGCCGCCGCCATCCGACGTGGCTTCAAGGACTCCAACCTGGCAAAGCAGTGCACGTACAGGTACAAGATCTTCGTGCAGGGGCGGTCGTGGTCGGTGAGCGAGAAGTACATCCTTGCCTGTGATTCGCCCATGCTGCTCGTTGCCACGCCCTACAGGGACTTCTTCTCGAGGGGGTTGGTTGCCGGCAAGCACTACTGGCCCATCGACCGTGCCCATAAGTGCTCGTCTGTCAAGTTCGCCGTCGACTGGGGCAACGCCCACCCGGCGCAGGCGCAGCGGATGGCCGAGGAAGGCAGCAGCTTTGCGAGGAAGGAGATGAGTATGGACTATGTCTACGACTACATGCTGCACCTGCTCACCGAGTACGCCCGTCTTCTCCGCTACAAGCCTACCATTCCAGAGAACGCCATCGAGCTGTGCCCTGAATCCTTGGCGTGCACAGCGCAAGGCCGCGAGCGGCAGTTCATGATGGAGTCTAGGGAGAGGCATGTCGCCGACTACGAGCCCTGCACGCTGCCACCTCCCTTCACAGCCGGCGAACTCAAGGCCGTCGCGCGCAGAAAGGAAGAAGTACTCAGGAAGGTGAGAAGGATGGAGAAACAGAACTAGCTTCACCAAATTTAATAACCAGTATATATATTTTTTTTGAACGAGCCGGCAGGAGAGCTCTGCCTACTATATTCATTAGAAGAAAAAGCCAGACGGCTAAGCAGTACAAAGAAACAACAAGCTGTACAAAAAAACTCTCAAAGGCTATACAAGAACAGCCACTCAAGCTTCGTAGAGGCGGGTTAACAAGCATTTGCAAGAGCGGCTCCGAAATCCATCCCAGCTTTTGGCTGTTAAAAATAGCCACTTACACGGGTGGGCTGCCTGCAAATGATTTTCAGGGTGCATGATGGCATCACACTCCCCTGCAAATGTTATTTTTAGGGGCGGCTCATGGCATCACCCGCCCCCTACAAAACAATTTAAAAAATAAAAAAAAGAAATAAAGAAGAAATAAAAAATAATAAAAGAAACGTGATTAGCTTAAGATTAATTACAGCATCAAAATTAAATTTAACAATAAAAGAGAAAAATAAATCTAGAAAAAGGCGTCGTCGCCCGCACCCCCGCGTCGGCCGAGCGCCACCGCCGCCACTGCCGCCAGCCTGGGGCCCGCCCCGTCGGCCGGGTGCCACCGCCGCCGTTGCAGGCCGCGGCCGCAGGTCACGCCACCGTGGCCCTTCCGCGCTGGCCGGGGCTCCACCACCTGTCCCCGCGCCGCCCCGTGCTGCTGTCGCCCCGCGTTGCCTATGCCGTCGTCCGGGTAGCCGCCCCCGGTGAGGGAGAAGAGGTGGGAGAGAGAGGTGGTCAGGGAGAGGGAGGGGGAGAGGATAAGGAAGGAGAGGAAGGGCTAGATCCGTGGGAGGGGTGAGGACCAATAGGAGGGCAGCATTTTGAGTGGTTGGATGGGTGGCGTGGTTAGATGTGTTTCTTTGACTGCTTTATAATGAGTTTTTGGATATTTAGATGAGCTCAAATGAAAAAGTTGTAAACTAAAAAAATTTCATATCTTGTCAGGATCTACAACTTTGAAATAAAACTTTTTTACATCCGAGATCATTTGAATATTTTAAATTTTTAAAATTTGAAATGTGATTATGTATAATGATATTTTGAAGTACTAAGAAATTTTAAATAAAAATGTTTTGAACTACAAAGTTTTATATCTGAGGCCAATTTTTTCAATTTCTTGAGGAAGAAAAGAGATTGTACCAACACGCGCAAGCAACACGCATATTGGTACTGGTCTAGATTAAGGGCACTCGAGACTGGCGACACTTGATGAGGACATAACCAGTTCAGATATTGAAGGACCGAAACAGCGATCAGAGAGGGGGGGAGTGAATGGGAGCCGATAAAAATTCTTTCCAACCGATCCGGCTATTTTCCCAAATCAACTCCGAAACCTCCGAAATCAATCTTGCCAAGATCACGTAGCCACTGTCGAGCTACTGACCCTAGGAACAAGAAATACGCAGCGGAACTCGAATCGATCGAAACGAACACAAAACGAACCGAAACAAGACTCGATCCAACACACCCAGGGGGGCGGTTAAACCGGGTCAGGGGGGCGGTTAAACCGCCCAGGCCTGGGAACCTCGGGAAAAAGTCAAATCGAAAGTGGATCTTTTAAACCGCTTGAGCTCTTGAGGCGAGATTTTGGTCAGATGATATAGACCTCCAGTGGAGTGTTTTCCCAAAAGATCTCGGCCTCTAACTCACTAGAACTCCTGGAAACTCAGATCTCGTGAAGAACACATGTCCTCGAGTTCATCCCGAAAATCTCAAATCCAAAGTGATTCTCGGCGTTTGGGGGCAAGAGATCACCAGCAAAAGAGGCATCATACGTGAATCCCCCAAAGAAATCCGAGAGAAAACGCCCTAGAAAGAGAAGAACGAAAATCCCCCAAAAATAGCTCCGAAAAGACCTCCGAAAATAGAAAAAGAAAAGGGAGCTCGTGGAATCAAATCATGGCACAAAGATGAGCAGCACAAACTCAATCACATAACCATGAATTCACCTATACAAACTAGGAATGATTCGAAGTAGTTCTAGGTGGAGGGGATGAATGGGAAACTAGTTCAAAGGAGAAAACCAAAGAGAACTAAAGAGATAACTAGAAGAGATAGCAGTCACCATGCCCTGGGGGGCCTATTAGTAGTCCAAGTGGTGGTGCTCTAAAGACTAAACTACCCCTAAGTGATACATACCCCTCAGGGGCAAATATGACATTTGGTTTTCAGATATTTTCCGGCTAGGGCACCTTCCATCGCAAGCTAGCTTCCCTCCAACGCAAGCCTTGCAGTCACGCCGCGTGTCCTCCGGATCGAAGCTCCTCGACGCCGTTTTTGGGCCTGCTCAGGGGGGGCGGTTAAACCGGCCCTGGGGGGCGGTTAAACCGCCCCTGCCAGCCACACTTGGCCCAGCAGCCCATTTTCGCCACGTCGAGTCCTCGGTCCTTGGTTTTGAGGCCCAAACCAAGGGAAACCGTCCACCGATGATTTTGTGGCCAATTCACCAAACCCCGCGCGCAAACTTCGGTTGTTAGCCGCTACCTTGCGCCGGCTTCTCGTCCGCGTACGTTCGGTTGTGAGCCGCCACCTCGCACCGGAACCACGTCCCTTGCTCGTTCTTGCCAGCATGTGAACCGCACTTGATCCAACTGGCCACCGGGTCCCTCGAACCAAGCCTACTTGTCTCTCCGCTCCTCGGAGGCCGCCATGGCTAAGACCTTTCGCGCCTGTTCTTCACCTGCACCAATGCAACCAAGCCGCATTCTACACCTGCAATACTTGAGCCAAGGGAAACGTCAATCCACACCACGTTGTCAATCACTCATCACACCAGGAAGCGACCATCCACCGGTCCTCGGACACACTGGGTCCTCAATCTCCCCCTTGATGAGTGCATTGACAACACACACATAGTAACCAATGATATAAAGAAAATATAATAGAAATCGAAAACAAGACTCAAGCAAGTGACTAAAAGCAAGAACAAGCTGAGAACAAAGTCACTTCGCAAGAGAAAGCTCCAGAAACGCCTACCCTTCAAGAAGAAGCCATATTAAGGGTTGTTAAACTAAAGATGAATCAACCCTATATTATGTTTGCTACATTCGATGAATCGATGCTGCGCCATGACGTGTGTTCATTGTCATTTTCAGAAATACGTAGATGGATAAAAAAGAGTGTCAAACATATATGAAGCCCATGGAGGACCAAAGAAATTGATTGGAGACCAAATCTGAGTATCCCCACGTCCACCACCAGGCCACCACGTCACATTGGCCAGAGAAAGGAAAGAGATCAAGTCCAACACGTTTTTGAAAGGCTAGATTCGAACTACAGTAAAGTGCTGACTTGCAATAGCCGCCGTGACTTTTTCTGAACTCCGTTTTGGACGTTCAAGTACTATATGTAAAGCTTATCAAATTTACTTTCATATGGATCTGAAATCATGTCCATATCCATTTGGAATCGGTCGCAATCTTCGATTTACTATAGAGACCTTTTCTGCCTATAGTGTTGCGTCACCTGATTTTGGTCCGATGGGCCTTGTATCAAGTGGGGCCCAGTAGGGGGGCGTCCTAGGGTTGAGGGACGACCACCAACAGGTCTTGGTCGTCCTCCACCATCTCGTATACCTCCATAGTTGCCACAAACAAATTAGGTTTTGTTTAGTTGAAAGTTTAGACATTGCTACTTCCTTGTGAGTGCGTCAGTTGCCTCCTTCTATCCAGAACCACATCTTTGTGAGTTCAAATTGGTAGATATTTGCAATTGAGTTGCTTGGTTCTACTTGTTCTTGCATTTTCTTTGATTGCTTGCATGAATTACCCTAGTTGGTGTATCAGTTGCTAAGACGCAACATCTTTGGACAGTTGTAGTCGGGTCGTAAACGTCTCTCCAGTCAAAATCAAAGTTATCCCCCACTCACTGAAAGATCGGAAACAAATCCCCCCAGTGGGTTTACATCAACAGTGCCCATTAACAATTGCAAGATAAAGGAACACTCTTTGTGCAAAAAATTTAAAAAGTAGAAAATGCAAATTTTGGAATGGAGTGAGTACTTGATATAAACACATTAGAGTGAACGCTGCCTTCCATAATTGTACTAATAAATGGCTAATTATTAGGCTAATTGAGCATCTTCCAGAGAGTAGCTACTCTTGGCTCGCCCTATTTGACTCTCCATTTGATTCTTTATAAAAATTTCTCTTTATATAGAGTCGCTCACTCAAATAGACTATTCATTTCCGACTCACCAAATCCCAACAGCCACTTCAATTCTCCCCCTGTGGGGACCGCCTTCCGGCGTCTCCAGTTAACACGAATTAATGTCATTTCCTGGGTAAGAGGGAAAACATTAATTGCACTGGAACTGGTAATCAAGCTGAATGAATTGGATGAGTATAGAGCGGTGCTATCACCTGATGGTTGAGCCTACAACATCAGCGGGGAGAGGGGAGTCTTCGAGTGGAACTGCACAATTTCACAAGCAAGTCTGAGTACCACCGTACCCAGCAAGTACTTAAGAACCAAAGGAAAAGGTATGCATTTTTTTGCGGTAAGCGAGGCTTTTTGCGTAGCATAAAACTTTTGGGTCCTCGAGGGGCAAGATCCTCCCTACCAGTCCCCGGTGATTCCGGCAGCGATCTGACGGATCCTACAATCACATTCTCATTCGGTTATTCCTATGGGTTATTACTGGCTAATCAATGGGAGCTTTTACCAGACGGGCTCTTGACCGAGAGCCACGGCTATCAGATAGATAGGATGACTCTGCAGAGACTTGTACTTTATGGCTATACGGTCAGGCGACCTTCCCGTGGCCAACGATAGGGTCACCCTAAGGTACTCGTACCCACCGGCGTCCATCACTGGACAACTTCCTTCTGGTTCTACCCTCGGATGCTACTGGGGCCTAAGCAGGGGTCACATAACTGTCCGTGCAAGGACCTTCCCAGGGTATGATGCATCAGTAATTAGTCTGGCAATTCTGCCAGCAGGCCCTACCAGCCTAGTCACATGTGTCCCGTGTCGGCAAGACCTAGCCCTCTGTCGGGGTCTTTCTCCAGCATATCCGTTGCCCATCCGTGGCCTCTGGGGTAGTTTATCAGAGGTAGCTGATGGGGTGTGAATCGAGGCCTCACATTACAGGGCATTCCCGAAGGCTATGCTCTTTTTGGCCCGTATAGTCGTACAGTGCATTGGAAAGACTTTCGCAGAGAACCGGACCTTAAACGACCAAGGCAGGCCTCCGGATAGGAGCTTCCTTCAAGGATATCCGCCCTACCTCACATCTTTTCTCCCCTTGATGTCTCTCGCAACAAGGGTTTATGGTGGTGAGCAGTATTTCATTAAGCGGCGTATAAAGGTTATTTTGGTGGCTAATCTTAATGCAATCTATAGATATTGAGGAAAGATAAGAGTATATTCGTGCAATTGATTAGTATGAGCAAGGAGATTGTTAAGACTTGCCTTCTATTATGGTGGTTTCCGCCGGAGGGCTAATCCTTGAAATTCGGGCGGATCGTCTACACAAACATAAATATAAATACTATATCAACAATCACATCGAGTGGTTTTAGTCAAAGAGGGAGAGGGATTAGGGTGTTCGCGAGGGTGCGTGTCTTAGGCTAGCCGGGATCTTGTGGAAGTGTTTGGGGTTCTGCCAGGGGTTGCTTGGGGTTTTTACTGGGGTCTAACGGGGATTTGGAATTATCAGTGGATGGCGATAAATCGATTCTGGGTTTAGGAAAGGCCTCCAAAGAGTCTAATTTTATGGAAAAGCTTAGCATATATCCTAGTATTTTTAGAAATTTAGTGGCTATTTATGGAGTTTTATCTAGAGTTTGGTATAGTTCGGGGTACACTAACGGAGGCTTCTTATAGGCTGAGAAGGAATCCATCTATTATTGGACTCTAGAAATATGCATAAATAATTGATATAGCACTAACTAGCTTATTATTTTATCTAGTATTTTTGGGTATTTTCTGGGAATTTTTGGAAGGTTCTAAGGTGGAGAAATAACTTCTTGTGTGCACTAAGCCGGGTGTACCTAGCGTTTTCCTTCCACCTATGTGGCTGACTGGTGGGGTCGGCTGACGCCAGCGCTGGCACCACCCCGCGGTTTACTGCGCCGTGGGCCGGATTCGTGGACCGGCCGGCCTTTGAGTCTACGGTCCACTGGACCAGGTGCACGTGGGGCGGGGAGATGGCGTGGCGGCTGGCGAGGCACGCGGGTGTGGCTCGCAGGCGGGGTCCGCGCTTGCGTGGCTGCCACGCGCCCGCCACGCAGGCGCCGGACTTTGCGGCAGCGCGGCGGCGTGGCAGAGGGGCTCGCCGGAGAGCTCGCCGCCGGCGGCGTTAGGGCGGCTCTCGCGGCAGGGATGGCACCTACAGGTTAGGGACGCGACGGCGGAAAAGATAGGGATGTTCTCGTCGAATGTTGTGGTCCAGGGCGGTGGCGGGAGCTCGCCGGAGTTCGGGCGGCAGTGCGGTACGGAGGGGGAAAAAGCGAGGCTCGGCCTGGGGCTTGAGTAACGCTAAGGGCATGCTCCTGGGGTTTGTCTCGCGCGCATCCGCACACCTGGGTGGTGCTTGGGCAGCCGGGGCTTGGCCAGCGGTTCGCCGGAGTGCGGCGGCGCGCGTGATAACCGGCCGCGACTTGGCCGAGCATGTAGAAAAGGCAGAGGGGCTGGAGAGAGGGTAGCGGCAGCAAGGCGCTTACCACGGGGTAATGAAGACGAAGGACGGCCGGGGTAGTGCACCGACGGGCGGCGGCAGCCTCTGGTCACGGCGGGGCTCGGGCGGAGCTCCTCCAAGCGTCAGGGCTCCTCGAGCTTCCCTCCTTGGGCGGCGGTGGCTCGCCGTGCAACTCTACAGTTGCCAGCGCTTGGCCAGGCAGTTCGGGGGTGGCGAGGGCGTCGGAGCGGGGCAGCGGCGCTCGTGAGCTTGCGGCGGCGGTGGTGGTGTGTGTGTGGGTGCCGTGGGGTGTGTGTGGGCTCCAACCGGGGCGCGCGAGGGGCTATTTATAGCCCGGCGGAGCTCCCCGGGGGCTTACCGGAGCAGCGCAGCCTCAACGCGGGCCGCGGCGGCCTCGCCGGCGCGCGACGCCTGTGCGCTCAGCTCGTCGTGTGCAAGGCCAGGAAGAGGGGTGTCGGCGCCGCACTACTGGTGCTGTGGGTGCGCGTGGTGGTGACACGCATCCTGTGCTCCCTTGTCGGCCCTATCCTGGCCGGAGGAGGGAGATCGGGCGGCGGCGGCGAGGGCACGGACGTCATGGTATGGCGAAGTAGGGGGTTCCCGTGCCAGAGCGGGGCTACTGACGTGTGCAGGGGGTGGAGGTGGTGGCGTGGCATCGGTTTAAGGGGGCCATGAGGCTAGGGAGGGCGAGGTGGCGGTATGGGCGCGCGGTGGCGGCAGCGCCGGAAGAATGAGAGAGGGGGGAAGAACCGGGGGAGGAGAGAGGAGGAAGAAGAAGAGAGGTGGGCTGGGCTGGGCCGCTTGGGAGCGAGCCGGGGGAAGAGTTGAGGGGGCAATGTTGGACTTCATGAGTTTTGGGCCGCGGGTCTTTGTCCCAATACGCATAGTACATCTTATCTTTTGTTTAAAATGTTTTTAAGAGAGTTTTTGAACTCAAATTTAAACCAAACTTCTTTTGGTTGGTGTTGGCGTTCCTTAGCCTAACAGATAAATCCGCAAGCGTACGGATGCCGATGTAGCTTTCACCTAGGAATATTCCAGGGTATCGAATCCACGAGGAACGAGAAGTGCACTAGAAACGGCTCTGGTTTATCCAGGGACGATGGGAGTGAAGAAGAACAGATAAGTGGGTAGAGGTAATCTAATGTCGACTTGCTAACCTCCTATCAGGAATACTTGATTCCTCTAGTTGCTTCGACGGCTAGAACGGGAGAACCTCAGAACGGGGTGAGAGAGGGGGTTCTCCGGGCTCAGCACTACTGTTATGAGTACACCCGAACGTGGTGGACAACGAAGGACGGACAGGGCTGTCACCACCTGCCGCCTACCACTGCAGTTCCGTGGGGTGCAACACAACCTGAGGTAGCTAGCCAGCACAGGCACCACGCCTAAGCTTTCAGCTACTGACCTCCCCTTCCGCGAGTAGGGGAGGAAACCCCAAACAAGAGTCGCTGTCACTCGCGCAGACTCAGGTACCCGCAACTAGAGAAAGCATTCAAGAACTACTAATGTAAGGAGAGAAAGCAGTAAAGACAAAAGAAGAGGAACTTTACTCGAACTGAAGCTTCATTCCTCAGAGGCACAAAATTGGAGAGGGACCGGCACTTCGGCTCCTCTCCGGACTCTCACCTCACCACTCTCTGAGGACCCGGTGTGTCCGAGGACCGGTGGATGGTCGCTTCCTGGTGTGATGAGTGATTGACAATGTGGTGTGGATTGACGTTTCCCTTGGCTCAAGTATTGCAGGTGTAGAATGCGGCTTGATTGCATTGGTGCAGGTGAAGAACAGGCGCGAAAGGTCTTAGCCATGGCGGCCTCCGAGGAGCGGAGAGACAAGTAGGCTTGGTTCGAGGGACCCGGTGGCCGGTGGATCAAGTGCGGTTCACATGCTGGCAAGAACGAGCAAGGGGACGTGGTTCCGGTGCGAGGTAGCGGCTCACAACCGAAGCTCGTACGCGGACGAGAAGCCGGCGCAAGGTGGCAGCTAACAACCGAAGTTTGCGCGCGGGGTTTGGTGATTTGGCCACAAAATCATCGGTGGACGGTTTCCCTTGGTTTGGGCCTCAAAACCAAGGACCGAGGACTCGACGTTGCGAAGATGGGCTGTTGGGCTGATTGTATGTACTAGGCAGTGCCGAGTTGAACAACTCGGCAGTGCCGAGTACATGCACTCGACTGGGCCGGCCCAAAGCTCGGTGTCGAGGAGCTTCGATCCGGAGGACACGCGGCGTGACTGCAAGGCTTGCGTCGGAGGGAAGCTAGCTTGCAGTGGAAGGTGCCCGAGCCGGAAAATATCTGAAGATCAAATGTCAAATTTGCCCCTGAGGGGTATATATCACTTAGGGGTAGTTTAGTCTTTAGAGCACCACCACTTGGACTACTAATAGCCCCTTCCAGGGCTGGTGGCTGTTATCTCTCTAGTTATCTTTCATTTGGCTTGTTTAGTTTTTCCCTTCCCTTCATCTTCTCCACCTAGAACTACTTCGAATCTTTCTTAGTTTTGTATAGGTGAATTCATGGTTATGTGATGGAGTTTGTGCTGCTCATCTTTGTGCCATGATTTGATTTCCCGAGCTCCTTCTTCCTTTTCTATTTTCATGGGTATTTTCGGAGCTATTTTTGGGGGATTTTCGTTCTTCTCTATCTAGGGCGTTTTCTCTCGGATTTCTTTGGGGGATTCACGTATGAGTGCCTTGTGCCTCTTTTACTGGTGATCCTTTGCCCCCAAGCGCCGAGAATCGCTTTGGATTTGAGATTTTCGGGATGAACTTGATGTCATGGTGTTCATCACGAGATCTGAGTTTCCGGGAGTTGTACTGAGTTAGAGGCCGAGATCTTTTGGGAAAACACTCCACTGGAGGTCTAGATCATCTGACCAAAATCTCGCCTCAAGAGCTCAAGCCGTTTGGGAGATCCATCCACGAGTTGACTTTGGGGCTGTGCTGTTTGCATGTACTAGGCAGTGCCGAGTTTTGAAATCCGGCAGTGCCGAGTACATACACTCGAGGGCTGCATGTACTAGGCAGTGCCGAGTTTTGAAACCCGGCAGTGCCGAGTACATACACTCGAGAGCTGCATGTACTAGGCAGCGCCGAGTTTGGTAACCCGGCAGTGCCGAGTACATACACCCAGTGACAGATTTGTCAAGTTTTTGGATCGATGATTCTTTCTGTGTTTCCGCTGCATGTTTCTTGTTCCTAGGGTCAGTAGCATCTCAGTTGCTGCATGATCTTGGCAAGATTGTGTTACGAAGTCCGGAAGTGATTTTGGGGTGAAAGCCGGATTTGGAAAAGAAAGTTTTATCGGCTCCCATTCACTCCCCCCCTCTCTGGTCGCCGTTTCGGTCCTTCAATTGGTATCAAAGCCGGTTACGGGTCTTTGCGACTCTAAGCAGTCTAAGATCCAAAGATGGCGTACCAAGATCGGGGTTCCGGGCCTCCGCACTTCGATGGGAAGAACTACCCGAACTGGGTTGCGCGTATGGGCGCTTTCTTGCGAGGCAAAGGAAAGTTGCTGTGGGATGTGACGAAAGATGAAAACTATGTCAATCCCACCAACTTAGATGCCCAGGATGCAAAGGATAGATTTGAGGCGAATGCCCGAGCTGTTGACTACTTGTTCCGTGCTTTGTCTGCCGAGGAGTTGGAGCGTGTTTTGGGCGAGGACCTAGCTAGCCAGATCTGGCAGAAGCTCAAGGTAGCCCACGGTGGTGATAGCCATGTCAAGGCTAGGCTTTTCTCGATGTACAGGAGAGAGTATGAGAATTTCGCTCATTTGCCTGGAGAGTCGGTTGATGCTTTGTTTCAGCGTTTCACGTCTATTGTCAACAACATGAAAGCCAACATTACCGTGCTCCCATACTCGGATCATGACCGAGCTATCAAGCTCCTGCAAGCACTTGATAGATCCGTGTGGGGTGCCAAGGTTGAGGCGATCATGGAGTCGGCAAACTATGAGACTCTTTCTGTTGATGAGCTTTTCTCGAAGTTGAAGTCTTCCGAGGTGGACAGACAGTTGCTTGCCAAGGCTAAGAGTCCGACTGATCCCCATAGTCTGGCTCTAGTCGGTGGCTCTGGATATGGACATGCTAACACTCCTAAACACTTTGCTTTGTCTTCTCTTGTGTCCCTTCCAGATGAAGAATATGAGGTGCTGAGCGAGGAGGATCTCGCGTTGCTCACGAGGAGGTTCGAGCGGATGTACCAGAACCGCAAGGGTTCGAGGCGTGCCGGGAGTACGTGCTACAGATGCGCGAAGATGGGCCAACAAGGAGAAGAGGGAGTTTAGGTCTTTGCTAGGAGAGTCCAAGGATAGAGTGGCTGAGCTTGAGACCTTGCTTTCTGAGACTGGAAAGAAGGCTATGGAGTTTGAGTCTTTGCTTTGCGAGTCTAGGGAGAGAGCAGCTAAGCTAGAGTCTGAGATTGCTGTTTTGAAAGATGCTCCTCTTGTGTCTGATGAGGTTGAATGCTCGTTCTGTGATGTGCATATTGCTGATCTTGTTGTGCTTAAGGAGAAACACATGACTTGCTTGGATGAACTAGAGGGTGCTAGGGTTGAGCTTGCTGAGTTGAAGTCTAGGTCATCTTTGCTAGGTGCTTGTACTTCTTGTCTTGCTTTGCATGCTCAGTTGCTTGAATCACGCACCATGATTAGTTCACTTGAAGCACAACTTAAATCTCCTATTGCAAATTCCTGTTCTGCTTGTGATGTTGTTGCATTGAAGAATGTTGAGCTAGAACAGTGTGTGAATCGATTGCAAGATGAGAATGATGAGCTGAGACAGTGTTTGGGTTGGTTGTCTGGTCGTGAGCCTCAGCTCAAGATGCTGATTGCTAGTTTTAAGAGAGCTGATGGTTGTGGTCTTGGTTCTGAGAAGGTTGGTGAGAGTAGTGGTGAGAGAGAGAGAGATCCAGAGAGCTCCACCGCAAACATTCCCACAAACCCACCAAAAGCCATTCTCAAGAACACCTTCACACCCAAACCAAACCACCTGCTGAACAAGCTTGACACCACTCCAGATCCTCCCAAGTTTCCACCTAAGTCAGAGAACTTTCAGAGGAGAGTGACCTTTGTGAGGAGTGGGGTTTACCAGCCGAGAGAAACCCCAAAGCCAAAGCCAGTCCGCTTCCATTGTGAGCATTGTGGAAGGGATGGACACCTTGAGGAGTTTTGTTGGAGGAAGAAGAGGGAGGTGAGAAGAGAGAAGGAGGTGGGGAACAGGGACAGGTACTACTCTTCTCATAGTGTGCCTGTGTCTCGTTCACCCTGGCCGAGAGGCGACGCCTTTGTGCGCACAGTTCCTGTGGTTGCTAGTCGTGGTGTTTCAGCTGTTCGTGAGTTTGCTAGGCGGCCTCCGTTTCGCGGTCAGTTTGGTTCAGGGAGGTTCGACCGTAGCTTTGAGGCTAGGAGAGAGTCTAGGCCACGTTTTCCCCCGCGTGGTGCTAGAGGTCCGATGGTGAGAGACGAGAGGGTTTCACGTGGTAGAGTTGATTTTGCTAACCCCTCTTTTGAGCAGATGGCCCGACACTGGTTTGACTCGTTTTGTGCTAACCCCAGTGTCGAGTCATTCGCTCATTCTCGTTCTCGCTTTTGATTGTGCAGGTGGGAGGCTTGGAGAACTTTTGGTTGATGGATTCTGGCTGCTCGAGACATATGACAGGTAATGGTAAGTGGTTCTCCAGTCTCACCCCGGTGGTGTCCAGGCAGTACATCACTTTCGGGGATAAGGGTAGAGGTAGAGTGTTGTCCGAGGGTGCTATTCAGGTGAGCGACACTTTCATGTTGAAGCGGGTTGCACTTGTCAAGAATCTTGGTTTCAATTTGCTCTCAGTTTCTCAGCTTCTTGATGAGGGTTATGAGGTTCGCTTTAAGCGTGGTGATTCGAAAATTCTTGATTCTCGAGGTGACCTTGTGTGTATGATCATTCCTGAGGGACAGATTTTTCGTGCTGATTTTTCTCGATCCTTTGGTCCTTCACGGTGTTTGATCGCTGGTACTTCTTCTGAGCTTTGGAAGTGGCATAGGAGATTGGGTCATGTGAGCTTTGATTTACTCACACGCTTGAGTGCTCTTGACCTTATCCGAGGATTGCCCAAGCTCAAGTTCGAGAAAGATTTGGTTTGTGCACCTTGTAGGCATGGTAAGATGGTTGCTGCTTCTCACCCACCTTTGACAGATGTTATGACTGAGCGTCCAGGGGAGCTTTTGCACATGGACTTGGTTGGCCCCGCTCGTGTTCGTTCAGTTGGTGGGAAGTGGTATGTACTTGTGGTTTTTGATGACTTTTCTCGGTATGCTTGGGTGTTCTTTCTGGCGTCGAAGGATGAGACTTTTGATTTTGTTCGAGATCTGATTTTGAGGTTGAAAAACGAGAGTAATGGTGGTGCCATGAGAGCTATACGTAGCGACAATGGTACGGAATTTAAGAACACTCGTTTTGATGCCTTCTGTCGTGATCTTGGTCTCGAACATCAATACACTTCGCCATATGTTGCTTGTCAGAATGGTGTTGTTGAGAGAAAGAATAGAACACTTTGTGAGATGGCTAGGACGATGCTAGATGAGCATAGGACTCCTAGGAAGTATTGGGCAGAAGCGGTGAACACAGCTTGCTATGTTTCAAATCGGATTTTCCTTCGTGCTTTCAAGAAGAAAACTTGCTATGAGCTTTTCCATGGTCGTTCCCCCCGTGTGAGTCACTTTCGGGTTTTTGGTTGCAAGTGTTTCATCTTGAAGAAAGGAA